>PYUH01004033.1:2273840-2291400 GCA_016808085.1 Suaeda aralocaspica | reverse complement strand
GGGGGGGGAAGAAATTTAAAGTCAAATGTTTGTGGGGCTGAAACACATAATTGTTAACTAAATGTATAAAATGATACTAAAAATTATTGTGATGAAACCAAAATATAATAAGATGCTAATTTTTAAATGTGAAATAAAACGTGCAGAGTATTTACTAGCTTTTTAGGTGATATCAAACAAAAGACATTTCAAACTTCCTTGACTTGATCATGATTAAGTGTTGGAGTCAAGTTATGCCAAAAAGGTTGATACTTTGCTAGATTTCAATAAGTCTGGTTAAAAAGTTGTTACACTAAATGAAGAGAGAGAAAGATCATTTGAAGGACGAAATATGTTGGTAATATTTCTATAAAGTTTCTAATTGGATATTGAGTTGATTTAGAGCCTGTTTTGGATTTATTTTTTTTAAGTTTTAATATAATGAAAGCATAAAGTGACATGAGTAAATTTAGCGAATATAAATATATATATTATGGTTTCAGCACAATAAGCATAAAGTTAAGTAGCTTCGGTTTGAAAGTAATCAATCAAGAGTCATCCGATGCTACTTACATGAAAACACAACAACACGTCATTTTATATTCATCGGCAACCGTCCGAGTTTTTGTTTTCGGAACTCGGAATCGGTCAAGAAGACTTGGACATTTATTGGTCCATTGGTAGGGATCATCTAGTCCACCTCTTGTCCATAATTTTATTCCACAACAACACTTTCAACTAGTCATCGGCTCATAGTCGTAGGTAAGATTGGACCAATTAGTGGGACCATCGTTGAAATAGCATTTAAACAAAACAAAAACAAAAACAAAAACAAAAAACTCTGTTTCAACAATTATTACAATAAACCAAGTGGTAGAAGAAGCAGTTCTTCATTCGATGATCGTCAATTTTAATTGGTAAACCCCTTTTTCAATTTCTCAATTTTCAATTATTTTGATTAATTAGGGTTTATCTGACGCAAACAATTCAATTTCAAATCGAAATTCAAAGGTTTTAGCAATGACATTATTATTTTTTGCTCATAATTTATGTTAAATTGTTGCATTTTTTGAATTATTGAAGATTATTCTAAATGTAATGCGATTTTATTTATTTTTTGTTGGAAAATTCAGGATCTTGTTGATTGCTGTTTGATGGAAAGAGATTACTAGCAAATTTTGATTTTGAGCTAGCAATTTTGATTTTGGTTAACCTAATTTTGTAGGTAATTAAATCTGATTGTTTAATTTTTTATTTTTTTTTTTTATCATCAAATCTCTAAATTTGATTGTTTGATTTTATGTATATCATGTTTTCTTGTTTTTGTATGTATAATCGTCATCATTTTGATTAAAGTTTGAAAATTTGAGCTTTGATGTTATTTAAAAGCTAATTTTTGAAAGCAAATATCAAATTAATTGGCTAATTAGAAGCTAATCATTCTTTATAATCTCATTATCTTTCATTTGTCTTTTGTTTCAGTTGTTCAAATAAGGAAATTAAGGTGATGAGCTATTGTATATTATTAGGAAGTTAAAACATAGAAGCTAAGCCAAACTACGGGATGAGTGGATGGCCGTTTCTTTTTTTATGGGTTGATCAGAGCGATGGTATATTAGTTTTGGCAATAGTGATTAGTGAATTGTGTGTCTCGAACTATGATTTTGTTTTGCCTTTTCTTGTTGTCGAGCGTGAACACTAATGTATGCGAAGGATTTGTAATAGTGAGTTTGCGAGGAAAATTCTAAGTGAGGCTTTAAATTAATAGAAATGACGACAGCCTTAGCGGACAGGCTTAGCGTAAATGTGAGGAATCATCTGCTTTTGTTTTACTTATAAGGAGTGGAAAGTTAAACTTCTAGTCAATTTGTCAAACAAGAGTGAACTCTTTGCTTTGATGGGGATTAGGTAAGGTTGTGTGCCTCTGATTATCCCCTTACTTTGCTGTAGGCTGGAACCTACTCTCTTGATGAGCATGAGATAGACGTTTGTTGTTTTTAGCTCGTCAAGTTGAAATTTGATTTGTTGCTGTCTATAATGGTTTCATTTATTGGCAGATTTCTGACTCTTTAAGTTAAAATCCCTAAGCGCTCAGATTTTCATCTTGCTCTCTTTCTTGGAGTTATTACATACTCTAATGTAGTCTATCAACCTATCCTAATTTGAGGAAACAATGTGCGCAAAGTTATTTCTTATGGAAATGGTACAATTCACCCGCTTTAAATAGTTTATTACATGCAGGGGAGCAATGATGACTGCAAAAGCTTTGACAAATGATAGCATATGAAGGTTTTTTTGTCTTAGGATGACAGTCCTTTAATAGCTATATTTTCATCTAAAAGTGACCAGGCACAACTTACTTGGTAGGAATGTTTTTGGTGCTTAAGTGTTTATTTGTATTTCTATTTTCTTTTGTGGTAGATTATTGGCCTTATGCTACTCTTTATTTGTGACCACCCAAAGTCCTTGTTATGTGATATCCGGAATAAACCATACGATAAAAAGAAAACAAGAAGTGTAATGTAGCTTGGCTTTAGCATGTAGGTTTCATCTAAGAAACTAAATAATTTCATTCCGTAAATTGGAATTTGAGCCTGTTCCCTCAACACTATGTTTGGATAAGAGGTAATGGAGAGAAAGGGAGGGAAGGGAACAAGGAACAAGCTCCTTTATATTGAATCCCTCCCCTTTTAATAAACCCCATTCCTCAAATTTGTAGAGAATCAAAGGTAATATAAGAGCTTTATCATCCCCCTTCATTGCTCCCGTTCTTTTCCCTCTCCATCCTCCTCTTTTCCTTTTCTCTTTTAACAGCTGTCCAAACAAACCGTAAGTCCAAGTTCTTTTCTGAAAATGGCCAAGGATAGATTAGTTGCATTGTATGTTGACCTTTTTAAGCCTTGAGGATCGTTTTTGCCAAATGAGGGCAATGTTTTTCCATGAATATGCCTTTATGATTGCATCAGCACATATATGGCATGTAAACTTCTGGCTTGTATTCAGTCTGTAGATTTTATATGGAATGTATGCTTGAATGATGTTCCCAGACTTTCATATATCTATTATCAAACTCTGATGTAGAATTTTTAATTTGCATTAACTATTTGAAAGCTTGTGCTGTCATAGTCTTCTCTTTAGTTTTTACATTGAGTTTTGTGAAGATATTGACTTTTTGTTTGTCATATATGTCCGCAGATGGAATTGGACATGCAAACTACTTCACATGAATTGTCTGGCGTGGCAAATAATCGAGTACACATGCCTGTGATATGTGGTCTTTGCAGAAGAACTCTTCCATTAGAGAATGAAATTAATAGTGGTCTGCAAAGTGTCAGAGTCTGTGATGATTGTAAATTTCTGTTGCTTGAAGATTTTGGCTCTCCTGTGCACAACTCTTCTCGAAGAAGGCTACCTGGAAGTAGTTTAATAAATGGCAGTTCTGAATCGGTTGAAAATTTCTCACATCAGTTCTCACAAATAATAAACCTAGCAAGGCAAGTTGAGCCTGAACATGAAGATGCTAATGGAGATACTAATCTTAATACGATGATGCTGCAACCGGCAAGCTCTCGGACTACACCTAATGGTTCAAGTAGATGGCGGTTAATTCTTTCAGATACAGAAAGTGATGGTTTTAACACTGATTCATATTATGGTGAGAGTGAATCAAATTTCAGTGGGGGTGCATACAGGATTTATAATGGTGATAGTGATGCTATATCTTTTAGTACCTATGATGCTGACTCTGTTGCTTCAGTTGATGACCCTACACACTTTGACACAGACATATATATCCGATCTCTGGAGAGAAGCGGCATTGACAGTGACACTGATATTGATCCAATGCATGCTGGTGTTGTACATTGGAATTCTGATGAGTATGAAGTAGAAGATAGTGAGTTGGGAGAAGTTGATGTTCGGCTTCAGGAATCCGGAACTAATATTGACTCAAGTGCTGGGAGTGATTATATTGTTGAGCGTAGTAGTATGGATTCTTTACAATTTGAAGAAATGATTAGTCAGAGACTCGGGGAAATTAGGTTCCTTCAGAATTCCCGGGTGCTCGTGAGCATTGATGATTGGGGTGAAGCACCTCGTACTGATAATTCTGAGGACTATGCTCATGAGGCTAACAATATAAGGCGAAGAGCGCCACCAGCTGCTGTGTCTTTCATTGATAATTTGCCTCTAGTAGTCATTTCTGATGAGCATCACAAAAATGATGGCTTGGCATGTGCTATCTGCAAAGATCTCTTCATAATAGGGACTAAAGTGTCTCAACTACCCTGCTTTCACCTGTATCATCCAGCCTGCATATTACCATGGTTGAGGGCAAGGAATAATTGCCCTCTTTGTCGGTATGAACTCCCTACTGATGACAAAGATCATGATTGGAACAAGCGCAATGCTAGCCATGGCACGATGTTGTCTGAATTTCTGCGGCTGCGGAATAGGGATGATGATTCCTCAGTTGTGACTGATTTGAGTGAAATTGATGATGGTCAAAATATTGCTGCCACAATGGAAGATCTAGGCACTGATGCCGAGCTTTCACATACTAATGGCAGAAGAGGAGGATGGTTGTTACGTGCAGCTGCTCCTATAGTCGGCCTCGCAGGAATTGCTATTGTACTCTGGCTGGGTAACCCTCTTTCAGGAAGAAGAAGCTCAACTTGGCAATCTAACTTACATGGTTGGCCTGCACAAACAGTCCATACTTCTGACTTGTGCCCACGCAATCAACAGGAAAAGAAGTGGTGGTGGTGGTGGTTTTAGTAAATAATCATTCCCTTCAAAAATATCCCTTTATTAATTTGGGTTTCTACAACTAGAACTGTCATTCAGGAAACCATTGCTTCTGAGCTCCCATTTTCTAGGCCATCAAGCTTCACATCAACGGATACTAGTGCAATTGTTAGTCTGAGCTTCAAAACCGTAGGAGGATGCTGAAAAATAACGATTTGACACGAGTAGGCTCACTGCACTTTGCTGATTGTAAATTAGTCTTGTACAGAAGATAGTTTTGCTGGATAGCTTTTGAGATGTAGTCACCTTGGCTTGCGTGTGTGGTGTTTGATTTGTTCGACTCAATGATTCTGCGTGAAATTTCGGAATTTTCTGTCTTTCTCATAGACTGGTTGTGTACGAATAGGAAATCAAGATAGGTTCTACGAATCCACTGCAGGGCAACTAATGCTGCTGGACGATAGGTGCAAAGAGGTAGACATTCTCTTAAGTGTTGGAAAAATTGACTGCAGCCAGGGCAGTTTCAAATTGTAAAACCCACTTGACTTCACATGGTAAGGTCAGCATTGATATAAAAAACCCTAAATTATCTTGAGATCTGATATTAGATATGTACTAGTAACTATTGGAATAGTTACACGATGAAAAACTTTAAAATGGCCAACTTAGTAGCTATCATATTTGATATCGAGTATTGACACTTACATGTTACACATTTACGATGATGGTAGCAAGGTTCACGGGTTCACTAATTTAACTAGTTCAGTTGCCAAAATCCCACAAAATTTGGAATTTTTGTGAGTTGTATGAAAAGATTGCTTTTGTTTTGATTTTGTGGTAAGTCTTATTTCACTATGCAAAAATTGAAACAACTGTAGGTACATTAAAATTTTCACTCAGTAAAAACAAAGCAAAGATAACAGCAACACAACATTAAATTTCACCTATAACCAAGCTCATAATAACATATATACAAAGCTCCAAAATCGTTTTTGAAGAAATATAGACATTAAAAATCTCACCTATGCACCCATGAAACTAGGCCTTTTTACAACCCTCTTTGCAGTCATAAGTTATCATGATGGTTGGACTTCATTAGATTTGTAATGGGCAGAAATCTCCAAAACTTCATCTCCGCGAAGGAGAAATGATATCAACCCCTTCAGTTTGTAAATCCAGATTGGCTTGTACAACCTCTAGCTCCTAAATCAGTAACAAGTACTTTCCCATTCATATGTTTTACATCTAAATTTCACTTTGACAAGAGAAAGCTATAGTTAGCAAGCAAAGCTATCTAAGGTTTCGAAATGAAGCCATCTACTTTCAGAAGAGCAAATGAATGTACAGCACGATCCAGCCAGCCATTGAAATAATTGCAAAGATATGAACCCAGAACAGTATTGAAGCCGATTCTTTCCCACATCCTCTCAAATTGGCAACAGCACCTACAAACAATAGTTCAAACAGATTCACACATGATACAAAATCAATCAATAGATCAAATGACAAACAACTTTCTCATCATTTCAACAATGAAAACAATTCAGATTCAGAAACTACACAAGCGCACAGCTATGGCCTAAGTGTACTGTGAAACGTGTCATATCAATTACCTGAAAGCACAGACGTAGGCATTGTGTGCTGGAGGAGCAACACAAACTTAAACATCTTGTCACCAGCAGGAATGAAACCCAATTTATCAGCCAGAGTCACTATGCCAAGACCAGCTGAGGGAACCAAAATAAGTCGCCCAAAAATAATTGCAGCAGTTGTCCTGACACCAAGTTTTGAATTACCAGGTCCTGCACATTAGCACTCACAATTCAATCCTGATAGGCTGATACGCTAAAAATTTTCAATACAGAAAACAAAGAAGAAAGGGTCGTGTTTATAACCAAATGTAAGGATGCAGTACCACTTCTTTATAAAAAAAATTGAAACTTACCATCCACAAGGTTGCCTCCTAATGCCAACAAAATGCATGGAATCATAGCCTCCCTGAAACGCAACATTAATCATTTTAGAATTTGTAGCATGACATGCCTAAATTTGTAAAGACATGACATTTGCAGACAATACTTTTGATGCCTTGATAGGCTGTAGTAAGATACTTTATGTGATATTTATCATTTTATACCTTACAATGTAATGCTACGATAAATGGAAAAAAGAAAAAAGAAAACAATTAAGCAGTTAAGCTTACCCAAGAATCATGCAACTGTCAGTGAAAAAATACAGTGGAGCATCGGGTGTAAATATTAAACGCTTCAAGAAAGGCACACAACCCAGTACCATTGCCAACACCTGCAGCAAAAGATAAAACCCCTCAATATCATGGAGATGGAGAAAACTAGATCAATGGATTTTTTGGCACAAAAAGTAACAAACCAAATTTAACACACTAGGTGCCTCAGGTCCATACCCCAACTATGAAATTGTTCAAGGAACATCATTATAATACTCCTATTTTTCAATGCCAACAAAAGTTTCGAACTTTCACCCACAAAAATATCATCCCATGCACAATTGCAATTTAGTTTTGTTTGGAACATATAAATTGGGTATATCTACTAAGGTTAGTAACGATAGACCATGGAGGCATGGACCCCTGAAGGTTTCATAATTGTTTACAAGGGATTTTATTACACGAATCCCTCTGAAATGAAACCCCTGCAACCAATTGGACCAATGTGGTTCACCTATCCCAAATGCTTGGGGTAATTGCCAAGTAAAGTTTGGAGTGACCCTATGGCATCCTTCAGCCGTAAACCCATGAGCACGAAATTGTACATTTAAGTTCTGATCATTGAAATTTCACAACATAACTTTTAATTGACCTTTACCCAACAAAGTTTTTTTCTAATTAACTGTTTTAACAAGATAACCCTTAATCTACAAGAGCTTTTAATTGATTTTTAGGAAGCATTACACTTAAACTATCCCGGTGTATGAGGGTGTTGGGGTTGAAGAAAATTTTGTGTAAAATAGGGAAGATTGGAGGAAAAGGATTTCTACAGAAGACATTTGTGACTCCTCATATTGATTCATGTCTAGCCGACCCCAAATTAATTTGGGACTAAGGCTTTATTATTGTTGTTGTACTACACTTTTACTATCCACCAGAATACAACACTCACACACAATAAAGACTCGACACTTAAAAGCTGTAAGCTGAACATTATGTAGGCAGGTGGATAGAATGAACTTACTGAAGCAATAATAGGAGGCTGTATGAGTTGCTTGAGCTTTAGCTTATCATAAATGAACATCAAGAGCTCCTTGAACTGCATCAAATTACAACTTGGAGTTCAGTATATGAGAGAAGGTTACAGCAAAGCACATATTGTTTAAGCACAGAAACAGGATGATTCTGCTAAAATGATTCAGATGAACATTAAATATCATAAACGATAAGAACATCGTATCATATCATATCATATCAATATGGCCCCATAGGCAAGAATAAAGAGATACTAGCTACAATTTGCTCCTTTCTTTTTCCAGTTGTCTTCTGGTAGAGAGCTAGCAAACGTCTGAATAGAACAGACCAAATGGTCAAGTCTCATAGAGACAACTTCTATTTGATGATAACTTGGTACTATGAACTCTTCCATGATTCATTTTGGTCATAAAGTTCAGCAACCATAGTAGAAATCAGATAGCATCACTCATCATTCGCTAGTTGTCTAGACAATTGTAATTCCTATGTCAATCACAAGGCCACATTAACAAATCTATGAGCATATAACACATTAACACCTAGAGAATGCAATCAGTTTTCTATGTAGGAGAAGCAACAACATTTTTCAGACAAGAAAACTATAAAAGAGTCCATTTCTCTCAGTCCAGAATGAATCACTGAATTCCAACATAAACTTAGAAGAGCTAGAAATTTATAAGCTGTAAAGAAGTATGATTCTTGCCTTTCCTTTGTTTGACACATTTGATGTCAGCGGCTCTGGATTTTGAGAAAGTAAAGGAACTTGTTCTGGTGCCACATTTCCATTCGATAGTTGATTTTTTGATGAAGGACATCCACTTTCAATATCAAAGGTACCTTCAGAAGGGGGTGCTAGCATTTGGAATACATATGTATACAGAATGATAGCACCAACCTGAAAAACAAGGACATTGCTCAGACTTAGAAATTCAATAATTCAATAGAAAAGATAATAAAGTAGCACTTGGGATCACTAAACATTTTATAATACTGAAGAAAAAATAAAGCTCAAGGCAAGAGCATGGAGTCATGGACAGTTACCACTTACCACAAAGCAATATCAATCATGGCCCATATTGTAATAACAATCTAGTAGAATCAGCAAAAGGTTTGATAAATACATTGCTTATAGTAGAAAATCTTGTAAATAACCCTTTATATACCCACTTATTTCAAATAAGTGCCGTATTAAAAGTTAACAAAATCTTCCTGCCTTGTATAAAAAAATTTAAAAAATGTTCTCTCTTGACTATTACCATCCTAAATTATGTCTAAGGGCCCCAACGGTAGAGCATCTTATTTTGATTTCCCTCCTAATGTCCATGATTTCACCAACTACTCCCACCTCTTTTTTCTCCCCCAACTGCTTGAGTCTTTACTGATTTGTAGTTTCTTTTTCAAAATTATTTAGTGAGAATCAATATCCCTCCTCTTTTTATATTAAACTATGTCTTTCCTTCACTCTCAATTTGGATAAATATCGCCACATGGTACCAATTGTTTAGCCTCAAGTCTTTATAAGGTAATCAGACACTAGATTAGGTGATGAAAAGGGCAAATTATACTAAACGGACTGGTAATTACTGGCCAAAGTAAATGGAATAGGTAACAAATACTTAAATAGCAAAACCCATATGCAACCTCATAGTCTCATACTGGATTACTAGCAAAATAAAACAGTGATGTAAAGTTGTAACTTGTAAACCACTAACAAGTAAAACCAACAGATCATCAGATCATGTACAGAGGCATCAACTAGGAACAACAAACATACCCACTGGCCAAAAGATATATAAGCCGTTCCATCTTGACTGCACTTGTCTGAATCGCCAAAAGGATTAGACTGGTCTCTACACAACGCAGCAATCAGGACAAGAGGCACATTGCCAATGTTTCCTGCAGAAAAGAGAACATTCTGGTGAATTGAAGGCATATCATCATATAGCATAAAGTGATATAGTTGCCCAAAATCAACGAGGATCCTTTCTTCAACAACAAAACAGCCCCAAAAGCAATAATTCAGTGTAGACAATAACCAGTAAGAACAGAAAGAATGTAATCATACCGATTCCAATATGTACAATAGTGAATTTGAAAAAGGGATAGGGAGGGTGGATGATAGTCGCAATCAGTAGGCCAATGAGGGAGCCAGAAATAGTGGTAAGGATAATATTGACCGGAATGAACCACCTGCAAAAGGAGAAAAAAAACAGGTGTGTTGGATTCAATCATCAAATTACATACCAATTAGTCTGTAATCGTGTAAAAACTACACTCCCTTATGCTGCCCCACAAGTTGTTGATCATTAACATCTCCAACTAATCCGTTCATATCAATATATGTAAATACAGTAACAACATTTTGATTGTTTAAGGTACAATCAAACAACCTCTAGAGTTGGTGTAATTGGAATGGCATCCAACTCGTAACGCAACGGGTTCAATTCCTGCCAATTACAAGTGCTTTTGGGGTAGCGATTACTTAGTCCTTACCCTTACTCCCCCGCACAAAAGTACTTTAAATCTTTGATTGTAACTAGATTAAGGGTAACTTAGCACAAGGGCCCGTTCTAGGCCCGAACTCATTATGAACAAACAAAAAAAAGTCACAATCTCAAAGATATTACAAAATTCCCTCCTAAACAAAAATATTAACTAGATTTCAAACGCGATGAACAAAAAGAAACGGAGGGAGTATATGATTACGTTCATAACAAAATATCGAAAACATTAAGCAAAGAATCTAACCATTCAATCATTTTCTGGAAAGTAATAGCTTGGCCCAATTGTGAGAATATCAAACATGGAAGTAGCAAAGTAAACACCAACTGCAATCATTCAACCACAACAACAACAACAACAATCAGTCAAACACCTATAAATTCACAAAAAAAAAAAAAAAAATTAAGTAAAAAATATACCCCATTAAGCAATTTGCGACCATTAGAAGGAAGAATGTTGAAGAATTTCGACGCCATTAAAAACCCCAAAAAACACATAGTAAACACTTTTGCTATCGGAAGTACTGCTATTTTAATCGTCGATAACAACGATTGACCTCCACCTCCTGCTCCCATCAACACCTCCGACAACATTCTCTTCATCATTATTTTTTCCGATGTTTCTCAAATTAACTATCAACAATCAAATTAACGAAAATCACATCAGTTTGTTCGTAATTTTGAAAAATTCACAAATTTTTTTTCCAGCACATCACTAATTGAATTTGAGGTGTATTACAGTAATAATTACCTAAACAAAAATTAACGAAAATTATATTATTTTTTTTTTCAAATTCAAGTGATAAACAATGAATCTAATAATTAAGATTGAAAGACTAAATCTATGAAATATGAATGTAGCTTCAATTCAAAGGTAGTTAAAGATATGTATTGAATTTTGAGCATATTTTAATATAAATACAAACCGCAAAGAGTAAATATAAAGTTAAATTAAATTAAATTAAATTCAAAATTAAAAAAAAAAAAAACAATAAAAATAATTCGAGAAGAATGGAGAGAGTTACAGGTGTCAGAATTAAACCTGAAATTGTGTTAAATTTAAAGTAAAAGATAGTTGAAATTAAAAAAAAAAAGAGAAAGTTTAATTTGAAGATGATCACAAGAATCTCAAACTCAAACTACTTTCTTTTTTTTAAATTTAATGTATTTATTTGTTTTTTTTTCGCTTCAAATTCTGTTAAGTGTCGTAAAAGAAGCGTCGAATTTTTGGAAGTAATAGAGTTTATATAAAAGTGTTAAAAGGAAATTAGTGAGAAAGATTAGAATAATTCTACTTATTTTAGGATTTGTCTTTTAATGGTGATTAAGGAGTAATTATCTTTGCTAACCGCCAATATTAATAATGCGTTTGTACTTTTTGCGTCACTTCAACTTATGGCTTTTTGTGTTTTTTTTTTTTTTTTTATATAATTTGACTCTTAACCTAATCATAATTCTAATTACTTCCTGAAATCTTTTCATTAACATTTTTTATATTAATGTATCTGTTAAGGTAAAGGATTAGAGTGTTTGGTAAGTCGGTAAGGTATCATGGATATAAGACCGTATTACTATCTCAGTTACGTATTAGTTGTAACAATTAGGTATTATTTGTGAGATATAAAAATATTTAATTGTTACAATTAATATAAAATGGAGGTAGTAAATAAGATTTTGTAAAAATTTATAAAAGTAGCTTAATGATTTAGAAATGAAAATAACTTTTCGAAAAAATGGGATAAGAGAATATGTTAACCTGGTTTTCTTATTAGTAATTATGAACGTTAGATGTACATGTTGTGTAAGTACTATAGTTATATATTGCGTAAAACTTAATACTGATTATATTATTATTTATTATGTTTTACTTTCAAACACGAATAAACAAAATTTAAGTGATTTGATGGTTAAAGATTTACATTTCATCTCAAAGGTCATTATTAAATTTGAATATGCGGCTTGAAGTGAGTGTCACGTGACATATAGACTTTTACTGAAACACCTTCTAATATATTTTATAGATTAGTTGTTGGTTGTATATGCTCCGATCATATAATGTGCATAAAAATCAACCAAATTTAAAAAGTGATGTTTCTTTCAATTTTTAATTGCAAAATTGATAAATATAGTTTTACCAATGCATGATGATCAAATTTAAAAAAAAAAATAGTTTTTCTATACTATAATACTTTTTCCATCTTTTTTTATGCCAATTTTTTTTAAATGATTACGGGCCTGTTTACTTCAGCTTAAAATGGATTCAGTTCATTTCAATTCTTCTCTTATTTTGCTATTCAATAATCCATCATAACAACCTTTCAGTTCAACTCAGCTAAGTTATTTTCAGCTGAAGTAAACAGGCCCTACATTTACTATTTTGCATATCTAAAGACGCAATTAACACTATAATTTACTATTTGAATTATATATACATTAAGACAAATTTAACAAGATTTTATATTACCGAGACTTCCTATATATATATATATATATTTTTTTTTTTTTTTGAGAGAACATACCTTTTTCAAGAAAATCACACATATCCTTAGAGACTAGGTCGACAACATCCTCGGACTAATCCTCCAACCAAATAGTCAAATACGATCCCTAAAGACAAAGAACTAAATTTTGCAATATGATGGGCTACTCTATTCCCATCTCTATTAATATAAGAACACGAAATAAACTCAAAACGTTTTGCACAAGCCATGATATCTTCCACATACATCCCAAGTTCCCAACCACCGAACGGGATACCAATTCAGGAAGCATATTCCTACTTGCGTGTGGGGCCCAACAAATCAAGCAATAATAATTGCGTATATTGATTTCTAACCCGATTATTATTGATTTCTAATAATTTATAAAAAAAAAAAAAAAAAAAGGGCATTCATTAGAGTTGCATACTTGCAGTCGCTGTCATGGGCCTTCCCACAGAGTATAGACAATCACACCAGCCCGGATACTTCCTTTATTGGATTTATATTTGTTATTTTATTGGGCCGGGCCCTGCCCTGCCATCTTTGCGTATCCTTCTAATATGCCTGACTCTGGCAAATTATTATATTCATTTGTCAATAACTAATATACATATCTCAGTAAGTAATATTCGTATTTCAGTAAATAATATTTTTGACGATATACTCGGTACTTACTTATTAAACTTTTCTTATCAAATATTATATATATTAAATTCATGCAAAATGGTCAATATTTAACTTTAAACAAGTTTTTGATAAGTGTGAATGAGCAATATTTATCTTCAACACCAATATGTGTTATGTATTCAACAATGAATATTTATGTAATATTATACATATATATGCTCAAAATTTTCAACTTTTAATACTCCCTCCGTTCTTTGAAGATCATGTCAGTTGTTTTTTTAACTATTCACAAGTGAAGAGATCCTTGTAAATAACTATTGATGTATAAGAAAAAATATAATTATGTGGGGTCTTGTTTAATTCGTGTTAATAAGTACATTATTAATATTCAATTGTTACAATTTTTATACACGTGTAACTAAATATGTAAACATTATAAAAGAGAAGCGTATGAATAGTAACTGGTAGGATCTTCAAGGAACGGAGGGAGTATTTACCTTCCAGTGTATGATATTCATATTTGAAAATGCAATATTCATCTCTTAATATGTAAAACTTTTGTATTTATTGACACCATTCCCCAGTACATCATACATATTATAAGACATCTATTATAATCAATTATCTATTACGTCATAAATAATACTTCATTACTATTCCTTGGTATGGAATGAGCAAGCTTCTTCCTATATTATTCACAAGGAAAATGTTACAAGACAAAAAATAGGAAAAATGCATAGGAATAATCCCGCCTTTGACCGTTTTGCTCATTTTGGTCCCAGTTTTCATTTATCTAGTTATAATCCCGCCTTTAGTATGCATCTTCTCATTTTGGTCCATGACCTGCTATCACATGTCGGTAACCTATAGTACAAGTTAATTGAATACGTGTCATAATCTAATTGGTTCAAATTTGTTTAATGAAATATTTATTAATTAAGTTTACTTTTAATTTTTATTACACCTTCACCGCCTCAACTTCCATCAAAACCAAAACCTCCACTGCTACATTAGACATCATCCCTTCACCTGTCATTTTCACCACCACCTTCACCACACCTCAACTTTCATCCCCAAACCCCCATACAAAAAAATAATAATAAATAAAAAGGTCGAAAATGCGGCACAGCTTAACCCATGAAAACAAGATAAAGAAGAAGATTGATCTTGGTTTAAATTCCAAATTCTCTCTGCATCAAAATCCTCTCTCTTCCTTCCATCAAAATTGCAATATCATCTAGACTTAAATCACCATCATTACCATTGATTAATGCCAGGTTTTTTGCAATTCTTAATACTTCTTCCATTGATCATGCCTTCATCTTGAAACTTACATCGATCACTATTCAATTGGTGTTTTAATTTTTGAATTGGGGTTTTGATTTTGGGCTTCACATTTTCGAATTAGGCTAGGTTTAGATTTTCCAATTGGGTTTGGCAGGTGAAATAATGGCGGCAACATTGATGGTGTCTGAGGTGGTAGTGGTGTTGTGCCTGTGGTGATGACAAATTATTAACAATGTTTGGTTGTAGGTGAATTTGGAGGTATTCCAAGGACCAAAAATGGAGGATATCACTACTTCCTACGTAGAAAGAAAGAGTAGAGAAAGGTGGAGGAAAAAAAAGTAAAAAAAAAAAACTTGAATTTACTTTAAAAAGAAAATAAAATTAAAACCAAAACCTGAATAACCGGCCACTGTAAAAGGGACCAAATTGAGAAGATAGAGTTTAAAAGTGAAATTGTAACTAGTTGATTAAAAGGCCGGACCAATATGAGCTAATCGTTCAAAGGTGGGATTATTTTCATGAATTTTTCCAAAAAAAATGGACTAATTAAAGACTTACAGGATACACTTGATAATAAGAACAAAGCCACTAATAATGCACTTCCTCAACTTTAAATAAATGAATAACTTAAGGTTATTCGTCTTTAAAATCAAATCAGGATAAACAAACTTTAATGATAGCTTAAAAAATTTAAGTAGCATAAAATAAATATTACATTCAACAAAATGAATATTACATGTAGGAATAAATATTACATTGTAAAAAATGAATATCATAGTAAGTATATAGTGGAATATACTCCCTGGTAGGGCTGTGCATAATCCGGTCCGATCCTCGGTCCACTAAAATGTGTGATTCCGGGTTTCCGGTCCGGTCCGGTCCAAAACCGGAAAATTCAGGTCTAGATTCCTTGAAAAAATTTATTTTCTTTGGTTAATTTAAGCCTAAGTTTGTGTAGAGGTTTGGGATGGTAATTTTTGGAATCACAGGGTTACATCTCGCCCTTATAGCTCCTTAGTATTTAGTAATATACGGAAGTAGAATTTATAAGAACGAGTAATGGAATTGAACTCAATATCTCTACTATGATCATTGACTTGTCTTAATGGATTGATTTTGCATATTCATCGTGTATGAGGATTCCCGGTAAACATCCATGATTGAATGGCTATAAGGAATAAGTGTGGTAAGTTATATCATTGTTAGCACTCAAATCCATAGGGATGAAATCAATCAAATCATGTATGCAATATTTAAGGAGTAAGAGATTGAGGGATAACTTAGTTAGTTAGAGCTTCCTCCTGGTTCTATAAGATCCTAGGGTCGATTCTCATTATTTATCCCTGTGACTCCTAGCACCAAAAAACAAAAAAAAAATATATATTTATGGACTGACATATTTAGCTAACAAGAGCAAATAAAGAACGGGGCCTAGTCTATTATTGAATGCATCCAACTCAATAGTGCCCTCTCTGGAATTTGGAAATGTACAATCTTAAGCTAAAGCCACTAAGGAGTAAGTGGACAATCCCTAGCTACAGTCGTCTGAACCCCGACAATATTCATTTATGTACATTAGCTATCTTATGAAATCTTGTTTGATTCATGACATTGTGTACTTTTCATCTATATAATCATTATAATTTATTCATACATAACATTGGTGATATAAATAATGTTTGAATTTCAATTGTCTCTCGAAATATGTGAAAAAGTTAAATATAAGCGATTTTAAAACTTGCATTAACGTTCCTTAAGATTGGTGTTGGGCTTAAGTCTCACACAGTTGCACCTTATAGTTCAATTGGTTGTGATGCAGTGATGGTACAAGATAGTCACGAACATTGAATTACATCGCACCTCAAACATTGGCCAAAACAAAAATGCANAAAAAAAAAAAAAAAAAAAAAAAAAAAAAAAAAAAAAAAAAAAAGTTGCTACATGGGTATCAAACCAAAATTGAAAATAGTGATACTAGACAAAGTTGTAGTTGAACCACTTCGGAAAGGAATCCAAGTGCTCAAAGACTTGGGTAGGGGAATTAAGACTTAAGTTTGACAATTTTTGGAGTTTAGGGTACATTTATAATATCTTAGCACCTTATTCCCTTTTACTAAGAAAATAATGATGACACTATATGACAAAATAAGATGTGTTTCGTAATCTATAAATATTATGTATCCAAATTAATTGGAATTGATTAGGTTTATTTAAAGTGTGTTATCTTCACCTTGAAATTTTGTCAATAAGTTCAAATTAGTGCTAATTTTAAAAATTTCCAACAAGTTTAGATAGCTTAAAAAAAATTCAATTCCAATAAGTTTAGTTTGGTACAATTGGTCGTATATTATATATTGGCACTTGTTTTCAACTTAACTAAACTCACTGTGCTTGAAACTCATATTTTATTTTTAGATAGCGAAGAACAGAACACACTTCAATTATGAGATAGCCTTTTAAGTTTCAACTCATATACATGACACCCCCCCCCCCCCCGTCTGCGTATATGAGTTGAAACTTAAAAGGCTATCTCATAATTGAAGTGGTGTTCGTTCTTCGCTATCTAAAATAAAATATGAGTTTCAAGACACAGTGAGTTTAGTAGTTGAAAACAAGGGCCAATAAAAATACGACCAATTGTACCAAACTAAACTATTGGATTGAATTTTTTTAAGCTATCTAAACTTGGTTGGAATTTTGTACTTAGCCACGCATCGCGC
>PYUH01004033.1:2271487-2273594 GCA_016808085.1 Suaeda aralocaspica | reverse complement strand
TGACCCCCCCCCCCCCCCCATCAAGGAAAGTTCATAATTAAACCTACTCTTAGGGTCTGTTTATTTCAGCAGAAAACAACTGAACTGAAATGAAAGTTTTTTATGAAGAATTATAAGTAGCAAAATAAAAAAAAAAAAAAAGCTGAACTGAACTGATTGTTTTTTTATGAAGGATTAATGAGTAGCAAAATAAAAAAAAAAACTGAACTAAACTGAAGTGAATTGAACTGATTTTAAACCGAAGTAAACAGACTTACAAACCCTTAATTAATTGCTCAATATTTGTTGTGTTGGATCAAGAAAAGTTCAACCTGCTTACTTGGTAGGTTCAACTCACTTAATAGTAATAAAGTAATGGTTTTGTTATCACTAAACTATCAATTTAAAATACATTTTGAATACAAGCATGAACCATATCCATCAGCATGTGACAGAGATCACCATACCCATAATAAGGACAATACCAATGATTCTCATCATATTTGGGCATACTAATAGCCATAGATTTCAAAATTTATCGTTATCAATCATCATACCCGCATTAATTTTTGCTCTCACCCCTCACTCAATACAACCTTGCTATCGAGTATATAGCCTATGGTTATTAGTAGAGTATAAAACCAATTCATGTACCTCAATCATCAGATTAAGCGAGTCGTTTTATTAATAATTGAGACTCACAAATTGATTTTATACTCTATTAATTATAAATTTAGCGATAAAAAAAATGAAGTGACGAAACTTGGATAGCAACACATTCCATAGTCCATGCATAACATGAGTATGAAGTTGAGTATAATCGGCAAAAAGCAAGGCGTTAAGATTTGGAAACCAAAAAGAAACACAAACAAAACCCCATATAAAAATTAAAAAACAAAATACATTTCATAATTTTATCGATTATATATATATATATTAGGTAAACTTTTATTTAGGTGCTAAAAATCCAAAAAATCAACAATATCAATGGACGATTACAAGCGTCGTAAAAAGCGTCAATGCTGGCTAACAACTATAGCAATACTCATCTTCATAATCATTCTCTTCTCAATCCTCGGCGCAACAGTCTTCAAAGCAAAGCGTCCAATAACAACCGTCAACTCCGTCACATTACGTGACTTCGACGTTTCTTTCGACGCACTTTCCGTCAAAATTCACCTTAACGTTTCACTCGACGCTTCTATCACCGTTAAAAACCCTAACAAAGTTGGCTTAAAATACACTGATAGCTCAGCTTTTGTTGACTATAAAGGTCAAGTTGTCGGTCAAGCTCCTATTCCCGCCGGTCAGATCTCCGCCGGTCAGACACTGCCCGTTAATTTGACGCTAACCGTTATGGCTGACCGTCTTCTGGAAAATTCGAGAAGTGTTTTGTCTGATCTTATTGCCGGAAATTTGCCGCTTTCGACACGTGCTCGAATCTCAGGGAAAGTTAAGGTTTTGTTCATAAAAATTCATGTTGTTTCTGATTCTACTTGTAATGTTAATATTTCGGTTTCTTCTCAATCGATTTCTAATTCTGATTGTAAATATAATAATCGTTTATCTTGAATTTTTTTTCGATTTTTTGGGTGAAAGATTATGAAATTAGGTTTTATTTTTTGTATTTAATTGATTTTGGATGATTTTTGGTATCATCATATCTCAAGGTTATTTTTTACCATTTTTAATCATATATACTTATTGCAATTTACTGAATTTTTTTATTTTTAGAATTGTTTACTCATGTGTATTTAATGTGATGTTCTTGGTCATTTTAGTCGATCTAGTCATTCCCCTTCTTTCCTATGTAGGCTGTTGTAAGATTACAAATGATTATAAGTTTATTATTTAAAGGATTCTTAATTAAGGTGGCGTCCAAGCTTTGACTTGTTGATTTGGCGTTCAAGCTGACGACTGTGAAAGGTGGCGTGGTCTTTGGTGAGTCTGGCGAGCAAAAGATTTGGCGCCCTTGTGTACCTACACAAAGGATGAATAAATATAAATAATTTAGAGAGAGAAAGTAGAGAGAAGTTGAACTGAATGCTCTAAGAGTTGTGAAAAGTATGTTTTTCCATCTCCCTGTCCCCTTATGTGAGGATAGAGAGGGGTATTTATATCCATGAAT
>PYUH01004033.1:2256487-2266487 GCA_016808085.1 Suaeda aralocaspica | reverse complement strand
TCTTTTATTTTATTTTAAATTTAACGAAGATGCGTGATGGTGATGATTATAATTTTAAGCCAATCTTACATGGTAGGATGATTACGGAGTAGTTGTTTTTTGTACTTTATACAAGTACATAGCGCACTTTAACTTGCCTATCTAAAAATGCACAACTGGTAATAGAACCCTAACCTAAACCATTATCATTATCCTTAATTAGACTCATTCCTTTGATAACGGGCAATTGATCATTTCATAATGCATCGTCTTTTCCTTGACCAAATTTTTTGTTAATAGAGCATTATGAGGTAGGAGGAAATGACTACATGACAATAGTTTGGTTAACTAAGTTTAACAAAAGATTGTGAAAAAACTTTGACATTTAATTTAATTTAATTTTTATTTCTTGCGCAATCAGTTGATGTGAACCTGTGTGTGAAAATTACGTTTGTCACTGCTATTGCATTTACTTAGCGATACAGGTTGTTGGGAGTTGATAATATATTTCCCAAGTTTAGGCTTCTATCAAGTTAATAATGACTACATACCAAGGAGTGCAGTTATGTTTGCAACAAATCAAGACCTCTAGCCTGATGTGGTGCATTTACTTTTACGCCCCTCTATACATTAAGTGTGTATAGGGTGGATAATTCATCCACCGGTGAAGTATTGACGTCAACATACTTAAATCGTTATTAGTATGAGAATGTTATTTCTACAGAGTAGTGTTAGTATTTTTGTGTTCAGTTAGTTCATTACATTTCAGTGATTCTTACACTAGCATATTACCGGTATATCTCATTTTAATACATTTCAATTTTATTCTGTAAATTTTAATCTTAAAAACAGTCTTACTAGTAAAAACTTGATAAAATCGATTGTTATGTGAACAAACGTAAGGTTCAACACTGTTATGGACTAGAGTACATATAATTTCCAAAAATTGGTGATGAAAGAACTATTAAACTCCGCTTGAGTTACCTCACCTATATGTTTATTTTACTCAATGTGGTTGAGGCGTGAAAGTGTTTTTGTGATTGAGGAGTATGAACCAATACGATGATAACTACGTCAAATGTGACAACCAAGGAGTAAAGATTATGGGTCGAAGATCCGTAAGAAGAATAAGAACTAGAGGTGGGATCCAATATCATTAAAACCTGGGGAAAAAAACGGTTGTTACTGGTAGTTGGTTAGCAGGCAGTTGAGGCTTGTACAATTAAGAGCATCATTTATCACTTTCTACACTAAAGATGGAGTAAAGAGTCAGCAATGGATAATATATAACCATTTCAATTCATGTCATCTATTGGTTTCGATTTATTATATATTTGTTGATGTTGAATTTCTAGCATAACAACAAATCTATAACCCACATATAGACGTTTACAGCAACAAAACAGCTTATCCTTATATATTTGTTTCTTAGCAATCTCGTTTACATGTGTGATTGATCAATTTCAAAGAGAGAAAACCATGACTTTTAACTCTCAGGAAACTCGCAATGGATACATAGTTACGCCTCCACCTCAACCTGTTCCGAAGATACTGGTCCGTCTCAGTCTGATTCCAAAAAGAGAAGTTGTGTAAGCAGTCTGTTTTCATAGCCATAGTCCTGATAGTGTTGGCTATTATAGTGTTGGGATTATTGTAGGAGTTACGGTGTTTTAAGGTTAGACAGCCCAAGACACAAGTAGTGTCTGCGTCTTGGATGGCATAGCTCCTAGATTATCTTTCCCGGCTATTAAGATAGAGTTAAACGTCACTGTCAACCTCACCCTCCAAATTAGAACAGCAATCATGCCCATTCAAAAGTGGAGATGGAGAAGGTGTACTGTTGTATCAGGGAAACCGCGTTGGGGTATAAGCTGATCCGGGGCTGTTAGAGCAAAGCGTACATCCCTTTGTTTTGCCTTCTACAGTCGAGGTTGAAGGTTTGCGGAAAACAACCTGCATCCCTCATCACGACATAACCAGTGGACAGCTGCAGCTTGAACCGAAAACCAGATCCCAGAAGGGTCGTCCTCCGGATTTTCATAAGCATAATTATCCGACTTCGGATTGTCAGATTGTGATTGATTTCCCGACTTCAACATAAAAAGTCAAGATTGCAAGAATCATCAAGCTTTGAATTCCTTCTATCGATTTCTGCTTGTTTGTGAGCTTCTGCTCCTTATATCGGTTTTGCTTCTGTTTTCTTAAACAGTGACACCCTTGCCCACTTTGCTTTTGTACTAACAAATAGTATATATGCATCTATTGTTGGCATAGTTTGTTTACGCGATTTTCTTTGGGTTATACCCATGTAATAATTCTTTTGTGCTTTAGAATTCAACTATATTGAAATTTATTGAGACACTCTTCTGTATATCAGGAGGAACGACACACAGAATTCGAAACTAACATGTCATAGAATATTTAGCGCCAACTGAGTCAACTCATGTTCATCTAAGCTGAAGCCATAACAAATCAAGTAAAACCCTTCAACCGACGAGGGTCTAAACAGCTGTACAAGGCAATAAACAATACACTCTACGAAGGGTGAGTCTCTAGAAATAAGAGGTGAACAATACTACAGGTGAACTAGAATGCCACATACAACAGTTAACACTTACAAACCCTTTAGATCAGCAATGCTATGTGCGACACGCTTCCGTCTGCAAAGCACCAAATAAATATTCAGCCCTCTTTGTCTAAAGCCGGCCAATAACAACAACATTGGAATTAGAATTCGAGCTTCTTGCAAAGCTCGGGTCAATAATCCTCAGCTACTAACAGCAGCCTTCAACGGCGCTGGAGGGCAGGTCTCTCAGCAACACCCACCAAGGGGGGAAGAGTTGGTGTATGGGATCCTCCAATTCCAAAGACTGATTTTCGCAAAGAAACTCTTCTGATTGTTTCGGCCAATAATAGCATCCGCCAGAGTTTATAACACAGCCTCCAGTAGACACCTCGCAGACAAGTTATTCTTGCGACTTGCTATGATCAATCCTGCCCCACCCTCTGGATATCTGGTCCTCCAATACTCATCAAATTAACTTGTATTATCGTCGAGCAACAATTCTTGAGGCTTGTTGACAACCTCTCCCCCTTACAAATAGGGCGAGAATAAGGCAATGATCAGCCAGGAGAGCAAAAGAAATAACAAGCAACCCACACCATCAACCGAGTGTGTGCGCGGGCTCAGCACTATACCACTATTAAGCCATTGACATCTTCATATCCCTAATCAAAATTAATCCACCCTGTCATTGTGGTATGATAGGAATAGTCCACTTGCCACACGGAAAAAACTAGTATGACGGGAAACATAACTCGCATTCGCTCATACGTCCTTTGGTCCCGTAATTCAATGAGTGATTTATGGTAATGAATGTGATGGGGATCCATAAAGCAACATGCATTTTGGGACCGCCTCTTCACTACAGCCAGCTATAGTCTTAAGACTGCCTCCTATCCTTCTCACTGAGCACAACACATCTTCCTTTCATGGGAA
This sequence comes from Suaeda aralocaspica, assembly GCA_016808085.1. Lineage (NCBI taxonomy): Eukaryota > Viridiplantae > Streptophyta > Magnoliopsida > Caryophyllales > Amaranthaceae > Suaeda > Suaeda aralocaspica. Next base: position 2,263,009 of record PYUH01004033.1, on the reverse strand, counting down.
AAAATATGGTTCCAAATATTCGTCGCAAACACGGTCCTTCCTTTCGATTTCTCATGGATCACTGACCATCCAATCTCTCCATTCTTTTCAGATTACAAACCTAACAATGAAACTGATTGCACAAATCATACGACAAACACAACAACAACAAAAAATTAGAAACATTGAAATATTATAATACCCCACAACATATACAACACGCAAAAATTATAATATAATATTTTCCTAAACAAATGTCATTACCTCAAATCAATTCATCAACATAGAAAAATAAAGAACCATTAACAATTAACAATGAAAACCACAAAGAAAATAATAAAACTAAAACATAGGATTCAGATTTTTACAAAGGGTGGTGTGAAATCAATCATATAAATCCACAAGAAAAATCCAAAAATGCAACTTTACACTTCCATGATTAAATCAACATAAAAAAAACACCCACCCAAAAAAAATACTACCAAAATGTGTTAACTATTTTACATTAAAAATGTAAACTTTCACTGATATAACCCAAATTTGAAATGAGATAAAACAATGTTTAAAAGTGTAAATCTTGATATGTGAGACTAAACAAGTGATTAAATCTAACAAATCCCAGTTACAACAGCAAAAAAAAAAACAAAAGATAAAAATCTCTAATTAATAAAAAGAACAAGAAAGTGATACATTTCAGATTTACCGAAATCATGGATTAATAAAATGCAAAAATGATTAAAAACAACAAAAAAGAGGGGGAAAATAAAAAATAAAAAAAAAAAACAAGAAAATTTACCTCCAAAAAATGAAGAAGATGAGTGCAGCAGCAGCAGAAGAAGGTGGCGGGGGAAAGAGAAGAAAACTTTGGGAAAGTGATTATTATATGGACCAACTTCACAACCAAAATTGTTCTTTTTGGTAATTTTTGCGGCAAACTTAGCTTTCATCCCTTGTTTATGTTCTCATAAAACAGCCCAATATATCATGTTTAAGGCACCATTACTTTTCCACTTTGGCCCTACTAGTGGTTACCACTCGACTGAAAACTAAATTCCTCAAGTTATATAAGTACGGAAGGAAACTTGTAGGACCTAAAGTTTTGACGTTTTTCAGATATTAGACACACTTAAAGAAACTTTGGAACTGTAGATGAAACTTAAATATAAATAAGAATTGAAAACGGTTCACATAGGAGGAAGCTTTATGTAATGTTAAATGAAGCGATTTGGAAATTTTATGACTTACATATAAATGTTTTCAAATGTCCGAGTAGAGTACCAATTCCCGATTTCTCATTGGTCAAACACGTGCCTCAATTAATTTTTTCTCCGGATTTCGCTAAAAGAGTATTTCTGCTCTTCTGATACTATGTTAACTAAGCCTAGTGGTCTTTCCTTAATTTGAAGATGGCCATGTAATTTCAGGCCAATATATTTCAAATCCTCATATTATTTGAAAAGCTTGATATCTCCTTCGTTTTCATCTTTGCGAGGCTTTTCAAGGCTCTTCTTGGTTTCTCCCGAAATTCACTCAATTTCTTGTGATTAACCTTAGGTAATCCACGGTCGTATTCAACCTTTAAAAACCTGTTATATTCTCTTTAGAAGATATACGAAAAAGGACACACTTATATTTTGTTACTTTAAAATCTTATTATGACCTTTCGATCCCTGAAAAATTGTCCAAGAGCCTCTTTTTACCTTGGGAACACCATGAAAATCTTAACCTTATTTTTTTTTGGACTTTGGAACTTCAAAAACTGTAAATGCCTTGTTTTGGATTTTGGAGGGACTCTCTCGGGTTTATTTTTGTTTTCCCTTGTATTTCTCCCAAGTGTTGTAGTGACCCTATGATATCTTACACTGGTTTCAGAATCTTAAAACTTGTATCCATTATCCCCCTCTTTAGACAATTTTCGAAAAGGAGAAACTAACCTTTTCGCTCTACCATCATCACCTTACGGCCTTTAAAGCCTCGAAATGTGCTCGGAATACGCAATTTTTGCAATAGGGGCACATGTAAAACTTTCAAACAATATTTTTCAGGTCCCTGAGACACTCAAAAGTGTGAAATTTATCCTTTGTTTTGGATTTTGGAGGGTCCTTCCCAGGACTTACAACTCTTTTTCTTTTCAAATTTCACCAATGTTCTGATACTAGGGATTCCCCACAATCGTTTTTATTCAATTTTTAAGGTTTCTCTAGATGATTCTCAAAAAGAAAACTTGCCTTATCGTTATTTCGAGACACCTTTTATCTTTTGAAACGCAATAAGTTGTTCAAGGACCTCTTTTTCAACTTGGGATTTTATGTAAATATTTTTGGCTTTTTTTCCAAATGACTTGGAATTACCAAAAAACTGTGAATTATAACAATGTTTTCGGCTATCGGAGGGTTCTCCCGAGACTTAGTTTTGTTTTCTCTCACTACGTGTTGTTAGTGGCCCAAGACGCTTCACACTCGATTTCAGCATCTTTAAAATTGTTATCTTCCCTCTTTAGACAATTTTTCGAAATATAAATATGGTCTTTTGCGCTCTTCCGGGATTTATCTATGATCTTTGACCCTTGAAAATTTGCTTGGGGGATCATGTTTTGATCATAGAGGTACATAGTAAAAGTTCAGCCAATTTTTTGGGGGTCCACAAAACCCTTAAAAGATGCTGACTTATAGATTTCGTTTTTGGCTTTTGGAGCTGGTCTCCATTTAATCTTCTCCCCAAATTTCATTAAATTACTTTGATAACGTGGATGGTTCCCAATCATGTTAGCCTCTAATATATATTAGTTTTATCTAGAGGATCCTCGAAAAATTGCAAAATTGATATTTTTCTTTATCTCAGGTTCTTCTTATTACCTTTCAGATGTCCAACAAATGTCGAGAGCCGTCTGTACCATGTAAAATTTTCAACTCTTTTTTTTTCCGGATTCGGAACCCCGTGTTTAAGACAACTATCCCTCCCAATTCAAGAAGAAGAAAAGTTAGTTTAAGAAAACTTGAAGCTACCCTTTCTCCCTAACTTTAAATCTTTTCCCTTCTTTCCTCTTATTCCTTTCTCTTTACTTTGCTTTTCAAATGATTCTGTGAAGTGTGAACTATGCTATTGGTAAACTTTATGGCTGCCACTAATTACGTTTACTTAGATATTCTCCTTTGAATGGGTTATCATTACAAATCATACAGAGTAATAAAGTAGGCTTTCTTGCCCAACCCTACCGTGTGAAGTAGCATGCATGGGATTGTTAATTGTTATGCTTGAATTGGGATAGGGAGAATAAAAAATTGTGAAAAGGTTTTCGATAAAAAATTAAGAGTTTTAAGGTTTGTAAAATGTGGTAACATGTTTGATGGGAGCTCCTTTGATTTTGTTCATTTTATTCCGTTTTTTTTGTTAGGGAGCTACAAGTCAGAGATGGATGAGGAGAATTGATAGCAATATCTCTATGAATGAAAAAATTCTCTCGTCCGCTTTCTTATTACCGAATAAGTGATACGTAGCATATTTTTACATGAAAAAACTATTTAGGTGAGCTCTTGTTTGCTTCAACAACTTCATTAAATAATACAAATATTGAGCATATGATGTGCTTTAAATTAATGCCAGAGTTACTCTTTTAACCTACTCAAATTAATTCAACTCCTGTACAAAAAAATAATAACTAATAAAAAGTATAATACTCTATAGTGAAAAAATTAATTAAAAATGAAAAAATTACGTTTGTTAACACAATTTTGTGAGTGTTACAACTAAATTATGCTTGTAATTTTCACACTAACTTGCTTTCAAAACCACATAAATGTTATGAAATGAGTTAACGTGCTTCCAAAATCTTAGAAACCAAATCATTCATTTACTATTAATGAACTCGTTAAACTTGTTTATTAAAATACTCTTCAAAGTCTAGGGCCAGATCGATTAGAGATTGTAATTTGCCGAAATATACTCGTTTGTCTTGAAATTTGTTTTTTTGAAGTGTTCTAATTCATTGCAGCATTTTTTATTTTAAAAAAGTTTGCTTTCAAACTTGTTAGGGTACAATTTTGTACCAACAATTTCTCGTGGAATAGCATACATATATAATTATGTATGAAACTGACATTGAGTCCACGTAGAAAACAATTATTTGACATTCAAAATGATAGTCATACATTCATCAAAACATAGTGGCTAGTCTACAATCTATCACATAACACCATTGAGTGTAAATATCATTTAAAAAATGTGACATCATTGGTCGACATTAATCACTAGTTCATCTGTCTATATTTCACCAATTGGATGTTGATTTCCCATCCTGACAAAGCCTCAGAGTACTATCTTGATTATTAATGAAGGAAAGAATCGTCAACCAAAGGTGGTGGGAAACTAGAAATGGATGGGGACCAAAAATTCAACCATCCAAGGCGCGTCATTCCGCGCGTTCTCCGGATATTTAAAGAGAAATTCCTATTTCTAAACTGTTAGATGCCAATTTTACAGAACAAGATAATATAATAATTATGCAATTTTGAGGGATAATATATGCGATGTACTCCGTAAAAAATTAATCGTATACGATGCTGTATATATATATATGTACCGTTGTGTTTTACATTGTTTATATTTATATATTATGTAATTAGAACTGAGGCCTTGCTCTTTTTAAATATATACAAATTTTAAGGCGGTAATATATTGTACTCCGTATAAAAATATAATAGTGTATATATATTATATATTTGATATGTGTACCATTAGTGCCTTCAAACTTGTTATATGCTATATATACCTAATAGAAACTAGACGTGCCTCTTATTTAAATAAGTAGTCATATAATGGTATTCATTAATTCATCAAACCAAATACACGGTTTCGTGGGACTCATTCCTCCTTTCTATAGCTCCTAAATTACAGCCTTATATAGTTATATTTATATTAAACTCATTTTTTTACATCCACTTATTTCCCACTCATATTTCATATTTTTTCCAAGATCCACTAAACAACATTACTACTACTAATTGTAATAATACTTAACAATTTTAATAACAAAGAAGCAAATATTATGGATCAACAAAAGACACAAACAAACAACTTCTAACAAACAAGAAATCATCACTATCATCCTCATTCTCGCTCGTTCAAGCTTCCGATCCGAGAGCTTAACTCGTGAGACTCCGTCGTGTGTTCGACCTTTTTGACAAGAAACAGCGCGGAGTCATAAGTGGAAGAGATCAACAGCTAGTCTGGGCCTCCTAGGCCTCGACAACGAACCTGACGCCTCAAGCTAATAGCGATGAGCTCAGTTCTATTGTCAAACTCTTTTATTAAGCCAGGGTAGAAAGGGTTGACTTCGAGGGATTTCGAGGGCGCTCAAGCTCTGAAGACTGTTACTTGTTTACGACTGCCACCAACACAGACAACAACAACAACAACAACAACAGCAACGGTGTGAAGTGGCTGATGGTGACGATCAAAGTGATCAGGTTGAATCTGATATTTTAAACGAGGGTTTAAGGTGTTTCTGACTTAATGGGATGGTTATATCTCGGCTATAGAGCTTCAACAAAGTGTGTCTAAGTAGGATTCTGAAGCGCAACAGGGCTACAAGAGATCAACACATTTGATTTCTCTTTCGACAAGGATCTGTCTGGTCGTGTTGATTTCGGTGTTTAAACACTATGATGTTCGTACTCTTCTTGTTCCTTGTTAATTACGAGTAGTTTGTTAACTTTCTGTTCTGTGTGTTTTTTTTTTTTAAATTCGTTTATAAAGGGAAATTCCTAATATCTATGTTAGATGCAAATTTCGCATCTGACAGTCACATTTGGTTAATATAATCAACTTAAAGATCAATATGGCTAGATGTATAAATATACGGTACATGTATATATTAACCATTTCGTATATGTTTATCATTACTGCTCCTTCAAAGTTAGTATAGATATATATGGCTGTTGTTGTCGAATAAATTGTATATTTAGATACTAGAAATCTCCTCTTTTATAAGACTCTTGTTGCTTATTACGTATTATTGACTTATGTCACTTTATGCATTAACTAACGTGCTCTATTTCGATGTATATAATCACCAGTTTCACAGATTTAATGCAATTGATTACGCAAATAGTGTTTGGTTTCTTATGACAATCATACATTGAAATTAATGTAAAAAATAAAATAAGATTGTAACTTTGATGTTTGAGATTTTTGAATGATGGACAAAATTATGGTAAATTATACCAAATCATAGTTAGCCTTTCATTTTCATCCTTCCGATTTTGTAGTTGTCATCTAAGTTTTAATAGTACTTCTCCGTTTATAATACTCACAACGTCTTAGTAATGCGTTTGCAATTATTGTATTCGCTAGTTAGGTTCACACAAGAAGAAAAACCCAAGGTACCACAAAGACGAAAATTAGAGTAAAACAATGCAAAAAAATATGCAACTTCTCTCTATGCAACCTCTTCAACTTTAAGCGTTGAAGGGGAAGTTTGCGGGGACGTTTTATTAAGCTAGTGGAGCCGTGGAGGGGCACACGGCCACAGGTGGTAGCCAGTCT
>PYUH01004033.1:2238298-2256462 GCA_016808085.1 Suaeda aralocaspica | reverse complement strand
TGGGGGGGGGGGTGTCTTGCAGTGGTCCATAGCACGCGATGAAAAAACAGGGTGAGAATAGACCAGGTCCAGCTTCGGGAAGCCTCAATCAAAGGCTATTATTCACTGTTTTATGGATTTCCGGGTTTCCGGAAATAAGTTGGCAAAAACCATCCAGGGTGCTCGTATGGTTAAAATATGAACCTAAATCAAGCGATTGGGGGTGGAAAGGCCTAAAAAGGGACGATAATCGGTTTTTATACAGTATTTGAAATAATTATTTTTCCCTTGTTTGATAAACGTTAATAGAGGGATATTAACAAGGTTTTTGGGGATGAGATTAATAGTGGGAGGGTTCTGTCGTTGTCCATAGCACGCGGTGAAATAAAAGGGTGAAAATAGGCCGGGTCTCGAGAAAGCTCATCGAGAGGTCTTAATCAAAGGCTATTATTTTGTTTTTTGGATTTCTGAAGTCCCGGAAAAAGTTTGGCAAAAACCATCCGGGGTGTCCGTATTGTTGGAATATGAACCCAAACCAAGTGATTTGGGGTGAAAAGACTTAATTAAAGAGGGTCGATAATAGGTTTCTAAACGGTACTTGAAATAGCTATTTTTCCGTTGTTCGGAAATCCTTAATAGAAGGATGATAACAAGTTTTTTGGGGCCGAAATCGATCGTGAGGGGTCATACGGTGGTCCATAGAAAAAGGTGAAAAAAAGGCGAAAATAGGTCGGGTCTCGGGAAAGCCCCTCGAGAGTCCTCAATCGAAGGCTATTAATCGCTGTTTTTTGAGTTTGTGAGAACCTGGGAAAAAAGTTAGCAAAAATCATCCAGGGTGCCCTTATGGTTAAAGTATGAACCCAATCTAGGCGGTTTCGGGTGAAAAGGCCTAAAGAGGGACAATAATAGGTTATTATATGGTCCTTGAAATTGTATTTCTCCCTTGTTCAGAAATCCTTAATACAGGGATGATAGAAATTTTTTTATGGTCAAGTTCGATCGTGGGAGGTACTGCGGTGGTTCATAGCAGTCTAGCAGGCGGTGAAAAAACATTGCGAAAATAGACTGGGTCTCGGTGTTTCTTTAAATGACCTTATGGAAAGGGTGTTTCTTTTCTTTTTCTTTTCCATCTAATTTTATTCGTGTAGCGTAAGTGGATAACAAATTATTAAGGATCGTACGAGAGAGGGAAGCATTAGGGGTGTGCAAAAAATTACGATTCTGAATTTTCGATTCGTATATCCATATTTCAGTTTCGATAATTTGGATAACCGGTCCAATTTTTAAAAATTCCAAAAAACAGACTGGATATCCGATTTTTAAAACCGGATAGCAAATTAGAACCGGAATAGAATTTAAAAAATTTGAATTCCAGAGATTTGATTAAAAATCCAAATCCGGAATTTTTAGATTTTTGGTTTCCGAAAATTCATATATGGAAAATTTCGAACCGGAAAACTTCCAATATCCGGTTTTGCACACCCATAGGTAGCACCACAAGATGAAACCAAAAATATTCATCAAGTAAGCGTGTTAGGCCTGAATGAAGTAACAATGAAATTTTTTAGATATTGGAATTAAGAGATCCTCTTTTGCACCACAAATCAAGCTATTGATTTCTAAAGGGACATGCCAAATAAATTATTATTGAGATCAATTACAATAAGATTATCTCTTTATGTGATTGATTTGTCTAAAAATTAAAAAAATAGATTAAACTTTTTCTATGTTTAATCAATCACGATTGATTAATCATACAATGAATTCATTAATATAATAAAAGTACTGGAATTAGTAACTTAAGAAAGCATTTTCTATTTGTAGAGGAATCAGGGATAACCATTTGTTGCGTAAAATAGTGGCACATATATATAGTTAATATTTTAAGGTTTAATATGTTTTTTTTTTAATTCATTCCAATCATGTATTTTCCATTTCTGCTAACCCTACCATTAATTAAGTAATTATTCTCATAAATAAATCTTTTTTTATTTTATTTTAAATTTAACGATAGCGTGATGGCTGATGATTTATAATTTTTAAGCCAATCTTACATGGTAGGATGATATACGGAGTAGTTGTTTTTGTACTTTATACAAGTACATAGCGCACTTTAACTTGCCTATCTAAAAAATGCACAACTGGTAATAGAACCCTAACCTAAACCACTTATCATTATCTTAATTAGACTCATTTCATGTTTGATAACGGGCAAATTGATCATAATTCATAAATGCATAGTCTTTTCCTTGACCAAATTTTTTGTTAATAGAGCATTATGAAGGTTAGGAGGAAATGACTACATGACAATAGTTTGGTTAACTAAGTTTAGCAAAAGATTGTGAAAAAACTTTGTACATTTAATTTAATTTAATTTTTATTTTCTTTGCATCAGTTGCATGTGAACCTGTGTGTGAAAATTACGTTTGTCACTGCTATTGCATTTACTTAGCGATACAGGTTGTTGGGAGTTGATAAATATAATTTCCCAAGTTTAGGCTTCTATTCAAAGTTAATAATGACTACATACCAAGAGAGTGCAGTTATGTTTGCACAAATCAAGACCCTCTAGCCTGATGTGGTGCATTTACTTTTACGCCCATCTTATACATTAATGTGTATTAGTGGTGGATAATTCATCCACCGGTGATGTATTGACGTCAACATACTTAAATCGATTATTAGTAATGAGAATGTTATTTCTACGGAGTAGTTTATTTTGTGTTCAGTTAAGTTCATTACATTTCAGTGATTCTTACACTAGCATATTACCGGTATATTCATTTTAATACATTTCAATTTTATTCTGTAAATTTTAACTTAAAAACAGTCTTTACTAGTAAAAACTTGATTAAAATCGATTGTTATGTTGAACAACGTAAGGTCACACATGTTATGGACTATGAAGTACTATAATTTCCAAATAATTGGTGATGAAAGAACTATTTAACTCCGCTTTTGAGTTTACCTCACCTATATGTTTATAGTTTACTCAATGTGGTTGAGGCGTGAAATTTTGTCGCATCGATGAGTATGAACCAATATCGATGATAACTACTGTCAAATGTGACAACCAATGGAGTAAAGATTATGGGTCGAAGATCCGTAAGACGAATAAGAACTAGAGGTGGGATCCAATATCATTAAAACCTGGGGAAAAAAACGGTGTTACTGGTAGTTGGTTAGCAGGGCAGTTGAGGCTTGTACAATTAAGAGCATCATTTATCACTTTCTACACTAAAGATGGAGTAAAAGAGTCAGCAATTGGATACTATATAACCATTTCAATTCATGTCATCTATTGGTTTCGTATTTATTATCATATTGTTGATGTTGAATTTCTAGCATTAACAACAAATCTATAACCCACATAAGACGTTTACAGCAACAAACAGCTTATCCTTATATATTTGTTTCTTAGCAATCCTCGTTTACATGTGTGATTGATCAATTTCAAAGAGAGAAAACCATGACTTTTAACTCTCAGGAAACTCGCAATGGATACATAGTTACGCCTCCACCTCAACCTGTTCCGAAGAATACTGGTCCGTCTCAGTCTGATTCAAAAAAGAGAAGTTGTTGCAAGTCTGTTGTCATAGCCATAGTCCTGATAGTGTTGGCTATTATATTGGTTGGGATTATTGTAGGAGTTACGATGTTTAAGGTTAGACAGCCCAAGACACAAGTAGTGTCTGCGTCCTTGGATGGCATAGCTCCTAGATTATCTTTCCCGGCTATTAAGATAGAGTTAAACGTCACTGTCAACCTCACCCTCCAAATTCAGAACAGCAATCATGCCACCTTCAAAAGTGGAGATGGAGAAGGTGTACTGTTGTATCAGGGAAACCGAGTTGGGGATACTAAGCTGAATCCGGGGCTGGTTAGAGCAAAGCGTACATCCACTTTGTTTTGCCTTCTTACAGTCGAGGTTGACAGGTTTGCGGAAAACAACCTGACATCCCTCATCACAGACATAACCAGTGGACAGCTGCAGCTTGAAACGAAAACCAAGATCCCAGGAAGGGTTACGATCCTCGGAATTTTCCATAAGCATATTATCTCGACTTCGGATTGTCAGATTGTGATTGGATTTCCCGACTTCAACATAAAAAGTCAAGATTGCAAGAATCATAACAAGCTTTGAATTCCTTCTATCAGATTTCTGCTTGTTTTGTAGCTTCTGCTCTCTCATATATCAGGTTTTGCTTCTGTTTTAAACAAGTAGAGACACACTATGCCCACTTTGCTTTTGTACATAACAAATAGATCATGTTATTAGCATCTATTGTATGGCACATAGTTTTGTTTACGCGATTTTTCTTTGGGTTATACACATGTAATAATTCTTATTGTGCTTTAGAATTCAACTAATATTGAAATTTATTGGAGACACTCTTCTGTATATCAGAAGAAGGAACAAACAGAATTCGAAATTAACATGTCATAGAAATATTTAGCAACTCGACTTACACTAATGTTCATAAGCTGTAAAGGCCATAACAAATACAAGTAAAACCCTTTCAACCGAACAGAGGGTCTAAACAGCTGTACAAGAGCATAAACTAATACACCTCTACGAAGGGTGAGTCTCTAGAAATAAGAGGTGAACAATAACATACAGGGAACTAGAATGCACATACAACAGTTAACAACTTACAACCCTTAGAGTCAGCAATGCTATGTGGACACGCTTCCGTCTGCAAAGCACCAAATAAATATTCAGCCCGTCTTTGTCTAAAGCCGGCAATAACAACAACAATTGGAATTAGAATTCGAGCTTCTTGCAAAGACTCGGGTCAATAATCCTCGAGCTACTAACAGCAGCCTTCACGGGCGCTGGAGGGCAGGTCTCAGCAACACCCACCAAGGGAGGTGAAGAGGTTGGTGTATGAGGATCCTCCAATTCCAAAGACTGATTTTCAGCAAGAAACTCTTCTGATTGTTTCGCCATAATAGCATCCAGAAGAGTTTTATACACAGACTCCAGTAGCACCTCCTCAGACAGTATCTCTGCGCTTTCTTGATCACCCCCTCTGAATGCTGGATCATCAATAACATCATCAAAATTAAGCCGTCGAGCAACAATTCTCTGAGGCTTTTTGACAACCTTCTTACAAATAGGGGCGAGAAGCAAATGATCAGGACCAGGGGCAAATGGATCAAACACACCATCAACCGGTGTGCGAGGGCTCACAACTACATTCGAAGCCATGACTTCTTCATCCCTAATCAAAATTAATCCACCTGCATTGGGTGATTGAGGAGATTCCACTGACAACGGACTAGTAGTGACGGAAACAGAATCGCCATTCTCTCTTCGTCTGCAACAAATGGGTGTGATGGGGCATAAAGCAACACTCTTGGGACCGAGCTCTTCACTAGCCGCTGTCTTAAGAATGCCCCTATCTTCTACATGAAACAACACATTTCCTTTCACCTGGGCACAAGGTTCCATATATTCGTCGCAAACACGGTCCCTTTCCTTTGATTTCTCATGGATCACTTGACCATCCAACTCTACCATTCTTTTCAGATTACAAAACCTAACAACTGATTGCACAAGATCAGACAAACACAACAACAACAAAAAATTAAGTACATTGAAATATTAATAATACCCCAACAATAACAACAGCATATATATATATATATTTCCCTAACAAATGTCATTACCTCCAAATTCAATTCATCAACATAGAAAATAAAGAATCATTAACAATTAACAATTTAAACACAAAGAACAATAATAAAAACTAAAACATAGGATTTCAGATTTATTAACAAAGGGGTGAAATCAAATTCATATAAATCCACAAGAAAAATCCCAAAAATGCAATCTTTAACACTTCAATGATTAAATCAACATAAAAAAAACACCCAAAAAAAAATACTACCCAAAATTTGTAAAACTATTTTTACATTAAAAATGTAAACTTTATCATTCTTGAATAACCCAAATTTGAAATGAGATAAAACAATGTTAAAAAGTGTAAATCTTGATTAGTGAGACTAAACAAGTGATTAAATCTAACAAATCCCAGATTAACAACAGCAAAAAAAATATAAACAAAAAGTATAAAAATCTCTAATTAATAAAAAGAACAAGAAAGTTGATACATTTCAGATTTACAGAAATCATGGATTAAATAAAATGCAAAAATGATTAAAAAACAAAAAAAAGAGGGAAAAATAAAAAATAAAAAAAAAAAACAAGAAATTTTACCTCCAAAAAATGGAAGAAGAGTGAGGCAGCAGCAGAAAGGTGGCGGGGAGAAAGGAAGAAAACTTTGGGAAAGTGTATTTATATGGGACCAACTTTTGCACCAAAAATTGTTCTTTTTTGGTAATTTTTGCGGCAACTTTAGCTTTCTAATCCCTTGTTTATGTTAATCCTAAAGCCCAATATATCATGTTTTAAGGCCCATAATTTCCTACATTTGGCCCATAACTATTGTGTTACACTCGACTGAAACTAAATTCCTCAAGTTATATAAGTACGGAAACTTGTAGGACCTAAAGTTTTGACGTTTTTCAGATACTTAGACACACTTAAAGAAACTCTTTGGAAATGTAGATGAAACTTAACATATAAATAAGAATTGAAAACGTTTCACATAGGAGGAAGCTTTATGTAATGTTAAATGAAGCGATTTGGAAATTTTATGACTTACATATAAATGTTTTCAAATGTCCTCGAGTAGAGTACCAATTCACGATTCTCTCATTGGTCAAATCACGTGCCTCAATTAATTTTTTCCCCGGATTTCGCTAAAAGAGTATTTCTTGCTCTTCTGATACTATGTTAACTAAGCCTAGTGGTCTTTCCTTAATTTGAAGATGGGCATGTAATTTCAGGCCAATATATTTTCAAATCCTCATATTATTTGAAAAGCTTGACTTATCTCCTTCGTTTTCATCTTTTGCGAGGCTTTTCAAGGCTCTAATTTGTTTTCTCCTCGAAATTCACTCAATTTCTTGTGATAACCTTAGGTAATCCACGGTCGTATTCAACCTTTAAAAACCTGTTATATTTCTCTTTAGAAGATATACGAAAAAGGACACACTTATATTTTTTGTTACTTTAAAATCTTATTATGACCTTTCGATCCCTGAAAAATTGTCCAAGAGCCTCTTTTTACCTTGGGAACACCATGTAAAATCTTAACCTTATTTTTTTTCCGGGACTTTGGAACTTCCAAAAACTGTAAATGCCTTTGTTTTGGATTTTGGAGGACTCTCTCGGGTTTATTTTTGTTTTTCCCTTGTATTTCTCCCAAGTGTTGTTAGTGACCCTATGATATCTTACACTCGGTTTCAGAATCTTAAAACTTGTTATCCACTTATCCCCCCTCTTTAGACAATTTTCGAAAAAGGAGACACTAACCTTTTCGCTCTACCATGACTCACCTTACGGCCTTTAAAGCCTCGAAATGTTGCTCGGATACGCAATTTTGACCATAGGGGCACATTGTAAAACTTTCAAACAATATTTTTTCAGGTCCCTGAGACCCTTCAAAAGTGTGAATTATATCCTTTGTTTTTGGATTTTGGAGGTCCTTCCCAGACTACAACTCTTTTTCTTTTCAAATTTCACTTAATTGCTTCTGATAACCTAGGGATTACCCACAATCGTTTTTTATCTCTAATTTTTTAATGTTTTCTCTAGATGATTCTCAAAAAGAACACTTTGCCTTTATCGTTATTTCGAGACCTTTCTATTACCTTTTGAACCGCAATAAGTTGTTCAAGGACCCTCTTTTCAACTTGAGGATTTTATGTAAATTTTTTGGCTTTTTTTCCCAAAGACTTTGGAACTTCCAAAAAACTGTGAATTATAACAATTGTTTTCGGCTATCGGAGGGTTCTCCCGAGCTTAGTTTTGTTTTCTCTCACTACGTGTTGTTAGTGGCCCCAAGACGCTTCACACTCGATTTCAGCATCTTAAAACTTGTTATCTTCCCTCTTTAGACAATTTTCGAAATATAAAATATTGGTCTTTTTGCTCTTCCGGGATTTATCTTATGATCTTTCGACCCTTGAAAATTTGCTTGGGGGATCATGTTTTGATCATAGAGGTACATAGTAAAAGTTCAGCCAATTTTTTGGGGGTCCACAAAACCCTTAAAATGCATGACTTATAGATTTCGTTTTTGGCTTTTGGAGCTGGTCTCCATTTAATCTTCTCCCCAAATTTCATTAAATTACTTTTGATAACCGTTGGATGGTTCCCAATCATGTTTAGCCTCTAATATCTTATTATGTTTTCATCTTAGAGGATTCCTCGAAAATTGCACATCTGATTTTTTTCTTTATCTCAGGTTCTTCTTATTACCTTTCAGATTCCAACAAATTGTCCGAGAGCCGTCTTGTACCATGTAAAATTTTCAACTCTTTTTTTTTCGAGATTTCGGAACCCCCGTGTTTAAGACAACTATCCCTCCCAATTCAGAGAAAAGTTAGTTTAAGAAAATTGAAGCTACCCTTTCTCCCTAACTTTAATATCTTTTCCCTTCTCTTCCTCTTATTTCCTTTCTCTTCTACTTTGCTTTTCAAATGATTCTGTGAAGTGTGAACTATGCTATTGGTAAACTTTATGGCTGCCACTAATTAACGTTTACTTTAGACTATTCTCCTTTTGAATGGTGTATTCATTACTAAATCATACAGAGTAATAAAGTAGAGCTTTTCTTGCCAACCCTACCGTTGAAGTAGCATGCATGTGGATTGTTAATTTGTTATGCATTGAATTTGGGATAGGGAGAATAAAAAATTGTGAAAAGGTTTTCGATAAAAAATTAAAGAGTTTTAAAGGTTTGTAAATTGGTAACATGTTTGATGGGATGCTCCTTTGATTTGTGTTCATTTTATTCCGTTTTTTTTGTTAGGGAGCTACAAGTCAGATCGATGGATGAGGAGAATTGATAGCAATATCTCTTAGAATGAAAATTCTATCTCTCGCTGTCTTTTTTATTTACCGAATAAGTTGATACGTAGCACTATTTTTACATGAAAAAACTATTTAGGTGAGCCTTTGTTTGCTTCAACAACTTCATTAAAATAATTACAAATATTTGAGCATATGATGTTCTTAAATTAATGCAGAGTTTACTCTTTTAACCTTACTCAAATTAATTCAACTCCTGTAAAAAAAAATAATAACTAAATAAAAAGTATAATACTCTATAGTAAAAATAATTTAGCTAAAATGAAAAAATTACGTTTGTTAACACTAATTTTAGTGAGTGTTACAATAAATTATGCTTGTAATTTTCACACTAACTTGCTTTCAAAATCACATAAATGTTATTGAAATGAGTTCACGTGCTTCCAAAATCTTAGAACCAAATCATTCATTTTACTATTAATATGAACTCGATTAAAACTTGTTTATTAAAATACTCTTCAAAGTCTAGGCCAGATCGATTAGAGATTGTAATTTTGCCGAAATATACTCCGTTTGTTCTTGAAATTTTGTTTCTTTTTGAGGTGTTCTTAATTCATTGCAGCATTTTTTATTTTTGAAAAAAAGTTTGCTTTCAAACTTGTTAGGGTACAATTTTCGTACCAACAATTTTCTCGTGGAAATAGCATACATATATAATTCATGATTGATAACTGACATGAGTCCCATAGAAAACAATTTTATTTGACATTCAAAAATGATAGTCATACATTCATTCAAAACATAGTTTGCTAGTCTCAATCTATCACATAACACCATTGAGTGTAAATATCATTCTTAAAAAAATGTGACATCATTGTCGACATTACATCCACTAGTTCATCCTTGTCTCTATTTCACCAATTGGATGTATGATTCCCATCCTACAAAGCCCTCAAGTCACTATCTTGATTATTAATGAAAGGAAAGAATCGTCAACCAAAGGTGGTGGGAAACTAGAAGATGGGGACCAAAATTCAACCATCCAAGGCGCGTCATTCCGCGCGTTATCCGGATATTTAAAGAGAAATTCCTATTTTCTAACTGTTAGATGCAAATTTTACATCTAACAAGATAATATAATAATTATATGCAATTTTGAGGGATAATATATGCGATGTACTCCGTATAAAAATATTAATAGTATATATGTGTAATATATATATGTACCGTTAGTGTCTTTTAAAATTGTTTATATTTATTATATTACGTAATTAGAAACTAGGCCTGCCTCTTATTTAAATATATACAATTTTAAGGGGTAATATATGAGATGTACTCCGTATACAAATATTAATAGTGTATATATATTTATAATATTTGTATATGTGTACCATTAGTGTCCTTCAAACTTGTTTATATCTACTATATTACCTAATTAGAAACTAGACGTGCCTCTTATTTAAATAAGTAGTCATATAATGGTATTCATTAATTCATCAAACCAAACACACGGTTTCGTGGACTCATTCCTCCTCTTCTATAGCTCCTAAATACAAGCCTTATATAGTTATATTTATATTAAACTCATTTTTCACATCCACTTATTTCCCACTTCATATTTCATATTTTTTCCAAGATCCACTAAAAACATTACTACTTACTAATTGTAATAATACTATAACAATTTTAATAACAAAGAAGCAAATATCATGGATCAACAAAAGAACACAAACAAACTTCTAACAAACAAGAAATCATCACTATCATCCTCATCTCGCTCGTTCAAGCTCCGATCCGAGAGCTTGAACTCGCTGAGACTCCGTCGTGTGTTCGACCTTTTTGACAAGAACAGCGACGGAGTCATTACAGTGGAAGAGATCAAACAAGCTCTTGTCCTCCTAGGCCTCGACAACGACCATGACGATCAAGCTAATAGCGATGAGCTCAGTTCTATTGTCAACTCTTTTATTAAGCCAGGTAATAAAGGGTTGACATTCGAGGATTTCGAGGCGCTTCATAGCTCCTTAAGTGTTACTCTGTTTTACGACTGCAACAACAACGACAACAACAACAACAACAACAACAACAGCAACGGTGAAGTGCTTGATGGTGACGATCAAAGTGATCAGGTTGAATCTGATTTAAACGAGGCGTTTAAGGTGTTTGACTCTAATGGTGATGGTTATATCTCGGCTATAGAGCTTCAACAAGTGTTGTCTAAGTTAGGATTCCCTGAAGCGCAACAAGGGCTACAAGAGATTCAACACATGATTTCATCTTTCGACAAGGATCTTGATGGTCGTGTTGATTTCGGTGAATTTAAACATATGATGTCTCGTACTCTTCTTGTTCCTTGTTAATTACAGAGTAGTTTTAGTTAACTNTGAAATGAGTTCACGTGCTTCCAAAATCTTAGAACCAAATCATTCATTTTACTATTAATATGAACTCGATTAAAACTTGTTTATTAAAATACTCTTCAAAGTCTAGGCCAGATCGATTAGAGATTGTAATTTTGCCGAAATATACTCCGTTTGTTCTTGAAATTTTGTTTCTTTTTGAGGTGTTCTTAATTCATTGCAGCATTTTTTATTTTTGAAAAAAAGTTTGCTTTCAAACTTGTTAGGGTACAATTTTCGTACCAACAATTTTCTCGTGGAAATAGCATACATATATAATTCATGATTGATAACTGACATGAGTCCCATAGAAAACAATTTTATTTGACATTCAAAAATGATAGTCATACATTCATTCAAAACATAGTTTGCTAGTCTCAATCTATCACATAACACCATTGAGTGTAAATATCATTCTTAAAAAAATGTGACATCATTGTCGACATTACATCCACTAGTTCATCCTTGTCTCTATTTCACCAATTGGATGTATGATTCCCATCCTACAAAGCCCTCAAGTCACTATCTTGATTATTAATGAAAGGAAAGAATCGTCAACCAAAGGTGGTGGGAAACTAGAAGATGGGGACCAAAATTCAACCATCCAAGGCGCGTCATTCCGCGCGTTATCCGGATATTTAAAGAGAAATTCCTATTTTCTAACTGTTAGATGCAAATTTTACATCTAACAAGATAATATAATAATTATATGCAATTTTGAGGGATAATATATGCGATGTACTCCGTATAAAAATATTAATAGTATATATGTGTAATATATATATGTACCGTTAGTGTCTTTTAAAATTGTTTATATTTATTATATTACGTAATTAGAAACTAGGCCTGCCTCTTATTTAAATATATACAATTTTAAGGGGTAATATATGAGATGTACTCCGTATACAAATATTAATAGTGTATATATATTTATAATATTTGTATATGTGTACCATTAGTGTCCTTCAAACTTGTTTATATCTACTATATTACCTAATTAGAAACTAGACGTGCCTCTTATTTAAATAAGTAGTCATATAATGGTATTCATTAATTCATCAAACCAAACACACGGTTTCGTGGACTCATTCCTCCTCTTCTATAGCTCCTAAATACAAGCCTTATATAGTTATATTTATATTAAACTCATTTTTCACATCCACTTATTTCCCACTTCATATTTCATATTTTTTCCAAGATCCACTAAAAACATTACTACTTACTAATTGTAATAATACTATAACAATTTTAATAACAAAGAAGCAAATATCATGGATCAACAAAAGAACACAAACAAACTTCTAACAAACAAGAAATCATCACTATCATCCTCATCTCGCTCGTTCAAGCTCCGATCCGAGAGCTTGAACTCGCTGAGACTCCGTCGTGTGTTCGACCTTTTTGACAAGAACAGCGACGGAGTCATTACAGTGGAAGAGATCAAACAAGCTCTTGTCCTCCTAGGCCTCGACAACGACCATGACGATCAAGCTAATAGCGATGAGCTCAGTTCTATTGTCAACTCTTTTATTAAGCCAGGTAATAAAGGGTTGACATTCGAGGATTTCGAGGCGCTTCATAGCTCCTTAAGTGTTACTCTGTTTTACGACTGCAACAACAACGACAACAACAACAACAACAACAACAACAGCAACGGTGAAGTGCTTGATGGTGACGATCAAAGTGATCAGGTTGAATCTGATTTAAACGAGGCGTTTAAGGTGTTTGACTCTAATGGTGATGGTTATATCTCGGCTATAGAGCTTCAACAAGTGTTGTCTAAGTTAGGATTCCCTGAAGCGCAACAAGGGCTACAAGAGATTCAACACATGATTTCATCTTTCGACAAGGATCTTGATGGTCGTGTTGATTTCGGTGAATTTAAACATATGATGTCTCGTACTCTTCTTGTTCCTTGTTAATTACAGAGTAGTTTTAGTTAACTTTCTGTTTCTCTGTGTGTGTTTTTTTTTTTTTTTTTTTTAAATTCGTTTATAAGGGGAAATTCCTATTATCTAACTGTTAGATGCAAATTTCGCACCTAACAAGTCAATTTGGTTAATATAATCAATTTTAAAGATCAATATATGAGATGTATACATATATTAATGGTACATGTATATATAACATTTGTATATGTTTACCATTAGTGCTCCTGAAAGTTAGCTATATATACTAAGTTGGCTTGTTAGATGCAAAATTTGTATCTGTTAGATACTAGAAATCCCTCTTTTATAAGATCTATGTATGTTTATGTACTTATTATTGATTATGTCCTTTATGCAATTAACTAAATTAGCTCTATTTCGATTATTATAATCACCATTTTCACAATTTAATGCAATTGATTACGCAAATAGTGTTGTTTTCTTATGACATATACATTGAAATTAATCTTAAAAAATAAAATTAAGATTGTAAATTTTGATGTTTTGTATTTTTTAATCATCGACAAAATTATGGTCAACATATACCAAATTCATAGCTTTAGCCTTTCATTTTCATCCCCCGATTTTGTAGTTGTTCATCTAAGTTTTAATATGTACTTCCTCCGTTTCATAATACTCACAACGCTTTAGTCAATGCGTTGCAGTTATTTATATCAGCATAGTTAGGTTCCACAAGAACAAGAAGAAAAAACCCAAAGGTAACCAAAAGAAGAAAATTAAAGTAGACACAATGCAAAAAATATGAACTTTCTCTCTATCAACTCTTCAATTTTAAGCAGTTGAAATTGGAGTTGTGGGGACCGTGTTTATTAAGCTAGTGGAGCCGTGGAGGGGCCACGGCATGGTGGTAGGCAACGTATCGAGAGAGATATTTATCGGCTATGGTGGACAATGGACATGTTGCAAGTGCAACTTACTAATCTCTTTTGACAAATCAAGCTTTTGAAGCTTTAGTTACAGGACAATTTCGATGTTTGAAAAGAAAAAAACACGAAATAAACTTCTCAATAGACTACAAATACCATTGATTTGACCGAACAAGTTGCTCAAGGGTCAAGTATATTGTACATAGACCAAAGGAGCAATTTAAAGACCGAAGTTGTCATCACATTTAAAGCATGTTCATGAAACTGAATCACTGAGTTCATGAAGGGAAAAAAAAAACGCGTAATTGTATCACCAAGAAGATGACACATTGCGAGGTTATAATACAGAGCTGATGAATCATATCAAACCTAGAACTGAGATTTGTCAAGATTGTCAAAGTAGGGATGATCCAATGCTGCCTTTGCCGAAATCCTTTCAGCTGGATCATACTTGAGCATTTTCTACAAAAACAAAACAAAGAGAATGTTAATCTATGGATTATATGACATATGTCTAATTCTAGGATGAAATTAATTACAGTACAAGTTAAAACAGCACTAACTCCACATCTTACTAAACAATATGATGATTCATATTTCGTGGAGTTAGTATGGACTTATGGCATTAGGCTTGAGACAAATTTAAAAAAAAACAAAAGGATATATCATATTTTATGGATGATGGGCTTATTTAGGCTTAACACAAAAATCAGAAGCATATTTAATCCCATAATCATAGTGACATAGACGATACTTTAATCAGCTTCGCCGACTTGCATCGTGACTTTCTGATCACATTATTTCAACATCAAGGAAAAAAAAAAGGTATCTATAAACATAATGATACGAGGGTCATCATCATCCAAGAAAGCCACTGCTCGTCAAGAGCATGCTAATACTTAGTGCACTTAATGAATAAGATATCCATTAAGAAAAGTGAATTGTTAAGATCCTCTAGGACATAATCGAAAATACTAATCACAATTTCGGCCTTCCTTGGAGTCAGAACTGATAATAACGCAGCATTCTAATGGATCAAATCCTTGACGAGCAAGGATTATTGGTGATAAGGGCACAAATAGCAGTGCTTTATGAAAGCAGCGTTACAGTGCAGCAGGCAGACCAAGATGAAAGGAAAGCAATGCAAATGGCTTTAAGTAAGGTACAAAGGCTAAGGTGAGTATGAAGAGCCAGGTTTGTGCACGGCAAGTAGAAAAGGAAAGATAGAAATATAAGGTAAAAGAGAGGAAGTAGACATGTGAGAGAAAAGTAGTTAAATGATGATGAGTTTAGCAAAATTTCACAGTAATGGGAATTATTAGAAGGTGAGATCATAGGCAACAAGACAATTCACCAAATTAATCCGTGTTTTGAGTCAGTGGCCTATTTTCAAGTCACTAACCTATTTTAACATCACTAAAAATTCTGTATCATCGAAGCTAGGAGCTGGTTGTAACAAGCCATGCAACTAATATATTCCACGCCATAGTTAAACCAGCCATTATCTAGGCATTATTGTTTACCAGCAATGCAATTAGATTTCGTTCTGAAATATTGACTAAATTTATTTTCTTCCCAATAAAGAACCCCTGACATGAACATCTGCACATCCTCTACCTCCAATTCAACAAAAAGAAAGGACACTCTAAGAGCATCATTTCCTTAATGATCGTATGTGTGACTTGCATTTTATCGCTTTCTTAACAATTCAATTCAGTTGCTTTTAAAACTGGTGCCAAATTGGTATATCCATTACAAAAAAACCATCAGGTAAGAGATCAACACCATCAAGGAAGAGGAATTACTATCTCTGAAAAAAATCATTACAAAAAAACGAGAAGTACTCACCGATAAGAGATCAACACCATCAGGTCCCAGTGACGGAACAGCACGAGTAAGGTTCTGAGGCTCCCACTGAGGATACACATGCCAGTCACGTAGAGCAGTTACACCAGACCACTGGTCCTCAGTTGGAGTTCCCAACAACCTTTCATCAAAGAATCACAAAAAGGATTCAGTAGCGGGGAGACAAATATGTTTAAACACTGTACAAATAACCATCCAAGTTTTCCCAATTTAGAATGTCAAGGGTATAACAATTACATTCATTATCATCCTGAACCTAAATTGATTAGTGACTTAGGCAGGTTAACCAAACAAAAAGGATGAATCAAACATCTAAGTATCTAACCCATCATAGTTTGTCATGGTCTCTTACAACATGTATAAAGAGTTGCCCGAAACACAAAATACTACATAAGCCTTAATTTTGAACAAAATGATGATGCTGCAATCATTACAGGACTGACTCGGTGAACTGTAGTCAACGAAAACAATACAAGAGAAATAAAAGACAGTGCTGCAATCATTACGAAACCTAGAACAATGAATTGGGTAAAGATTGATACCTAAAGATGTGCAATAGCTGCTGAAATTCAGAATCTCCAGGAAACAAAGCTTGTCTTCTTACCATTTCAGCTGTAAAACAAAAACAGTCGAAAAACAATCAGAAAACTATGCAACAAGGCAGTTGATCAACACAAACACAAATGTGTAAATAAAGCCTAATCAACAACCAATGCAGCACAAGTTTCTAGCTCAGATTATATCGGCATTGATTAAACAAGAAATGCAGCTAAATCATCAATTGTGATTTAACACTTTGATCATCGATGTTGGTAGAAAAATAAACAATAACAACAACAAGGCCTTCGTCCCAAACTAATTTGTGGTCGGCTAAACTCAAATCAATGACACCAATCGCCAAATTCACATACATACATCCTCACTATAATAAGGCTTTTCAACCACATTGTTCGAAAAATAAACAATATCAACAATGGAGCGAAAGCAGCTTACCAAAGATACATCCAACAGACCAAATATCAACACCAGTAGAGTAATGAGTCGAACCAAGCAACACCTCCGGTGCTCGATACCACAGAGTCACAATCTGCCATCAATTTCCAATCACACAAAACTCAATCACAAAATTCAAATACACAAATCACATATTCAAACACTCAACATTACAAAATCACAACTCCAAATCAAATAAAAACACAAAAAATACAAAATGACAGCCAAAAATCGCAACTAAACCAAAATTCGATTACACAAATCACAGATTCAAACACTGAAATCACAATTGGAAATCAACATTAAAACAAATTCAAACACACTAATCACACCAAAATTCAATAACAAAATAACAGTCGAAAACAACTTCAATTGCACAAATCACAAAATCAAACACTGAAATAACAAAATCAAAAACCCAAACCTCATGAGTATAACTCTTAAGAGGAACAGTAAAACTTCTGCCAAGCCCTAAATCAGCAATCTTAAGTATCCCTTTCTCTTTATCAACCAACAAATTCTGCGGCTTCAAATCCCTATGCAAAACACCATGACTATGACAATGTGCAACTCCCTTCAACAACTGAAACAAAAAACTCTGCACTTGTGGGCCCCCAAGCGGGCGTGGGTTGGGCCCCTTACGATGCGAATCAATAAACTTCTTCAAATCTGTATCTAAATACTCGAATACAAGGTACAACAATGGCTTCGATACTCCAGTTGTGGGGTCCTTCTTGTCCACGTGTTCAACGCACAGTAGTCGAACAACGTAGAGTGATTGTGACAACATTTGAAGTAAGGAAACTTCTCGAAGTGCTGTTGGTGGGACCCCTTCTTCGTCCATTTCCAGTCGGGTTTTTTTCAGAGCTACTAGTTGACCTGTTGTTTTTTCTTTGGCTTTGTATACTTTGCCGTATGTTCCTTCTCCTACTTTCTCCAGTTTTTCGTATTTCTCCATTTTTTTTTTTTGAACTTTTTCTGTGAAACCCTAGAAATGGTGGAATTTAGTGTGTTACAGTGAAGGAGAGAGAAGAGAGGAGCGTTTGGTTTGAGTTTGAATGATTTTCCCCCTTTTTTTTTGGTTTGGTTTGGGTTACCGTTGTGGATTTGAGTATACCCGTTTTTTTTTTTTTGCTTATGTTTTTTGGGCGATAGTCGGTAGAGGATCCACATTGAGTGTTGATCCGTTTTGTTTAATGGTGTGCGCTTTTTTTTTTTTTTTTTTTTT
>PYUH01004033.1:2191522-2236768 GCA_016808085.1 Suaeda aralocaspica | reverse complement strand
ATTGAGTTTTTTTTTTTTTTTTTTTTTTTTTTTTTTTTTTTTTTTTTTTTTTTTTTTCTTGTTTGAATTTTAAGTCACTTTTGATGTAGTATTATCACACGACAAAAAAAAAAGTTTAAATAAGTAAAAGTAAATAAAAATAAGTTGATAAGAAAAGAGACGATGAGAAAAGGGCTAAATAGCTCGATGAATTAAAGCTTCAATTCAGGTTTGATGTGATTTGGGATTGATTCTCATCATTTGTACTTATTGTTCCCTAACATCAAAAATAAAATAGTCAAATTCACCTTGCATCATAAGGAATTCTACATTGGCAATTAGGAAGGGTTAGATTGATGCTTAATTGTGGCTTGTTATAGCGTACTTCGTAATATAAGTTGGTTACTCAATTGGTTTAGATTGATTCATGTCAATTCATTTTATTTTAAATTTTATTCCATTCTAAAGAGGAGTCCTGTACCAAAATTACGGTACTCCTATCTACCAATCCATGTCTAGTATGGTCTTGGACTAACGAGTCGGTGACACCCTTACTAGCACTCTCTCTTCCTTATAGTTTGGGCTTTTGGATTACCTTTTCAAATATATGCTCTAAGAATACAAAATTAGAAACACACACAATGTGTAAAAGGAATAAATACACATTCAAATTTCCTACTCGTATTAACTTTTAAAACAGTCAAACTTGATCAAATAAAAAAAAAAAAATATGATGATGATGATGATAAAGAGGATTGTGTTGAGGTAAAGTAATAATTATATTTCTTCCTTCCACAATATCACACCATCCCTAGTTCCACAATATCACACCATGTTCTAACCATAGCCTTATACTCTAGGAAGCAAACATGAAATTAGGTTATCAAACTCCCAATGGACAACACCGACAGCAAGATAAAACGACTGAAGCTCGTATTACAAAAGGACAATCAAAAATAGCATCTCAAAATCTTTCCAGTATTTGAGTACAAGATACAAAAGGGCCTTATTGACCTAAAATCAGAAATGTCACATGGCCTGCTTCCTCAAGCCAAAATTCACAAACAAAATCGTTTCCTAGAACATCTCTAATTGTCTACGACCTCAATAAGGGTTGGCTCATAGTCACTAGGAGCCTCAAATCCATGTAGATTCATCACAGTGGCAGCTACATTGGCAAGTCCACCGTTATGATCCTTGCGGAATCTAACACCGGGAGCAAGGCCTGGGCCTCCAATTGCAATGGGTACCTGAGATAAAAGATAGATGATCGGTGAGAAATAATAACACACTTATATTCACTTTCTTGCCAATAACTACACCACAAAAACTCCAAAAATAATGAGAGACCAGCAACAAAAAATAGAGATTGGAAATTGACATATGCCTAAGCCACTTGTAGAGGGTTGCCTATACATACCGGCTGCAATGTGTGAGATGTAAGAATCTGAATGTTTCCATTCTTATCAAGAGCAGGCTGCCCTTTCTTGTCCCTCTTTGCCATGTCTTCAGCATTTCCATGATCAGCAGTAACAACGTATATCCCACCAACTTGCTCAATTGCATCAAGGATCATCTGCAACATATATATTCAATTAATTTTTGACTGCCTCTAGTACAATCAACAGCAACATATTGATTAGAACACGTTTTTAAAAAATAAATAAAAAGGTCGGGATCTTGATCACTTCGTATAAAATACTTACTCACAAGTAGCAAATTGTTCAAAACAACAGAACACACCCATATATAATATATATATATATATTTACATTTCTCATTAACTGGTCCACTGACCACCAATTTCACTATCGGCACTGACATATACTCTGTATTTTTTGGCTTTACCTTTTGCTAATATAAGTGATACTTGCATATCAAGTGTTTAGTACAAAAGTCAAAGGGACTATAAATGTTTGGAAATGGAGGTCAAAGAGAGCAGGGAAGACAAATGACAAGCATTAGCTATAGGAACACTGAACTACTGAAGCATCAAATTCATTCCCAGTAACTACAACCAAAAAATATCCAGAAGAGGTCCAAAGTGGGAGATGAAGAGATGAGTAACCAATTCAACAAGTCTAAATGATTTCATTCAACAAAAATTCAAATTAGGACAGCAGATGACCATTAACACCCCGCACATCCCATTCTCAGAACAGAAAATTACGGAGTACAATTTAAAATACAACAACCTAAACAAAATATCAAATAAAGAATCCACTGACTCATTGACTACCATTGGCACAGAGCCCCATGGATGAGGAGAATAAGCTGGAAGTCATGGAAACGAAAGAGACAATGAAGAATCTGAAATGACATACCTTGACGGCTTCATCAGCAGCCTTACAAGCAACAACTGTGGCTTCTACATCACCAGTATGACCAACCATATCTCCATTGGGTATGTTGACACGAATCTGCACCAATATGAAAGCTTAAACAAAAAACTCTATAATGGATATCTCATCCAAGGACACTACGGAAAAGAAGTTCTGAATCACCTGATGGAATTTGCGGCTCAAGATGACATCCCTTGCCTTTTCACCAATCTCCAAAGCTTTCATTAGAGGTTGCTCATTGAAACTAATGCCACTATCACTTGGAATTTCCACATACTCCTCCATTTCAGGGTTGAAGTACCCTGAGCGGTTTCCATTCCAGAAAAAGGTGACATGTCCAAACTTGACAGTTTCACTGTTGCATGAAGAACATATCAATTGAAGCAATTAGCTACAGTATGCAGTATCAAGCGACTAAATTGAATATGGTGAGCTTATCAACATCGGGAAACACGTATGAGCTAGCTGTTAAAAACAGATACATCAGAAAAGGCACCATCAAAAATCACTAACTCTCACCTGCAAGCAAATGTCTTGACACCATTGTAAGTTAGATATTCCCCAGAGGTTCTCTCAATGAGTGGGGGAGAAACAAGGTAATGACTGGGAAGCTTCAACTCGCCATCATATTGAAGCATACCAGCATAGCGGATTTTTGGCCATCTGACTCTGTCAAACTTATCAAAGTTTTCATATTCAAGAGCTTTCGCAAGCATAACCATACGGTCAGCTCGGAAATTGAATGTTACGACAGCATCTCCATCAACAATTGGACCGACAGCCTTTTCATTATCATCAACAATAACAAAAGGAGGCAAATACTGATCATTAGCCTTTGTAGTCTCCCTCAAAGTCTTGACAGCCTCAAGGGCATTCTTGAACTTGTAAGGAGCTTCACCAAGCACTTGGGCATCCCACCCTCGTTTCACAACCTCCCAATCATTCTACAAAACAAGGACAAGATGCATAAGCATTTGGATATATTTTTAAGAAGAGCTCCATGATATATTACATCAACAAATCATAATGGAAACAGGATAAGAAAAAACAGCACCAGAATAAGGAAAGTAACAGCATCCATGTATCATGCAAAGTGACAAGAATAAGGAAGCACGTCAAATTTAAAATTATGTAGAAACAATATTCTAGAAGTCCTATATTAGAGTGGTACCCTACTTTGGGAATGCGAACCCTCCCACCATACATATAAACTAAACCCCTTGCACATGCATACAAAAGGAGAGGATTACCTACCAATCAATAAACCTAAAAAACCTCTTAAAAGAGTAGAAGTGGATTGAGGTATGAAATGGAAGATTAGGGGTAGATTTAAGTGTTACATAATCAATTAGTGGGAACTTGAGGATAGAAGTGTAGAAGCATGGTTTTAATGGGCAGGGCAAGTGAGCTCCAACTGCATGTTTAGTTGGCCTCATAAGTTGTAGAATTATCCAGTGAGTCATTGCGCTCAATTATAAGACTGATTATAATGCAACTTAGATCCATCAAGCCCAATATTGGCAAACAAGCAGCTCCCAAGTATGATTAACAGGTTTCTAAAAAAAATCAATTGCAAAAAGATAGGCAGTCAATGCAACTCGAGCAAATTCATTTGCAAAAATAAGGCACATGAGCACATCCATCAAAGCCCAGATTAATAATGCACTGGCAGTTTCGTCAGCTATAGACCTGTCCAACCATGAATAATAATAAGACTGGGATTTTGACAAAAACTAACCTCATATCGGTCCATAGTAACATACATGCGGCCACCACCAGATGCTACTTGGGCATCAATACCTTTTGCCCGTAAATCTGCCAAATCCTTTTCAAGAGTTTCAACAAAACCTATACTTGAGCCATCTAACACATCACGGCCATCAGTAAGAATGTGAACACGGATTCTCTTGGCACCACGTTCAGAAGTTCCTTTCAATAATAGCTGAAATAAAAGTGCTTACAAGATCAAAACAGTCTCAAAAAGTTGCAAAGCAATTAATATGTTCATGAAGAGTCAAACACACTTCAGCCAAATATAAGAAAGAACTCCGGTAAAAAAAATTAACCTGTATCTGGTCGAGGCGAGAATGAACACCTCCATCACTCAGCAACCCAATGAGGTGCAAAGTGTTTGTTTCAAAACTCTCCTTGATATAATTAAAACCTTCATCGTCATAAATTTTTCCAGAGGCAAGCGCAATGTCAACAAGCTTTGCCCTGCAAGAATCAAAATAATTTGTCAAATCTATATGCTTAAATATGCAATGACACAGCAATAAGCTTAAACATAAACACAATTACACCATTGACAAGTAATAATCATCGATTTTAGACTAAAAGCCTGGACGTTTTACTTTTTAACCCTGAACAAAACTGAAAATTCCCCAAAGAGATATTACTAAGCATATTCCTCACTGTCTGTCTTTTGTTACACAATAAGCATGACCCCAGTTTAAGAAGCACAACTAAGGGTCTCTTGTAAATTGCATTAGGGCAATCAAATTTTACAAGTCCAATGATACCAGTGAGCAGAATGGCAAGTAAGCTCTGAAAAGATTTCATTAACAAAGTTCATTTTTAAAATGAACTTCCAAGCAAACAACTTCGCAGCCAGCCAGCCACTACGGTCCAATGTAGAATTTTAGATTACCGTAAAACAATTACATCTAGTAAAAAATCAGTTCTGATTAGTAACAATAAATTCTAATCAAAGATCTATTCTGTTCACTCGTTCAGTTAAAATCAATTTGATATATATAATTGTAAATAGTGCAGATAAAGAACAGTTTCAATCGTTAAATATTAGTTTAGTAAAATCAGTTGTAATAACTTCTAATCAATAACAACAATTTCGTTTTGCAAAGATAAATTCAATTCAGCAAAATTGAGCACAACTAAACACAAAGATTTGTACTTGTGCGCACATTTTAAATTAATGGATCTATGAGTAGGAGAAGCATGAAACACCACAATAGAAACCATCACAGGGGAAATCGCACAATAAAACAACTCATGATGATCAATTAGCTAAATGCGGACAAGGAACATCAGTAAGTAAGAGCAAATCAGTAAAGAACATTACCCTTGAGCATAAATACGTCCAGCACCCAAAGCATTGTGGCCAACTTCACTGTTACCCATATCATCTTCTGATGGGAGGCCAACAGCAGTACCATGAGCCTTAATCAAGGTCCATTTTTCCGGAGCACCCTGGAGCAAGGGAAAATTATCTTAGCTAGAAGTGTTATAAAGTAACAAACATAAAAATATTGAAGGATCGATCACACATGACTCATCTATCAGTGTTATGGACCTTTAACTAGAAAACTAAATAACTAAACAAACATGAAATCCTGGAGAGATTCGGCCTGTCAAACTATTAATAATGATATAAGGTGATAACTACTGAAGACGACCAAGCAGCTAAGCACGATCTATTTCCAATACCCGTCCCAAAAAGTCGTAGTTTAAATTAAAAGAACATGCTCCCATTTTGTTTACAACGCAACATAATATACATAATAAATTCAATTAGAAACAAAGAACACACTCGTCAAACAGTCAACGAACGTACTATTTAAAATAAGAAGAGTGATCAAGAAGCAATTATGCTTGCAAGTATATAATCGAATCCGTAGCATATACAAACAGTCAAACAGTTCAGAACAACACACTGTAGTTGGAGAAACCCTCATCAACGACGATGTACAACATATATAATTATATTTCACCAATTTAACGCATCCAACAAATGAAGTATTGAAGTCTACTAATCAATTCGATTCGATCGAAATTTTTTTTTTCTTACATCAATCAACTCCACAACAAACAATCGAATAGGGCTGAACAACTATACCACTACACGAGATTTATAATCGAGATTTAGAGAATTATTATAAAAATAAAAATAAAAAAAAAAAACAATCTCAATTTCGACAAAATGAATTTATATTCAACAAATTTCCGAACCTGAATCAAAAATCAACATTAATAAATATATAATAATCGTAACAAACCAAAAACAATCAAAATAACGTAGATTCAAGTTTACAAATTCAACAAAACATCGCATAATTAATCATATATAATCATTCATCAACATGCACAACAATCAAACTAAATCAAAACAACAAAATTTAAAAAACAAAAACAAAATTAAAATTAAAATTTATATTTAACAAATTTCCGAAACTTCTAAAATGAATCAAAAATCAACATTAATATATAGTAATCGCAACAAAAACAAAATTAAAATTAAATAAATAATAAAAATAAAAATAAAAATACCTCTTTGAGGGAATCCATGGTAGGAGTATCAGCAACATGAATACAATTAAATTTATCAGCAATAGCTTCACCCCAACCATCAAGTACAATCATAGCAATAATCTTATCTTTTGGAAGCTTTGGATGATCCGCTAATTTCCATGAAAATTCTGTACTTCCCATTTTTTTTTTTAATTCTGCTAAATTAAAAAAAAAAAATTAGCTTATCACAATCAAATCAAATCAAATTGATGGAGAATATAAAATAATTATAAATCTACAATAACGTACCAAATTATGATAATAATAATAATAAGGTTTTGATGAAGGAATTAGGTTGATGAAAGGGTTTTTTCTAAATTGTAGTTTGATTGATTCTTTGAGATTTATAGAAGTGGCTAGATCTAATAAGGCAGTAACACTTTATTATTATAATAATATAAAAATAAAAGTAAATTAAATTCTTTTTTGTTTTTGGTTTCATTGCTTCTTGATTTTAGGGTTTTAAATTAAGGGTAAAATAAATATTCATAAAAATTTGGTAATTACAATTTACGTGTCACTTTGTAATTGGCGGTTTTTTGTGGAATATTCGTTGGGTATTTTTCCATATTTTATTCGTTTTTCTAATTTCTTTTTCATTTTATTTATTATTTTGTTTTCTTGGGAGAGAGGGCACGAATCACAAATGTAAATGGAATTTTGCAAGTGTGGAGCACAAAATTAGAGTGTAGCAACTAGCAAAGTACGTACGTAATCAACTCATCAATATCCATGCTACCACAACAGACTATGACATCATCGCGTCATTAGTATAATTAATTAATTTACATTAGTTGAATCGGTGATGTTTTAATATAAGGGTTAAGATTGAACAATCAAACGATATATTGTAGGTCTGAAACCTTCTTCGTTCATTGTCTATTTTATAAACCGAATGCAAGATTGTGCTATTTATTGTCTAACTTTTCATCAACTACACCACCTTTTTCCCATTTAACTCGTATTCAACTCTATTTTCATTTCAAAAAATTAAGTATATTCAAATTAGGGTGTGCATGTAGTATGGTTTGTATCGAACCAATAACTATAGTCCTATTTCTGGTCCACTACAAAATAGGGTTTCTTATCTTGGTTTGGCCCGATCCACGACCAATGAAAACTAATATCGTTCAGTTAAATCATTTTAAGGGGTTATGTTTTTTTACTGGAAAAATAAAAAAATAAAAGGTTGCCACACCACTACCTTGTGCTTGGCATGTGTTGGCGTTGTCGCCACCTACACTGCCAATCAGTGGAGTTGTTCTTTGTTGATATGGTCCACATCAGTGACTTATATTCATATATGGAGTAGTATAAATGATTAAATGAGGTCTTGTTCTTTTGGATTTAAATGTAACTTAACTGAATTGAACTGAATTAAATTGAAAAAAGCTAAATTGAATTAAACTAGACTAAAGTGAACTGAACTAAACTGAAGATGATGGAATGCAGTAGTAATTATAATGAAGATGAGCTGAATTGAACTTCGCTGAACTGAAATAGTAGGGGTCTGAACTGAACTGAAATGAACCAATTGAAGCCGGATTGAATTGTTTGGAGCCGAACCGAACTAAACAAAAGTTTATATTATGGATTAATGATTTTTTACTATTGATTTTAAATTATGATTATTGATTTTAAACTATGATTTTTATAAATTATTGATGACTATTAATTTTTAACTCTATATTATTAATTATTTTTAACTATGGAGTAACGACATAGTAAAAATTTTGATACTAATCCACTAAAAATTATTAAACAAAAAAAATCGTTATTGGTAGTTTATATTCTATAAAATAAAAATCAGTAATACATTTTCATATTTTTGTGAATGATATTCCACCTATAGTTTTCTTTCATTTGCTGAATAATGATTAATGTTTTAAAAATATAATTAATAATATTATGAACAAAATCAATCCAAGTACAAAATGATGATAATATTATGGACAAATATATTACAAAGTATGAAGAAAAAAATATCATGAACAATATATATATGAACAAGTAAATTAGGAAAAAAAAAAAAGAATTGAACTGATCTGAACCAAATTGACCTTAACTGAACTAATTTTAAGTTGAAGTAAACATACCCTAAATGTAGTGGACGACGACGACAGGTGTAAGAGATGGACGTTAAATAACAACTTTATAAAAAATTATTAATTGTAATAAAATAAAAATTTTCAAATTTTTTGGATTGTAAAACACACAAAACACTTGATCGAATAAATAAAGTAAAAGAAAAAATGTAACAAAAACTAAATAATAAAAATTGGTTAATAAATAAGTACTTTATACTAAAAAAAAATATTGAAATAAATACACACTATGCATCTTGTATGATGTTGTTTTAAGTATTATTTGGAGGAAAACAATCTATTAACTGGCTCGAAGCACAAGCGTTAGGTTATTGTTCATTTATTTGGAGATTTAATTCATTTGCAAATTCTCAAATGAGTTAAGACTCCAAATATATTAAAAATTGAGTTCCGCACAATCGGCTATGTTAAGAAAATTATTGGGTTTTGAAGATTTTAAATAATTTGAATGCCGTGTGAATTAATTATGAGGTTTTGCTACACATATGTATCTCATGCTATGTTTGAACAGTTCAACCCAAGAAGACAGCCAAATGATGCATGCAACATCCACATAACAAAGAGGGCAATGGCATGGTGAAAGATGAATTGCTAAATAATTAAAGGTTTTTTTTAATGAAAATGATTAAAGGTTAATAACTAAAAGTATAGCATTAACAACTAATAATTGTAGTTAGTAATCAATCATTTCAAATCATTAACAATTTATTATTGATTAACAACATATCAAGTATTATCAATGAATGAATTAATTCTTGGAATAAAGAGAAACAATAGCAATTATTCTTATTTTATAAAAGTATGAAGTAATAATAACCAATAACCACTAGCAGTTTGCTAATCTTTATAAATTAATTTTATAATTAAAAAAAAAAAACCCAAATCAAAATTTCTATTTAAACAATTTGTCAAACAAAACCAAAAGTATGCAACAACTATATAACTACTTTGGTATATACGATTGAACACTAACTAGATTGGAGGGAAAATAAAAAAAAGATAAGGGAAGACTTGAAGTTGTGACTTGCAAGTAGCAAGTTTGTAACTTAGTAAGCTACCAAAGGAATATACTATATCAAAGAAAGAAGAGTAAAGGTTGTGATTTGTGAGTTGTATGTAACTTGCAAGTAGTATTTTATTTGAACACAGTGGCGTCACTTGTTTCATCTTCATAGGCATCATACTGATGAATGATATTGGTACTTTACTTGCTTGGTGTATGATTGTATGCCATACCCATTTCAATTTTATCGACCTGTTTATTTCAGCTTAAAATCAGTTCAGTTTAACTCTCTCCATTCAGTTCAATTTAGCTATTATTTTACAAATTAATTTGTTTATAATCTTATTTGATC
Organism: Suaeda aralocaspica; assembly: GCA_016808085.1. Classification (NCBI taxonomy): domain Eukaryota; kingdom Viridiplantae; phylum Streptophyta; class Magnoliopsida; order Caryophyllales; family Amaranthaceae; genus Suaeda; species Suaeda aralocaspica. The sequence continues at coordinate 2,226,679 of PYUH01004033.1, read as the reverse complement.
ATAATATCATTTGTTCATATATATTATTTTGTTCATAATATTTTTTTCTTCATATTTCGTAATATATCTGTTCATAATATTATTATTATTATCATTATTCTGTACTTGGATTCATTTTGTTTATAATGCATTGATGTGTATTACTCCGTAGTGGTGTTAGTGTTATTTTGTACTTGACTTTATTTCGTTCCTAATATTATTAGTGTGTACATAATATATTATTAGTTTATAATTTTCGAGAAAAATATATTATGAAACAAACATTCAACAAATGAAACAAAAATATAAGTAAAATATCATTTACAAAAGTATTATTATACCAAAAATATTAATATACCACATAAGTGGATTAACATTCACATAAATATGAAAATGTATTACTAATGTCTATTTTATAAAATATAAATTACCAATAATAATTTTTTTGATTAATAATTATTAGTAGATTTTAATAACCAAATTATTACTATGTCATTACTTCATAGAAAAATTACTAATAACCTATACTTAAAAATCAATAGTCATATTCAATCCATAAGAATCATAGTTAAAAATTAATAATCATAATAAAAAATCAATAGTTAAAAGTTAATAATCAATAATTAAAAATCATTAATCCAAAATAAACACTTTCAGTTCAGTTCAATTAAGTTAAGCTCAAATCAGTGCAGTTCTATTCAACTTAAGTCAATTCAATTCAGTTGTTTTTAACTGAAGTAAACATACCCCTAGTATTTGTATGCTTATTTTTTTTTTTTTTTTTTAACTCTTCCCTTCAACTTGGTGCAATTTAGGATTGTAACGACTTATTCTTTGGACGAGTTGAATTGACCTAAATGAATCACCAAACCAAATTAAAAAGTAAAATTCATATGTTAAGTCAAAGATCATTAAATTGAAAATAATCCATGGAATAAGGCCTAATTATGAAGTATGCAAGTGATAAGTTTGAAAAAGTTTGAGGTTTAGAGGAAAAGCCAAAAAGGTAAATGCAAAAGTAGACAACCTAGAAAGCACAAAAGGTAAAAAAAGAAAAACAATAATACACATACACACACACACATACACATACACATACACATACACATACACATACACATACACATACACATACACATACACATACACATACACATACACATACACATACACATACACATACACATACACATACACATACACATACACATACACATAACACTCTCTTTCTGTCAACCTCCTTGAGTATATCGATAGAGAAAGCAGTGAAAAGAAGTTAGAAGAATAGTGAAGTGTTTGGTGTAGCAAAAGAATGAGGGAGACAAGACATCACCCTTCATTTTGCTACTCTTCCTAAATTTTGCACCTCATCACTCTCATTTTCATTCCAACCCCAAACACAACACTATCAAAGTGCGTGATTCACTCACTCACTGTTACTGCGCGTGAGCCATTGACTCAACTTTAGCTCACCCCACCACCAATCATTCCACCACCTAAATCATAACCAAACCACCGTCACCAAATGGGTAACTGCGGCACGCGCGAAGAATCCGCCGTCATCGCTCACGCACAAGGTCAGTTACGATCTCATTTTCATTTTGTTAAAAATTCTGATAAAAACTTTAACTTGTTATTATTTATTTACAATCAAACCAACTGAATAAATAAATAAAAAAAAAAACAGTAGTAGGCGGAGGTGGAGGAGCAAACTTACGAAATGCGGAGAAGAAGCAAAGATCAATGTCAGATCTAAGTGATCCTTCATCAACTCCGAGGTTTTTAATGGAAGAAGTTGACTCTTCTTCTAACAATGTTGGACTTTACACTGATGTTATTGCTTTCACACTTTATGAGCTTGAGACTATTACTAAAAGCTTTCGCTCCGACTACATTCTCGGAGAAGGCGGTTTCGGAACTGTCTATAAAGGGTACATTGATGAGAATGTTAGGGTTGGACTTAAGTCACTTCCTGTTGCTGTTAAAGTTCTTAATAAAGAAGGTCTTCAAGGTCACCGCGAATGGCTCGTATGTTTTTTTTTTTTTTTTTTTAAGTTTTCTATTTTGAGTTTAGTGTCTACGCCTGTTTTCTTTTGAGCTTATTTTCAGTTCGGTTATATAATATTGTTATTTTAGTTGTTTTCGCTTTTTAATTATTAATTTTTACATTTTGTTTATTTCAGTTAAGTGGATTTCATATCATTTTAGTTTAGTTTAGTTGTGGCTTGTAGTGCTAATCATTGATTATTTTGAAGTTGACACCAAAAAAAGTGCAAATGATTGTTTTGACTATCTATAATGTTAATTAGGTTTAGTGTTGTTGATTTTTGTATTGGTGCTTTGCAGACAGAAGTTAATTTTCTTGGTCAGCTTCGACACCCTAATCTTGTCAAGTTGATTGGTTATTGTTGTGAGGATGATCATCGGTTGCTTGTTTATGAGTTCATGTTTCGAGGAAGCCTCGAAAATCACTTGTTTCGAAGTATGTTATTTCCTCCTCTCTTTTGTTTTTCTTATATGATGATAGGATTAATTTCTAATATTAGCATTTCATATTGATGCTGGTTTGTTATCTTTACCATCATTTCTTTGTGTATTTCTATGATATTACACTATGTCGAACGTACACCACATGTTTTTATATTGGAAGTTCTATTGGAGTGTATTGAGTAAAATAACTTGAAACCTTTTTATTTTTTGGGTGATTGAATGCATCACCAAGTAGTGTCACGACTCACGAGATCCAATTGCAATATTTCATGCGCCAAATGCTCTTGTTTAGTCCTGTTATTCTCATCCTTCATTGCCGAAATTTTCTTTGTTTGTATGCTCAGTAAAGCATGAGAACTTTAGCTTGTTCTTAAATTGGACCCTCCGTCACCTTTCCCTTAATTCCCTCTCTTATGAGATATGCCTCATTGAATTTACCTTTCATATACTGTTGAAATAGAGAGACTCGCCAGCCTGTGGGCTTGTGACTGTCCTTCTATCTTAGCTGATATTCCTCAAATGCCATTTCTTTTTCTGAACACTTTGTTGTGCGGCTTGTACCATTAATGTACCTCTTATTGCTATATAACCTTTCTTTCTTTCGTTCTCTCTTTAGGGGTGATTAGCTTGTGATTTTTTGAAGTTGAAAATAAAATCAATTTAGTGTCTCGACACACACTATTTGTTGTCGAAGACCTGATAACAAATTCCATTTCCTAAGGGTAACCGTTTTAACTCATTTGTTACCCAAAACTTTTGGAGACAAGTTGATATACTATCCTCAAAGGAAATCACTATATCCTTTTCCTTCCATTAACAGTAATTATACCAAAAGCCTCCGTAATTTATCCATTATTGATGCTTCTTTTGTTCTTAAAGCACAATCTTTGATATTTGAAAAAAAGTAGTTTCTCTTAGTTGTATGTCTCTTATATTCAGTTACAGAAAATGGTTATAGTTAAACTTTATTAGCAATGATGTGTAGTTCTTCCCTTGTGATAATACGCTGTTGTATAATGTTACTTTCAAATGTTAGCTTAAATTTTCATGGCTTTTCCCGAGGCATACAGAGGCAGTTTCTCCCTTATCGTGGTCAACAAGGATGATGATTGCTCTTGGAGCAGCTAAAGGACTTGCCTTCCTTCATAATGCTGAAAGACCTGTTATCTACCGTGATTTTAAGACATCAAATATACTTCTTGACTCTGTATGTTTACTGAACTTGAACTTTAAATTCTTGTTCTGTTTATCTGTTTGAACTACCAAGTTTTGGTCATTGGCGGGAAGCTTTCCTCTGTGTTGACTATTTGATGATGGGAAACAATTCTGTGTTGACTATTTGTTATTGTTCTGGTCCATCGATAGTTTATAAACCTTTGTGCTTGTATGTCATTGCTTCTGCATATGTGAATATGAAAATAAAACTGAGCCACTCATGCTGGGAGATCTGAAAAGCTATCTGATGATATATCTATCAAAATTCTCTACTTTGTTAGGGTTTTTTAAAGTTCTATATGAAGCCTTCTATGGTTGGAGCCATGTGCTCATTTTGAGTATCACTTTTTTTTCCTTGGGTATTATAGAGTTAAAGACGGCATTGTGAATTAACTTTTAGTTTGAGAGCTTGATCTGTTGATCATTAACTCTTGACTTCTTTACACAAGTGTTTTACGTGTTTAGCCTTTGAGGGGACTAGGGGCTGATTCTTTTGACTCTTATCCTCTCGAAATTTATTGGTGATACCTCATGTCTTTCAAATCTTAGTCATTACTGCTTATCAGCAAAAATGCCACCAACCCCTGTTCCCTGTCAATGTTTTCTGCTTCCTTGGAGGGGGTGACGGAACATTAGTTGACCTTTGTTTGAGCCGTGTGAAGGCTCTTGACCTACCTGAGGAACTAGGGGAAAGGATCATGGCTGGAAGGAAGGAGTGAGGTAGTGGTTGTGACGTTGTGTACCTAGTCTCATGAATGACTTGTCTTGTCTCCATTCTTGAATAATATATAATATTATATCTCGTCATCTTTTAATAGTGTCTGTGCTGTTTACCTTTGTATAGGATTATACGGCAAAACTTTCTGATTTTGGACTAGCAAAAGCTGGACCACAGGGTGATGAGACCCATGTATCAACTCGTGTTATGGGAACCTATGGATATGCTGCCCCAGAATATGTGATGACTGGTATGTATGGCATAGAACTTAAGTAGTCAATATAATTATGAAATATAGAGCACTGTCATTCCTATTCTTGCTAGAGACTTCTTGTACCTCCTTATACCTGCATTCTGGGGACTAATGCAGTAATGCTGCAAAATTTCCCTTATTCGCCTAATATTTTTGTTTACATAAATTATAATATAAATTTACGATGATTGTTTTCTATAAGTTTTTATGACTTCTGCACTCTGTACTTTTTATTCTTGCACATTCTGATGATTGTCATTATTTAGCATTGTAGATGTGCTGTACTTTCCACCAGAAATATAACCATAAATGTCAGTTCATGCATTAGAGACCTGTTTGTTTGTCTTGAAAATTTATGAGTCTGAGTTATATGTTACCAGAATCCAGAGTACTTTATATTATTGAAATGGAACCTAAGCTTACTGCTAAGAGCAAGTTGATCTTATGTCAGTATGTCACTGGAGGATAGCCAATAATAACCATGCTCTTGCTTCATTTTTTATTATTTCCCCCTCTTTTCCACAACTGCAGAGTTATATGTGTATTAATATGGTCTGCTGACAGGTTCTATGTCATGTTATTGTAGTAACTTTTTAGAATCATTGACCCGAGACACCCTTTAGAATTGAGCTAGGCATTGTAACCAGAATCCATTTAAAACTAAAATTTAAGAATGGAATCTCCCTGGTGGCGGCTCCCCCTAATTATTGCCTTTTTCATCAATTAAGCACCTATAACAGTGACCAACTAGCATAAATCCAATTTACACAATTTCCACATTTTTATAGGGTTCTAAACCGAAGAAAGAGAAGCTCAACTTGTCACGTCTTAATCCTATTACTTGATGAGCTGGGGTCAACATGTATAAAAAAAGTGTATGAGTACAATAAAGGTTTCATTAAAACACTTGCCTCAAAATTTCTTTGAACATTGAGAAAAACTGCATACGTATCGATTGTTCATGTTAAATTATGAATGTAAGGAAAAAAAACTTTATTAGATTGCACCAAAAACAAACTAGATTCTGAATATGCTGGTAGAAATATAAAGTTCTTTACATTCAAAATAATGATTACTTGTTCTGTGCGTTATCAAGTCTTAATGTCTTTGCTGATCTTCTTTTCCATGTTCAGTAATCTGTTTGACAAGAATGGTATTACTGTTAATTATATTACTGTTCTTGGACATTAACATTTATCTGACCTGAAATTGGCTTGTACTTGGGATGCACTGGGCTAAAACATATATGATTTCAACTGCATCTATAAGTCAGCTCTTTAACTTTTTCTATGTTTCTTACTCCTTGTGGAGTTGCCTATATATTCTGAGAATGTAAAATGAAGTCTTGTTGCATTGCCACTTGCCAGTAATATAAATTAAGTGGTCTAAATCTTCTTAGATGGGTTTTTTTTGGTAGTCATTTATCCTTATTGATGACCGTTGCAAATATCAATTTCTCTTCTGGTCTCCGCACATGCTGTCATTTTATCATTTAAGTGTTATATGGAATATGGAGCCCCACTCTTTGCCAAGGGCCTGCATTTTAATTGTCACTACTCCTGGAGTTTTCTGTTAAAGATTCTGACCAAATTCTATGTGTACAGGTCATCTCACAGCTAGAAGTGACGTCTACAGCTTTGGAGTGGTACTCTTGGAGCTATTGACAGGGAGAAGGTCGGTTGATAAGACCAAACCAAGTAGGGAGCAGAACTTGGTGGATTGGGCCCGACCAAAACTCAATGACAAGAAAAAACTTTTGCAAATAATAGACCCTAGGTTGGAGAATCAGTACTCGATGCGAGCAGCACAGAAAGCCTGCAGTTTAGCATACTATTGTCTGAGCCAAAACCCGAAGGCAAGACCCTTAATGAGCGATGTGGTGGAGACTTTGGAACCTTTGCAAAGTAGTAATGATAATACTATGAATGAAGTTACTTCCGCATCCTCGTCTTTACCAGTTTCAGCCTTCAGGAGTAAGCGTGCTGGCCAATTTCCTATTAGGGGAATGCCAGACTACCCAATGCGGCAAAGATTCCCTGGCAATGTTAGTGCTGCTGCTAATTGTCGTTCCCCTAACCCAACCTGTTCTCCCAGTGGTCCTGCACCTTGTCGTGTGAGGTGACTAGTGTCTGTTTGACTAGTTGTGTACTGCTACTAATGCCTACCTTACACGCAACCTCTAGTAAGTTATCATGAGGTCGCTTAATGTATTGTAAATGGTTTTGCTTTTCTTCCAATCTATGCTGTAGATGGCCATCATTTGTGTTCTTTTCTTTCTTTTTCCCCCTGTAGTTTGGTGTTACTCGTGCTCTTGATGGCTTCAGTCTATTCTGTTTTTGGGCTTTGAATATATTATGATTCCAGCCAATTTTCTTTTAAATAGACTTGATTCAGTAGATTGTGGGATATTTGTGAAGGTTGTTCTCAGATGTTCCTTCTCAAAAACTCAAAAAAAAAAATCTCTTATATTCGACAATCAACTTGTGGTGATGCTAATGTCATTATGGTTCTGTACCCCCAAGCTTTCATCTAGTACTTGGATCTGCTAGTAGCTATGATGATGCTTGGGTTATTACTAGGCATAAAAAGAGATCTCGAGTTATCTTGAGTTTTAAGTTGGAAGTGGAATAACATTGAAAGAGTTTCTCTCCAACCAAGGCAAGTTGTGGCTATTTCAAATTCATTAATAACCGGTGGGAAACCCATTTGAATTTTGAACAAAGTTTAAGGTTATAGCTTATCATGATGGTAAAAGATTTAAAACTTGTGGAGTAAGGCTTCTTTTAGACTTAAGTTTTTGGCACTTCAGTTCAACCCAGGTCTATTGAGTTTAGTTTATTTCATTTCAGCTCAGTTTAGTCCACTTCAGTTCGGTTCAGTTAATTCTACTCATCTCCATTATAATTACTACTTTATTTCAGTTCAGTTTCGCTCAACTCCTTTCAATTCAGTTTCGTTTCAGTCCAAAAGAACAAAAGAACATGGCCTAAATCGTTTTATGAAGTATTCCTTACGACATACATGAAGCTAGTTTGAGATTTGATGGCCTTTGGTGATCACAAATTGCATAGTTTCTCAAGTTAAAAATTCTTAATTTGATACTAGTAGAAGTACTTTCAACCATAATCACAAACCCCTTCATTACTTCCATTTCAATCTTAATTACAAACCCCTTCATTACTTCCATTGGTCCAATTTGACAAGCATCAAATGCTTACTTTTCAACCCAATAAGAGCTACTTTATAATTTAATATATTTTAAAATAACTTAATTTGTCAAAGTCAACATTGTTCCATAAGCATGACTAAATTCTCTCCAAAACAATCATATCCAGTATTCTCATAATTTTAAAATTCTCAAGCAAACTCTTTATACTCCATAAAAACTTTCTTTTATTTCTATACAAATTGAAAAGAACTATGTAGCATAAGCACTTTATACGAACAATCATCCCCGTATTAAGGACAACCAGACCCGTTCCTATCATTTTAGAAGTGTAAGGTAAAACTAAAAATTGAGGCCCAAATAGTTCGCTAAATAAAACATTTTTTAAGTAGTGATACACTAAAAACAATTAAATTAATAAATAATATTAAATACAATTCAATTAATTTCAATTTAAGATGAATAAAATTTCTCATACTTGTTCAAAAAAATTATTTATGAGCACTTTGAGTTGTACAATAAAACCCAGCATAACCCCAAATTCAATTTGAACTCCAAACATCAAATTTTTATGCACCAAATTAATGGATGAGAAACAAGAATGAATATTTCTAAATATCATAATAATACATCATCATTTTTAGGCCTTTTTATTTATAATTAAAAACAATAAGGTTAACTTGATATTTTTGGGCTTTTTATAATTAAACCAGTAAGGGGTTATTTTAGGCTTTTTTTTATATGTTTAAAACAATAAGTGTAGCTTGGCGTCTTGAGAATTTTTATAACTAAACACTTAACTTTGCATTTTGAACCCTTTTATAATTGAAACAGTAAATATCGAATGACATGTTTGGACTTTTTTATTAAGGGCTTAGGGCGGCCGTCCTGTGACCCTAAACGAAGAACAATCCCGAAGACAATACCAATACTTCACCTCCGGCATTTCATTAAACACTAAATTCTAGACTTTCCGTATTCAACGACTCAAATACCTATATAGGAGGAGAGGGATAAGGGGCAAGGCAACATCAAATACTTTTGAAACTAGAATCAAAAGACGATGCNGATGCTAATGTCATTATGGTTCTGTACCCCCAAGCTTTCATCTAGTACTTGGATCTGCTAGTAGCTATGATGATGCTTGGGTTATTACTAGGCATAAAAAGAGATCTCGAGTTATCTTGAGTTTTAAGTTGGAAGTGGAATAACATTGAAAGAGTTTCTCTCCAACCAAGGCAAGTTGTGGCTATTTCAAATTCATTAATAACCGGTGGGAAACCCATTTGAATTTTGAACAAAGTTTAAGGTTATAGCTTATCATGATGGTAAAAGATTTAAAACTTGTGGAGTAAGGCTTCTTTTAGACTTAAGTTTTTGGCACTTCAGTTCAACCCAGGTCTATTGAGTTTAGTTTATTTCATTTCAGCTCAGTTTAGTCCACTTCAGTTCGGTTCAGTTAATTCTACTCATCTCCATTATAATTACTACTTTATTTCAGTTCAGTTTCGCTCAACTCCTTTCAATTCAGTTTCGTTTCAGTCCAAAAGAACAAAAGAACATGGCCTAAATCGTTTTATGAAGTATTCCTTACGACATACATGAAGCTAGTTTGAGATTTGATGGCCTTTGGTGATCACAAATTGCATAGTTTCTCAAGTTAAAAATTCTTAATTTGATACTAGTAGAAGTACTTTCAACCATAATCACAAACCCCTTCATTACTTCCATTTCAATCTTAATTACAAACCCCTTCATTACTTCCATTGGTCCAATTTGACAAGCATCAAATGCTTACTTTTCAACCCAATAAGAGCTACTTTATAATTTAATATATTTTAAAATAACTTAATTTGTCAAAGTCAACATTGTTCCATAAGCATGACTAAATTCTCTCCAAAACAATCATATCCAGTATTCTCATAATTTTAAAATTCTCAAGCAAACTCTTTATACTCCATAAAAACTTTCTTTTATTTCTATACAAATTGAAAAGAACTATGTAGCATAAGCACTTTATACGAACAATCATCCCCGTATTAAGGACAACCAGACCCGTTCCTATCATTTTAGAAGTGTAAGGTAAAACTAAAAATTGAGGCCCAAATAGTTCGCTAAATAAAACATTTTTTAAGTAGTGATACACTAAAAACAATTAAATTAATAAATAATATTAAATACAATTCAATTAATTTCAATTTAAGATGAATAAAATTTCTCATACTTGTTCAAAAAAATTATTTATGAGCACTTTGAGTTGTACAATAAAACCCAGCATAACCCCAAATTCAATTTGAACTCCAAACATCAAATTTTTATGCACCAAATTAATGGATGAGAAACAAGAATGAATATTTCTAAATATCATAATAATACATCATCATTTTTAGGCCTTTTTATTTATAATTAAAAACAATAAGGTTAACTTGATATTTTTGGGCTTTTTATAATTAAACCAGTAAGGGGTTATTTTAGGCTTTTTTTTATATGTTTAAAACAATAAGTGTAGCTTGGCGTCTTGAGAATTTTTATAACTAAACACTTAACTTTGCATTTTGAACCCTTTTATAATTGAAACAGTAAATATCGAATGACATGTTTGGACTTTTTTATTAAGGGCTTAGGGCGGCCGTCCTGTGACCCTAAACGAAGAACAATCCCGAAGACAATACCAATACTTCACCTCCGGCATTTCATTAAACACTAAATTCTAGACTTTCCGTATTCAACGACTCAAATACCTATATAGGAGGAGAGGGATAAGGGGCAAGGCAACATCAAATACTTTTGAAACTAGAATCAAAAGACGATGCTCAATTAAACACAGCATATACTAAAAAATTCTCTTTGTACACCCAAAAAAAAAAAAAAAAAAAAAAACACATACTCTTGATTCTTTACCACCCGCAACCTCTCTTTCCTCTGTCGGTTTTCGCCTCACAGTTAAAACCACGTTTGGTGGCCGAAAACTCCACACCACCAACCTTCCTTATTACTCCTCGATCTCAACACTAATTCTGACGATCTATTCCCCCTTCTCCCAAACACTCCCTTATCAAATTTTATGAACTAAGTATTTTTTTTCGCCTGTTAATTAATAATAATTAATGGCTTCAACTGATGGTTTGGTTCCAATAACTAGGGCTTATTTATCTTCTTATTATGATAAGTACCCCTTTGAACCGCTTTCCGATGATGTTTCTTCTCTCTCTTCTCGGATTTATTCTTTGATCGCCGATTTAAAGGAATTTTCTCCGCTTTCTCAAGGTAATTTTGTTTTTGTTTTTGAAATTTTTTGATTTTTTTTGCGGTTTAATTTGCATTTTTGTTACGATATTTAGTTGTTTTGTTTGTTATTATGATGCAATTGAATTATTGTTGTTTGAAATTTGCTGGAAATTTGAGTTTTTTTGCTTAATTTTCATGAATTTTAGGTGTTTGTTTGTAGTAGTATACACTAGTATTGATTTTTTTGAGTTATTGTAGTGTGTTGGAATTGCGAGCAAAATTCAAAACCGAAATCGGCGACTTCGGTTTTGAATTTTGTTTTGCGTTGCTTTAATTTGAATTTTTGTTGTGATTTTTGGTTATTTGTTAGTAATAGTGATGTAATAGTGTTAATTTGAGGTTGTATAGTGTGATTGAATGAGGAAATTTGGAGGAAAGTAAGGGAGAGTTAGAATTACGCGGGTGGATGCCATATCGGGTTTTGAAATGTGTGATTATGTTATGGTTTTTAGTTGTTTGATTGTGATAGTGATGTTTAATGAGGTAATTTGGAGGAAAAGGGGAGGAGAATAGCGAAGATTGTGGAGACTATGCGGTTTTGGTGCTATTAGTTAATCAATGATGGAGTGATTTGGTGTAAAGAATGTAGCTGTTTTGGTGCTACCGTGCTGTAGGGGTGCAGTTTTGCTTTTAGCCGATGATGGAGCAACTTGATGTGCAGAATGCAACTGTTTTGGTGTTATTTGGATATAAATGGACGAAAAGGAATGTAATACACTGTTAATATGGAGACAATAGTGATGCGGTTTCGCTTTTAGTTAACCGATGATGTTGCGTTATGGTGTATAAAATGCAACAGTTTTAGTGTTATTTGATCATACAATGGATGAAAAGGAATTAAATATATTGTTAATGCTTTGGATATGTGTTTTTTGTTTGAATTTTGTTATGTGTTGCTATAATTTTGTATATCTCTAAATTATTTTTGTTTGTGAGTGTACTACACTAGTATTGATTTTTTTTAGAGGAAAGTGGAGGAGAGTAGGAGATGATGTGATTTCAATTTTAGTCAACTAATGATGTAAAGAGTAAAGTAAACTGTATTGGTTCAATTCGGGTATTAAATGTTGGAGAAGAAGTGCAGGATTTTGTTTACTTTGTTGTTTATTTACTAAATGTTTCCAATGCGGCAATACTGGAACCTTTTCTTGTCCAAAAATGCCTAATCACTATGCAAACACATTGTTTATGTTTGTTCGTTTTTCTAGGTTGTATTTAGTATGTTATCTATTGATTTCTCCATGTGATAAGTGTGTCAAGTCTAATATCGATGTTTTAGGAGTTTTATGCTTTTGTACATTTTTTTTAGTTTGTTTCCCTTTTAATGAAGTGTTATTGTGTGTTGCATTTCATGTCATGCAGGTGAAAGCATTGTGATGGATGAAGTAGATCGTGAACCTCCTCATAAAATTGATGAGAATATGTGGAAGAACAGAGAAAATATAGAGGAGATCATTTTTTTGCTTGATAGACCTAATTGGCCATCAACGGTACTCACTTTGTGTTTTACAGGAATTTTATGATATTCTATTTATTTTTGCTTGAAATCTGCTTGGGATTTGAAGCTTTTATGTCTCTATATGTATTTATGGGCAATGCATTTAGTAGCATCAAGGCATCATAGATGTAAACTTACTTTTAATTTGAATACAGCTTCAAGAAGAATCCAGATTGGGAGATGTGGAACTTGCTCCCATATTCGATCAGTTTAAAGTTAAATTTGAGGACACCTTGAAGACATTGGAACATTTTCAAACAAAAAACGCTAATTCTGTATTTAATACAGGTTAGCTCTGCCCTCCATCTCCTTTTGAGAGTAAATGCATATTCAGAATCCAAGTGTAGCTTTATTGGGTGTAATTTGTCAAGATTTTTTTTTTCTTTTCTTTTTGTATACTATTGTTGAAGTGTTTTATATAAGGAATCATTCTCTGTAATTATATTTAACTAGTTATATTTACTACTTATAGTTGAGAATTTTAGAGCAAAATTGTATCGAGTATTACTGTATTATTTCAAAGGGATTCACAGTTTTTTGTATTTCTATCCTATTAGGCAGTTAGAGAACCCTCTACACTTTTTTTGTGGTTAACCTGTAATTCCACTTTTTGCTACACTTTTTTGCACTTTGTAGGTTGCCAAAGGCCTAAAACCATGCTTTGGATAGTGATCCAAATTGTCTGACTTGATTTTTTTAACTTATAAAATTGCTCAAGTTACCACCACTTGAACTTGTTTAACTATCAAACCGTTCCCTATTTGACTATTTCTCCAATTTTGGAAAGTACATACCTTGCACAGTAATTTTGTTCATAAAACTTCCTCTAGTACTTCATCTCTTTGGTTTTCTTGATGAATAGATGCAAGATGATGGTGTTTCTATGTTAAAAATGTAGGTAGGTTTTAGAGTCGGTTGGTTTGAACACCAACTTCATTTTTATGGGTGTATCTTCCCGTTTGATTAAGCCTCCTAGTATGTTGTTACCTAGTAAGTTCACTGAAATATGCTATTTCTTTTGAAAGAAACTCAATTGCTTTAACGTAAAAGGCTCAATATGCCATATCTTAAGACTTAGTTGATTAAGCCCTCTTTTAAAGTATATCCACCTTTGTATGTTATAAGGTTCGAATTTTCTTCTGCTTTATTTATTTGAATTGCAAGAAGGCGGGGTAAATGTAGAAAAGACTAGGAAAATTTTATCTTCAGGTCTACTTATAGGTTTAAGTGTTGGAAACAACTTTTGTGTAAAGTATAGTTAAGGCTATGGACAATAGGATCTTTTCTATATACTTTTTATACTATTTTGTTATTTTGTATCATGACTTCAGGTACACTTGTTTGATACTTAAGTATATAAAGCATTTAAGATGAGTTAGGACCACAAGAGTTTTTGGCTATTTTGGAGTGAAACTGTGTACATGGATTGTTGATTTAGTAAAAATAGAAATTAAGAGAGGATTTAGTGACATTAGATGGTAAGCAGTTAAGCATTTGTAAGTGGGGTCTCAAGTAGATAGATTTGTGATGTTATCAGGTTGTAGTGCATATTTTAGGTTTGAAGGAAAAGTTTATAGGATGATTATTAATAAGTGCTATTTTATGGGCCAAATTGTATTGTTGAGCTTTTAGAAAGGGGCATATTTAAAAGTTGGGTGCAAGTGTGTAACAATTGTGCATCTTAAGATGTATTTACGAAAATACTTTGAGGGCTATAAGTTGACCCATGAATATATCAGGATGAAGTTGGAGTTGGCAAGCTTGAGGACAAAATTAGGAAAGCTGACAATGTTGGTTCGGTCATGTATGACATTTTTAGAAATGCTCTTGATAATAGGGTGTTGCGGGGGCATAAAGATATTAGAAGAGGCCAAGGGAGACCTAAGATGACATAGATAGGAGTTGAAGAAAATAATGAAGTATCTAGGTTTATAGAATCATTTAGCGCTAAATAGAGCCAAAGCGGGCAGTGAAGTAAGATGATTTCAGTGGATGATGCACAGGACGTTCAATAGGTTTTTGCTACTGCCCGATCCATTGTGATGCAGGATTTGTATTGACAGATTTGACCATGTTGGGATGTCCATTGGGACTTGTGCTTTGTATTTATGGATAGTTCTATTTATCAATCATCAAATTTGTGGATTTTAGTTCTAATAATAAAAGTTCACTGGTAGTATAAAAATACTGATTTGTCACTTGTTCTCTCACCTCTAAACTATCTTATATCTACTTGACTTGTGCTCATTTTTCATTTCTACATTGGTAATTGGTGCTCCCATTGTCTAAAATTGCTTTTCTTGAGGAAAGCGAAAATAGAGAGAAGAAATTAGGTAGGTAGATGCGGGGATTAACTATAGAGGAATTGCATGAAGTAAATTAGGATATGATGAGAAGGAATATGTGAAGATGGAAGAAATAAATATTATCAATGGTTTTTATTAGTAGATGCCCTTAGCTTATTTTTTCATGGGGTAATGTATGTTAGTTTTTGCAAATTTTATGGTGTACCTTAATCTAGAATCTAGAGGGAAAATGTGCTATAAAAGGTATGTAGCACCTCATTAATTTTTTTCTTTTCTATATGTGGTTTTTATGTAGTCATGACCTATATGCCTCAAGACTTTCGAGGCACTTTGATTCGACAACAAAGGGAACGTTCAGAAAGGACTAAGCAAGGTGAAATTGATGCTTTGGTCAAGTCTGGAGGCAGCATACATGATCGATATGCTTTGCTTTGGAAGCAACAAATGGAAAGGTGGATTATATTTGAACCTCTTTGCTGTTAAGTTATTGCTGCTCTTTGTTTCAGTTGATTATGTAGCAAGAATGTGAACAAAGAGATGCTCTTTCAGGAGGAGACAATTGGCTCAACTTGGATCTGCAACAGGTGTATATAAAACACTTGTGAAGTACCTAGTAGGAGTACCACAGGTTAGTATCGTTTGTGTTTAGTTTTGAGTTTTCCTAAACTAGATTACTTTTTAAAAATAAAAACCAGAGTTTGAGTAAAAATGTTAGTCAATATAGTTTGATCAATCAATCTGCTATATAAAAGGTAATTTAGTAAGTTTTTTGAAAAAAACTGTGATTATTGAATAGTTTTAGTAACTTAGACTTCCTCAGTGTTGTGTTAAGCAACTAAACTAGTGCTTAAATTGATTAAAATACTATCAAGATGCAAATGATGTTAATTATATTCTTGTATTGGGGATGCAATGTATGGAAAGGAAAATATTGCTCAAGAAACTAACAAAAATTATCTTAGGTTTTTTTAGGTAGAATAAAATTGGAGGATGTATATTGTATTGCTGGTTGTAAAACCAAAGACAAAAAATTTTTTTAGCTCATTTCAATTCAAATGAACAATTTTTTTGCCTTCAGTTTTACCTAGCAAGTAACGATTAGTTTTATTAAAAAAATTGCCATGAAATTGTGTGAGGCTGTCATGTGTGCAACTATGATGTTAGTGGGCTTTGGTTTTATATATAGTTATAGATTACAGGATTGGTTCATATAGGTTTCTTTATTGGTCTTATCCTAGGCATTGCCTTCTTTGGTTGGAAAGGAAGTGAGAAAAATAAGAGAGTAATAATGTTGTTGTTTTTATCAATTTGAATCTTGGGCAATAAGATAGTGGAGCGATTTTATTTCCCAAAAGTGAGGGTTAAAATTACACATAGGGAGGTGTGTAATCATTACCCTATGAAAGCACCCATGCCCCCAACTCTATCTCATACACACACCTTTTTAACAACAACCAAACCTAGTCACTAAATAATTAGGATTGGCTAGGTAGCACTGTAGTAGTATTAGGAATCACAATAGTTATTTGCATAAATCTGCTCTCTCCATTTTTTTCTTTTAATGCCAAACTCTCCTCTAGTCTCATATTCCACAAACCTTTGAACTAAAAACTCAACTTTCCACGTGCACAACAATCTCCCAGTGACTCGCCACCTCATATGTGATTAAGACTTACAAACTCGCAATTAGCTCGGTAGGCTTCTAAAGAAAAACATGTGAACAAGACTTGCAATTAGCTCAAAAGGCTTCTGTATTTTTAGCATGTCATTAGTGTTAATCCTCTTTAAAGTTAGTTTATACACACTTTCTTCATCATAAACGAAATCTTTTCCTTCCGTATGAAGTTTGGAAGTCAAAGAGGCTGATGCAAACTAACATGAAATAACTTATCGAATTTATTCCTTAAAAACCCATGGTCCACATTTGAGTCAATCGAAACTCAAGAAGCATAACCACAGAATAATGTTTCTACGGTTCCTTGACATTAAAATATGCGTTTTTTCCATAAAAATTAGACGAAGTTGCATCATTTTTTCGTACCAGCTGATGCTGAGGCAGTGCCTAAAGTTTTTTCTTGCCTCAGACAGCTTTGATGTTCTCATTAGTCTATTATAAATGTTTCAATGACTGGACTTGCTTATATCGATGCTATGTGTGAGATGATTGTCGAGTAGGAAATACGTGCATTGGCTTAAATATTATATTGTTAATCAGCTGTGATTCTGCTATGATAAAAATAAAAGTGCTACCTTTGAATTACTAGGTGGCCTTTGTTTTTTAGCTGATATTTTACGTGATTATTTGTCAAAAACTCTTTTAAGCGTTTCAAGTTTTTTATTGCTTTGGGGATTACCTTAAATTATGTGATGTTTTTTAATGTAGGTTCTGCTGGATTTTATTCGACAAATTAATGATGATGATGGGTATGCTGTTCTGTACTTCACCTGTGCTTCACAGAGATTTGGTTTTAAGATAATGTGCTGTGTTTGAACACCCTATAATGCATTTTAGGATGTCCAAAAATTTTGAGATTTAGAAAATTTAAACTTGGGGAGGAGGTATGTGCATTGCACTGGGNTTGGGGATGCAATGTATGGAAAGGAAAATATTGCTCAAGAAACTAACAAAAATTATCTTAGGTTTTTTTAGGTAGAATAAAATTGGAGGATGTATATTGTATTGCTGGTTGTAAAACCAAAGACAAAAAATTTTTTTAGCTCATTTCAATTCAAATGAACAATTTTTTTGCCTTCAGTTTTACCTAGCAAGTAACGATTAGTTTTATTAAAAAAATTGCCATGAAATTGTGTGAGGCTGTCATGTGTGCAACTATGATGTTAGTGGGCTTTGGTTTTATATATAGTTATAGATTACAGGATTGGTTCATATAGGTTTCTTTATTGGTCTTATCCTAGGCATTGCCTTCTTTGGTTGGAAAGGAAGTGAGAAAAATAAGAGAGTAATAATGTTGTTGTTTTTATCAATTTGAATCTTGGGCAATAAGATAGTGGAGCGATTTTATTTCCCAAAAGTGAGGGTTAAAATTACACATAGGGAGGTGTGTAATCATTACCCTATGAAAGCACCCATGCCCCCAACTCTATCTCATACACACACCTTTTTAACAACAACCAAACCTAGTCACTAAATAATTAGGATTGGCTAGGTAGCACTGTAGTAGTATTAGGAATCACAATAGTTATTTGCATAAATCTGCTCTCTCCATTTTTTTCTTTTAATGCCAAACTCTCCTCTAGTCTCATATTCCACAAACCTTTGAACTAAAAACTCAACTTTCCACGTGCACAACAATCTCCCAGTGACTCGCCACCTCATATGTGATTAAGACTTACAAACTCGCAATTAGCTCGGTAGGCTTCTAAAGAAAAACATGTGAACAAGACTTGCAATTAGCTCAAAAGGCTTCTGTATTTTTAGCATGTCATTAGTGTTAATCCTCTTTAAAGTTAGTTTATACACACTTTCTTCATCATAAACGAAATCTTTTCCTTCCGTATGAAGTTTGGAAGTCAAAGAGGCTGATGCAAACTAACATGAAATAACTTATCGAATTTATTCCTTAAAAACCCATGGTCCACATTTGAGTCAATCGAAACTCAAGAAGCATAACCACAGAATAATGTTTCTACGGTTCCTTGACATTAAAATATGCGTTTTTTCCATAAAAATTAGACGAAGTTGCATCATTTTTTCGTACCAGCTGATGCTGAGGCAGTGCCTAAAGTTTTTTCTTGCCTCAGACAGCTTTGATGTTCTCATTAGTCTATTATAAATGTTTCAATGACTGGACTTGCTTATATCGATGCTATGTGTGAGATGATTGTCGAGTAGGAAATACGTGCATTGGCTTAAATATTATATTGTTAATCAGCTGTGATTCTGCTATGATAAAAATAAAAGTGCTACCTTTGAATTACTAGGTGGCCTTTGTTTTTTAGCTGATATTTTACGTGATTATTTGTCAAAAACTCTTTTAAGCGTTTCAAGTTTTTTATTGCTTTGGGGATTACCTTAAATTATGTGATGTTTTTTAATGTAGGTTCTGCTGGATTTTATTCGACAAATTAATGATGATGATGGGTATGCTGTTCTGTACTTCACCTGTGCTTCACAGAGATTTGGTTTTAAGATAATGTGCTGTGTTTGAACACCCTATAATGCATTTTAGGATGTCCAAAAATTTTGAGATTTAGAAAATTTAAACTTGGGGAGGAGGTATGTGCATTGCACTGGGTAATCAATCAATCAATCACAGCCTTAATCCCAAAAAATTGGGGTCGGCTACATGAACCAAAATTAATCATTCCATGTGGTCATCCACATAAATTTTCCTCCTCCATCGCCTGCGATCAAGAACCTCATTCTCTTCTAAATCTAAAAGCTTCATATCCTTTTTAACCCCTTCCCACCAAGTCATTTTCGGTCTTCCCCTACCTCGTTTGGGTAATAAGTCCCTTTAATACATCCCCATGTAGCGACAACACTTGACCAAATCTAACCCTAAAACTCACAATTCCCCTCTATCTCTCTTCTTTGGGCTAGTTTTGTGGGCATCGATAGTAAAGATTATGCATCTCCGTTCTTCACTCATTACCAAATCAATTTGCTACTGAAAAAGCCACCATTCTTGCTATGATATATGAAGTGTTCTTCTCTGGTCAATACCTCTTCTCTGGAGCTGTTGGTGGCTTGACTCTGGTTTCCAACCTGAACTTTAATTTAGGTTTCATTTTCCTTGTTGCTAGATAAAAGTTGCCTGTCTACATAGGAGAGAAGAATGTATGTATATGAAATGGGGTTGTGTTTGTCAAAAGTAGGTGGGAAGAGGGGAAGGTAGTACTTCACTGCATCGGGTGGGTTAGTACTTCACTGCATTGGGTGGGTTATCTTTTTAAGGCAGTGATAAGAAAGGAAAAAAATTCCGTAGACAATTCAAAAAGGTATATATGGAGGTATCATGAGGATGGACTGGACTGACTTTAGAAATTACAACCATTGTTCCAAACTTTAATTAAATGATAATTAAATTTGTTAACGAAGGTCTACATTTCTACTCTTCTGTTTTCATGTAACATAGACTTTCACTGTTGCTTCATTTTCTTCCTTTTTGATGTAATTTTTCTGAAATTGGCTTATTTTCACTGCTTAACTATGCCTACATATATAGTTGTAATGGACAACGCTACTCTATATGGTTGACACCGTGATGATTTATCTAGGTTGTAATTGTTAGAGCTCTTTTGATCTTGTACTTAGTGTTGGTAAAATCTGGTCAATAGGTTAGTTGTTATTTTTTTTATCCCAAATATGTTGGAAACTGAATCAATTTAAGAATCTGTGATTGACCTTTGGTGCTACACATATCAAGTAGACAACATACAATGAAGTAGTCTGCTTGACATTATTTGTGCTAGGTCTCCCTTTCTTTCTCTAAGAGCAAGATTAACACAGACCCCATTCATAAAATCTTAATATATTTTTTTATTGTTGTTCGTAACAGGCCCATGGAAGAACAAAGACATCGATATGGACCACCATTGTACAGCCTCACAAAGATGGTGCTTACTATACGACTCTTTCTTTCTCTTATGTGGGCACGTTTTGATGACAGAAAAATGTGAGTCATGCTTTTATCTATTTCTATTTTTTATTTCAATTCTGATTCAATAATTTTAGATTGTATTGCAGCTACAACTGCTACGTTACATAGTTTATTCATTTAATATCTTCTAATTATACAGCTATTGTCATAGGGAGCCCTTTAAATCTTTGGTTTTTTTTTTCTTATTTCAGGACAGAAGATGAATTAGCTACTTTGGAACTAGCTGTTAATATTTATACCTCTGAATTTGTGAGGTTTATCAAATTTATAGGGTAAACCTTCTTACCATTCTTATAGAAGTAACATTGTGTTTCAGACAACCTTTCATTATCTTGATACTTCATTGATGTGATGATTAATAGACTTAAATTGTGGTTCTCAGTGAGGTTTTTGCAAATTCACCGTTCTTTATTTCTGCTGATGAAGTAGGTGCCACTAATTCAAGGTTAGTTCCTTGTCAATTTGTCATCCCTGCACAGCTCCCTTCGAAATGCTCAAAATTGATCAATAATTTTCAACCTATCATGTGAATGTGTTTTTGGAACAGGAATGATGACTTCAAAGAGATTAGCATTTCTGCTGGGAAAATTCATGAGGTTTGTCGCACACCTCCCAAAAAAATTGTAAATTTTATTGGTGGAACTGTGTTTATGGATTTTTTTTTTTTTTTTTGGAAAAGATAATTTTGCACGGCTTTACTATTTCCCTATCCTTTTTTGGCATATAATTAGTAGAAAAATCTATTGTCAAATAAAGATGAAGCAATAAAACTATATATTGCCTCAACAAACTTATTGGTCACAATACTAATTGCTCACTACAATAATCAATGACCTTGATAAGAAGGATTGACTGTCTTGGTCCTTTCCTCTCAAAATATTGGAAAAGAAGAAAATTTTGTTCGGCGGGGGGAGAGATAGGGGGGGGAGTGGGTATCACATGTGACACGGCTTTGATTCATTACCAATTGACTAAAGTGAGAATGGCAAGGAATCTGTGTTTCTTGAAGATGAAAGATGTGATCCTAGAGCCTTGTTTGATGGAGGTAAACTTTTGAATCCCAAGGGTTTTTAATAAGTTGGAGCAAAATAAAGTACTTGGAATGCTGCTTATGTATCTGGAAAGGGGGGTAAGCCGATATTCAGTGACATTGGATGGCAAGGAGTTGCTCATGAATGTGTTGTTGTTTTATCACTTATGTGGTGAATGTAGTGACCACGACGTATACTTATTTGCATGAACTTGTGCTTTTCTATAATCCTACTTGCACGTTTGTGTTGGAGGTGGTATTTTATTTTCTATGCTTGTTTTATTCTTTCTTTGAAAAAATAATTTTAACTTTCCTTCATTTATTTCGCCCATTATGTGATCCGCCTTTTGTTTCCAGGTGGTGTTGTCTGTGGATTCAATAAACTCATATATTGCTTGGGACTTCTCTCTGGAGCAGAGTAAAGTTAAAATGGTATGCTCTGGCACCTTTCTTATATCATTGCTGACTGGATTTTCACTGATAACAGACATGCTTGCCTGTTCAAGTTTATCCTGTGCTGAGTGTCACTACTTTTTTCATGTGTTTGAATTATCCATTTATCCTGCCATACATTGACGGTTTTAGAAGATATGATTGTTTATAAGTTAAAAGCTTCTGTTTTTTTTTTATTTTTTTTTTATTTTTTTTTGTTGTAAAAGAGACTTGCATGAAATGCTTAGGAGATGACTTTATTTCGTTAGCACTACTCCACTTGTCTTGTTGAAGGAGATAAGCATGGAGAGCTTAGGAGACAGTTCTATCAATTAAGCATATTTTTTACTGCTGTATTTTTGGAATCTTGGCAGTTAAAATTTCTTTGCAATAATGTCTTGGTCTCAGCCTTTGGCATGCACAATAGTTATGCACTTCGTGTGCCTCATCAACATATGGGTTTTAATCTAGATTGTTAAGTCATGCCGCTTCCTTAATTATACAATCACCTGCTAGCTTTGTCATTCCACAGGGCGGTTCTTTCACTCATTATTGCAGTACTGTTACGCTTTTTTTTTCTTTTCTCCCCATATGATTTTCTATGGAAGCTAGTATTATTGATTCATGTCTTGAGGATTTATGCGGATGACTTGGTGTTTCCTCGTATTAATTCATTTCTAGTTGACTAAATTATTCTGGTTGTAAGTAGTACTTGAGGTTCTTGCTTTCTTTACTCTCTAATACTATCATTGTCCATTTGGTGGTCAATTGCCTATTTGTCTTGCCTTTTTGCCTCAAGAGCGCAAACTATGTATGGGAATTAACACTAAAGCCTGATCAAAACCGGCTGAAGTGAATTGAAGACCAAATGTAATTTTAAGGCTTTTGTTTGCCATTATTGCCATAAGGAGTGTTTTTTTAA
The DNA here is from genome assembly GCA_016808085.1 of Suaeda aralocaspica. Classification (NCBI taxonomy): domain Eukaryota; kingdom Viridiplantae; phylum Streptophyta; class Magnoliopsida; order Caryophyllales; family Amaranthaceae; genus Suaeda; species Suaeda aralocaspica. The sequence continues at coordinate 2,203,758 of PYUH01004033.1, read as the reverse complement.
TTTAGTCTATGTTTAGGTTTACCTTATTTTAGGACCTTATTACTTAATTCAGATATGATCTTTCAATTCAGCTCAATTTTTAATTCTAATTTGTTTTTATTATTGGTAATATATCTTTAGTTCTGTAATGAAATTATTTATGAGAATCGCATCCTCCGTTTCTTGAAATACACATTCATACGAATCTAACAATATCTCACCTTACCTATTTTTTTCTTGTGGTTAGTTGTACATATAAAGTTAAAGTGTAGTCAAATTAGACAATCATATTAGACTAGTTGAAATCATTTTTTTTTAGTATGCCCACCCGGTTCACCGGAGCTTAGCTTCGACTACATCCGGATTCGACCCGTGTCGCACACCTAGCTTATGGTGGGTGAGTCTCCCAATAAGAGTTTTTTTGCATTTGGTGAGGCTCGAACCCGAGACCTCCCTTAAGCGGCATCAAGCTGCTTACCACTTGAGCCAACTCTGATTGGTGACTAGCTGAAATCGTTTTAGAAAAATTAAGTTAAGCAAAATAGTCAAATAGGGAGATTTAAACATAGCTCTAAATGTTGTATCAAATGTTCTCTGCGTTTCAATTTGGTTTGGGGTGAGAAAACTTGAATCCAGTCATGCCCTAGGATCTGACAGGTGTATCTGATATAGTGTTACAACTTACTGTGTTGTGTAAAAAAATTTCTATGGTTTTTTGAGGTTACAGGGTATCGGTTATGGTGTTACAATATTTGTTATGCATTTTTCTGGCTACTGTTTTCTCACTTGTGTATTGATTAGTGAATGCTCATTGGTTTGGACATAATTTATCAGTTAATTTAAAATTACAATAGTTTGTCCACATGGGTATCTTAGAACTACTTGATTTATGCAGGATATTGGATTTAGTTTGGAGTATACAAATTCTTCGGGTGAAAAAATTGTAAGTAGTGCAGAAAATTTTCCTTTCTAGAAATTCTTATATCTGTAGTTCATGTAAATACAGTTTGTCAATTTGATACAATCCGTTAATTAGTGACTGAAGCATTATCTGGCTTTCATCTTACAGTTTATGTTGCCTTATCGCCGTTGTGATTCTGATCAAGTGAGTAGTTCTTCAACCTTTTGAATTGTAATATGATCTTTTTGATGAGGCTGTGTTTTTAAATCAGTGGATGATTATCAGGGAAATTTTTGCACTCTCATGGCTGGAACTTACAAACTAATATGGGACAATTCATATTCAACCTTTTTCAGAAAGGTAAAAATGTAAATTTAAACTTCAAAGTGTTATCTGTCCACTTTATTATTTAATTGGATGAACCTGACACTGATTCCTGTGTTGTGTTATAGAATTGTTCTCTCTCTCTCTCTCTTCGCTCCCTCTCTGTTATTTTTTCTTTGTAATTTAATTAACAAGTAGGGAAGAACTCAAAAAAAGTACTCTGGACTTGTGATGACTGTGCCGTCAGTGAGAAAGTGAGAGGTAGCTTAGTCGGTTAGGGGCTTATTTTTCCTAGTCAAGAGCCAATTTCATTACTTGCCCCAATGGTTTCCTAAACACCAAAGAAAGAGTGTGTTAATGTTATATGATGCCTTAAAAAGTTTGTAAATAGAGAAAGCATTATTGGTCTTAAGATTCCCTTGAGATGAGGGTTTTTAGAAATGTAAGTACAATCGTAATAGTGCCTTTGGGGCCCCTTTTAAAATGTAATCTATTGCTTGAGTTGGCCTTTTAGTCTTATGAATATGAATCATCAATTATGTATTCTTGTTTGATACTGCTGTTGGTTGAAATAGACAAATAGTTAATTAAAAGCATTTCATATATACAGTCTTACACAGTTACACGGAGTAGTTTTTTGTGTAAGTGTTGGATGGCATGTCGCATTCTTTGTTTTAGAATTTGTTCTGGTTGTTGCCTTGTTGCTTTTGAAGTAAATTAATTATAGCTCTTTTTTTTGGGTTCTCCTTTGGAACAGAGCCTGCTTTACAAGGTAGATTGTATACCCCCAGTTGTAGAACCAGAGCAAGAGTGATTCCGAAATCAGATGGTGGGTCGTTAGGTATTGGGACCAGAACATGACTCTCGCTGAAGTGTTCTTTATTTTTCATCCTTTTGTATCTTTCATGTACTGCAGTAGTTAGTTGTGCTCTGTTGTACATTATTATTGGCATCTAGATTGCAGTCCAAGGTTGGACTGCATGCAAATACAGACTAATGATTTCTAATTTGGCATGAATGAACAGAAAGTAATTTTTTCTAATTTTTTAGGGGAAAGAAAGTGAGAGGATCTGAGTACCTTTACATTGAATTTCTCAATTCTGGAATTTCATGGAGCATATATGTTGGGACCATGATTCATGTGCATTACTAGTAGCACTTATGGTGCATTGTTTTTTGTTCCCATTTGTCGAAGAACGATGGGTGCCCTAAAGATATTTGAGAACTAACACCCAAGAAAGTGTTAAATTGTGAATACTTGATATTTTGTTTCGCATAATCGCATTACTATATACTCTTTACATAGTTTGTTGGTTACACAATTCTTTGATGGCTTTTATTTTTGTTGGATATATATAAAATATCCTTGTTAAAATATTGTAATGATCAAATTGTCTTTGTAAAATCTGACCAACTGACTCATTTTTATTTTATACTGTACGATTTTTTTTCTTTGATGGAATACTATTTTCTATTCTTCACTGATCTAAATCTTTATTAATTTACATGTAAAATACTGATCGTAACCAACAAATTGAGAGGGGAAGATTAGAATATAGCTTGTGAAAAGATGTCAAAGGTATCTTTCGGCAAGGAAGTACATGCCTAGTATTTTCGTTTTCTTTTGTTTGATACGTTTTGATTTGTATATATATAAATGCACTTTGTTTAATCTTTAATATATTTTGTTGTACATATGTAGAAATTATAGTAATTGGACTTCCTTTTGTTAGGAAGTTATGGATCCACCCCAAAATTGGTCGATTTTAAAACATGGATCTAGCCCAAACTCAACATTCACGTATAAAATATGCTTGAAATTGCTCTTGCACGTGGTAAATGATCACATATAAACTGTTAATATGATATCCTAAATTTTTTTAGTTTTGGTTAATTCAAACTTCTAATGTTAAATACTCATATGTTCTTTCTTAAAACTATAAAAAAATAAAACATGACAAACAATTTGACGTATCCAAACTTATATTATTAGCTCAAACCACTTTTATACTTATAGAGTTATAGTGCACGTATGAAAACCACGAAAAAGCAAATGTGACAAACAATTAGTTCGACAGTTAATACTTATTGTATAACCACACCTCCTAGTCTTCCCACGTATGCCTAATTGCATGTAGACTTGTCTACTTGTCTTTTCTCCAATTAAAGCATTGATAATTGGTAATTAGCAAAATCTAATTGTGCCCAAAAATTGCAGCAGTTGCTTAAGAGTTGTGGAAATCAAAATCATATCAAAAATCAAAAGTCTCGAAATTCAATATTCATTCTTTCAATCCTTAATTTCATCAATCCAATGTAAGTTACTCGAATTTTGAATCTTTTGTTCTTAATTTTTCAGCTTGAAATCTAGTTTGATTCAAATTCTACTGATATTCATTAGAAACCAATAGTTTTGCAGTAATTTTATCTATTTAATGATACCCTTTTACTTATTGCATCAAAATTTGTTGCTTATTTTGTAAAGTTTCCATTTTTAGATAGTCAATTATTTCCCAAATTTTCAATCTGTTCGTCTTCTGTTATTTGATTATTGTTATTTGGCAAATGGGGATATTTTGAATTTCTGAGTAATTTTGTTAATTTTACTTAAAGGGTAGAAGTTTATTATTGTTTGAGATTAAAGCATGTCTTTGGAATTTTAGGTTGTTGATGTCAATGGATGATCTTCCTGTTGAAGTAATTGGTAATATATTGACCCAACTTAGGGCTGCTAGAGATGTAGTGGTTGCATCAGCAACGTGTCGAAAATGGCGAGAGGCTTGGAGGGATCACCTCCTTTCGCTCTCTTTCGACTCGAATGACTGCCCTATGTATCATGATATCTTACCTCATAGACTAGAAATTCTTATAACTCAGACTATCTTCCAAACAAGAGGGCTCGAATGCCTTTCGATTCTTATGGTTGATGTCGATGAGTTCTCTGCTGCCCCCGTCATTGCTTGGCTTCTGTACACCCGGGACACTTTGCGTGAGCTTTGTTATAATGTTAGGACAACCCCGGATGTGAACATACTAGAAAAATGTGGATGGAATAAGTTAGAAGTTTTGTCGTTGACTCATAACTCTATCGTTGGTGTCGAGCCTAGCTACCAAAAGTTCCCTTGCTTGAGATCGTTGTCATTAAGCTATGTTAGTATTTCAGCATTGGACTTGAGCCTACTTCTCAGTGTTTGTCCTAAGCTTGCGTTTTTAAAGCTCATTAATCCAGATATTGACATTTCTGATGATCATGCTACCCTGGAGCTTAGTAGTACGTCTTTGAAAGACGTCTATATCGAGGCTATTGGCATTGAAAAGTTTATATTGGAGGGTGATCATATTGAAAACTTGAACTTGAAAGATTGCACCTTTGATCTATTTGTGCTTGTTGGGAAAGGAGGCTTGAGGGTGCTCAAGATTGATGATGTTAGTGTTTTGCATCTCGATACGGGGGAGAACACTGAAAATCTCGAGGTTCTTGATGTATGCAACTTCACTATTACATGGCCAAAATTCTATCGTATGATCTCAAAGACACAAAAGTTGAGAAAGCTTCGACTATGGGCTGTTGTATTTGACGATGATGAAGTTTTGGATTTGGAAACCATTTCTGTTTGTTTTCCCAAATTAACCCATCTTTCTTTAAGCTATGATTTAAAAGAGAATGTGCTTCACTATGGCTCACGGGGATCATATTGTTTAGAGAATGTGGTTGCGTTGGAATTGGGGTGGGTAGCAATCAATGATCTGTTCATTGACTGGTTGTCTGTACTTCTAGAAAGATGCCCTAATCTCGAGAAGTTGAATATCTGTGCGATTGTGTCTGGTGTTAGAACGCATGATGAATGTAATGTTCTTGCTTGGTTCACCTCATCCATTGTTCGGCTCATGAGGATTTATTCACATGTAGAGGTGTCTTTTGAATTTGAATGATACATATTGCTTTCCAATTTTTGATGGATCCGAACTAGCTTAATTCTTTGAAAATATTACAGATTACAATCTATGTCCGTGATAACACGCTGATTACATTCATACATCATTGGATTTTGATCATTGCTTGTATGAGTAATCTACTGCATATGCAAATATAAGCTAAGATGTGTTAATTCATTAGATTAGCATGTACATTCATCTGGTGAAAGTGTGAGACATTACTGTTTTTGGATCTTGATAATTGATTACGCTTACTTCATTTTATATGGATTTGATTATCAGATTCTTAACCATGGGTCCATTCCAGAGCAATGTAATAGTGAACTAATCATCGAAAATTTGATAAGCATGAACTTTCATCCATTCATCCTTGGTTTTATAATCTCTGTTAGTTGTGTGTGATAGCATTTTAGTTGGTAAACTCGACATTTCACTTGTGTTTAACAAAGCTAAGTTCAGCTGTAATGCTCCTGTGAAATGCAAGCATACAAAAAAACAAAAGCTGTATTTCGGAAGTCTTTCAGCTCAAACCTAGTCAACCAAAACAGATCTAAAACCGAAACTCTGTAACAAAATTACTCTTGTTTACGAATTACAATACATTAAAAGCCTTTAGGAGGGGGAAAGAAATCCATATACAATTTCGCTCTGCTACTAGGAACTACAAAGGAGAGAATATTTACAGGCTTACAGCATCTTAAATGCAGCAACAGAAGAGCATGAGGCTTAGAAGTTGGCAGTTTTTGCTTTGTGTATAATATAATCTAAAAGAGCTACTACATTATTAATATCTGAAGATCAGCATACATAATAATAAATACTAATTACTATATTTCCGGAATTTAGTTTCCCTTTCAATCTAAAGGGTGCAGCTCCGACTCCTCCTCATCGCTCTCAGTTTATCTTGAGCTCTCTGCGCCCTGCTCAGTACTACCTGTATGTTCTGCTCTTCATGATACTGCAAACCAAGAGCAAGTTAGACACAAATACACGGTAATATTTCATGAAAATATTTGTTTATAGACACTTCTGTTACTTCCTAAAGCTAATGGATCGAAAACACTAATCCAAAGACCAAAATTACCCCAAACTTTTAGTTAATCTTTTGTCTTCACACAAATGCAATGTACAAGAAACTTTCACAGAATTTACGATTTACGTTCTTAGGTGTACAATTGTATCGTAACCTTCTCCAAAATAACCATAGTTTAAGTAAAACTATACCCCTCAAAAGAGTAACGTTTCCATTCATTGAACCAGCATTTCAGCAAATTTGTTTTTACAAACAACCAGTTTTTAAGAGACAGTTTCATAAGTACGAATAGTGTGAATTGTGCAAGTACCAAAAACAAAAGCTGTGGCTTTGAGGATGATTTTGAGGGATTGTTCACATTATGGTTTTATACGTAAAGGGGCCTTTTAATTATCATTCCGCGTTATCCCAAAACATTACTTTCCGAGCAATCGACAACCCCAAGTCAATTATAGCATATGAAAATTTCTTAAAGATAAAGATTGATGGATTACCTGTTGCTTCCTTTGTCTCTCAATTTCTTCCTGTAATCATGATGGACACTCGTGAGACATAATTGTTGGGTAATGGATTTAATACAAAGAAGAAGAAAAAAAAGAAATTAAATTAAATTAAACAAAAAAAAAACTGGTTATTACCAAGGCCTGTTTTAGTTGTGCATTCTCATCCCTCAACTGGTTTAACTCTGCTTCCAACTCTACGGTATACGCCTGTACAGAATGCAATTTAGCAGACTACATATTCTACGATCTTAAGTGATCAATATACTACATTTATTGAAAATGTGAAACTGGAATCTATGACAAGGAAAAAAAAGATTGTTTCATACTTTTGAAGACTTATTAAAATTTTACCTGTTTCCTAGCTCTAGACCTTGCAGCAGACTCTCTATTCTTGATCATCCTCCTCTGCCTCCTCTCGACCACCTTCTCGACAGGACCATCAATTATCCTCTTCCTCCCTCGCAATGATGCCATATCAAGCCCGTACTGTCCGCCTGTATTGTCTACTTGACCAGGCCCACACAACCCTTCAGGTGAAACCGGGCTAACAGGAGACAACCCAGTCCCAGGTGCATACCCTCCATTAGGGGCCCCACCGTTGGTCATCCGACCTCCATAGCAAGCCACTGAGGGGCCCACAACAGGACCAGGATAACCATTATTTCTCTTTCCATTTCCTGTATACCCACCAGAGCTTTCCCCTCCACCTGGAGGCATAGGCTGGTAAGGCCCTCCTGGGGCCATGCCCATCATGGGGCGGGTAACGAACGCAGGACCCATCTGGGAAGTGCCAAACCCATACTGATGGTGAGGCGGTTGCTGAGCTGGCGGAGGGGGTGGTATCGTCAACGGAGTTGGTGGTGTAGGCCCCCCACATTGCTCCCGAACAACACCTGCCTTAATCAAAAAGTCCTCCAGAGTCATTTCGCCAAATGTGGGCTGGCGTTGAGTATCCCCCACAGGCTGCTGCTGTTCTGGTTCAGGCTGTTCATCCCCAGGCTGCCTCCTCTGAATCTCAGTCCAAACTTCATCAACGGTCTTCCTACAAAGCGGGGCCGGGAGAGTGAGAGACCCTTGCCTCGCCAAGCTAGGCTGCCTAGCTAACATATTCCCCTTACTACTAGAAGAAGCCGCCACACTGATAGATGGTGCCTGAATATTATTAGCATTAACATTATTTTCATGATGATGGTTGTTGTGGTGACTATGATGAGCTTGGTTCTCCTCAGCAGTCCATATACTGTTTAGGAACTCATCCATGTTCATCGACCCAAAATTCTTTCCGTTCTCACTAAGTGTGTGCTGAAACTCATCCAATGTCAGCGAATAGATTGATGACTGACGGCCTATATTCGGAATCACATAATTATTGTTGTTGTTAGGTTCGCCATTTCCATTCCCATTTCCATTCACATTCCCATGGTTGTTGCGACTATGATCAGTATGGTTGTTTTTCGGGTTGTGATGAGGTTCGATATTGTTAGTCATTGCTGGTGAGTTAACTTCTGCTTGCGCCATAATCTCTAATCCCGCCGCTACCATTTGTAGTATCTTTCCTCACTCACTTTGATGCTGATCTTCAGCTTAATATATTCCTCTGGATATTATTGATATATAAGCTTTGGTGTGATGGTATTTGTTGTTGAAACTTGAAAGCAGTTTTTGGAACTATAAAGCTGCACTATAATAGTAATTTCATAACCGTCAAACTTGAGGTAGACCATAAACAAAAAAAATATAATAGTGGGGAAAGCAAAAAAACATTAGAAAGGAAATATCTTCCCTTTTTGTCTACACCCCCCATAACTTTATAACTCAACAAAATTAATCACAAAGTAATTACAAGGAAAGGACATAAATTTATTAGACCAAAGTGAATTGATTTTGTAATTATTAATTCTTTTCAAGTTTACTTTTCATAATCTATTTGGATCAATTTTTAAGTATGATTGTTAAATTACTTAAATAGTTATGCACGAGTAAAAGAATTAATTTAGTGCGGAAAATTGTTACACACCGCTACCAAAAATAGAAGAAAAAAGGGTCGATGTGACGGAAAGAAAACGGGGCAAGTTTACTAGAAATAAAAATGCAAATTTTAATAGGATTACCCAAAAGAAAATAAAAAAAATTACAATAGTGAGAGAACGTATGACTAATTTTTACTTCATCACGAAACTATTATAACACACATAATATACAAAATACTATGTACAAAGCAAAAATTGTAAACGATCCCCATCATGCTTGTTTGTTATCCAAAGTCCTTCGACCCATGTCGAGCTTTTCTAGTGATGCATATTTAGTCTACTAGTCTAGTGATTATATCAATATATTTCATGTGACGAATTTTAAACCCCAATACTCCCAAACCTTAAATAACCAAACAAAAATATCTAACAAGGACACACCTAGGACACACCTATGCCTGACCAATTGATACCAAGTATCTATCAATGCAATGTTATCTTGTCCTAAGAAGAGAATCAAGTTGGCAATTTCTAGCACATGAGCTAGAAAAGTTTGATTCCCTTTCAACCTTACTACTATAACTAGTGCCACACTTCCTCTCATCAAGTCCCACTTCCCTCCTAACTAGCACAAAGGAGGCAAGGAACCCTAAAGAAGATAAAGCATAATGATTCCCCATTCTACTATGTAACATTTTTTTCAGTACGTGTTCATTTGTCCAATTCACGTAAACTTTTCGATGAAAGTTTTTCTTTTATTTATCGTACATGGGGAGATAGTCGTGTATGGTCATGTTTGATTTTTTCTAATGTAGTTTTTAAAATTCTAAGTTAAAAATACTAAGTACTAAACCAACAAATAATGCTCAATATTTTTTCAATTATGTTTTAATTGAATGACTTTTAAAAATCTATAATTATATATCAAAATACTCCATATTGCTCCCTCCGTTCCTATTTGTTTGATACCCTTTGATTTGCACATATGTCAATGCAATTATTTGACCTTAAATATCTTTTGTTGTATATATGTAAAAATTATAATAATTAGATATTAATAACTTACTTATTGAGACGAATCAAACAAATTATATTTTATTGAAAGTAATTTAAAAGATTCTCCCACCTTATAAATGGTGTCAGATTCTAAACGTATCAAACATTTAGGAACGAAGTGAGTATAAAATTTAATAAAAACTAAACATCAAGACGAATCTAACAAGACTTTAATATCTCAAATAATATGGTTCTTTTTAACACATGGAGGAATATCTTTATTACTCCATAGTTCTTATCAAATTACAATCATGGATGATTCTAGTCAAAGTAGTGTCAATTATTGTAGCACATTCACCAAATTTTTTACTGTCCCTTGCCATAAAAAATTGTGCCCAAATCATTAATGAAAACTAAATTAGGATGGAATGTGTAATTAATAGTGAATAATTGAAAGTAATTAATAAAATAATGGCCACTTCTAATAGGTGAAACAAAGCGGCAGTTCATTGAAAAAAGTAGTAACGTTGTATAGGACTTGTGATTGGACCACTTAACGTCACTACCATCAAACGGGTACATTATTGCGTAAGCATTTAGACCAACAAGCAATCTTTTTTTTTTTTTTTTTTCTAATTTCCCCCCACTTTTTTCTATTCACTTTACTTTTTATCCAAACCTTAGCTTCTAGGACTTTTCACTTTTTTCTTTGTTTCTACCTTAAGGTCAACAATCGTGACCTTATAGGTCTTTGGGAGTTAGGGCTCAATAATGAGCTCTACCTAAAATGAAATACGGAGTATTACCTTCGTCGTGGATTACTTGTAACAAACATAATAGTTTGTGAGATATAATATAATGATTTGTTGTAACTAATTCGTGATGGAGATAGTAGTATTTATTGAATTTAATCGTTAGACTAGAACTTAGTTGACTAGTTATGAAATATTCTCTGTATTTTTTTATTTTTTTGCTTGGTAAATTTTTTTATTTACATCTTTCAATAAACAACTTTAAAAATAAATATCTTGAATTATATATAAGAAATAAATTATAAAAATTATACATTTGAAAGTATAAATCAAGACGAATCAAACAATATCTTATACGACTATATTTTTCTTTATGCATCAAAGACTAAAGCGACTTAAAGTTACAATGTAATATGCAACATAGGGCGTACCATTTCTCAAATTTATGATCATGACATTAGAAATTACTTAAGAAAAAAGTCAATAAAAGGATATTAAAAAAAATACTGTGCACACAGATATGAAAAGAAATCAATTGAATTTACAAAAGCATTCTATAAAGTGCTAATTTTCTATAACTAATCTTTGATTTGACGATCTAAAAAAAATATATATATATATACCTACAAACATAAAACAAAATAAATACAATAAAGTACCCGGCGTTAAATGGTCAGGATTTTCCACTAGCATTTGTTTTAGTTAGTGGATTAAAGCATAACCCTTTGTGTTGTCCTTTCAAAAGAGAAAAGAAAAAAACTTTTTTTTTTAAAAAAAAAAAGGGAAAAAAAATACGTAATAACGTATGGTTGCAACTTAGCTTCGTGAAAGGGAAAGAGGGATACTTACCTAATTTGGAAATATTGTCCAAAATGTTGTTCCATCTAGGCTAAGGATCTACATTAAATATACACCCACTCAATATTAAATACCCTCATCATCCCTTAATTAAATGATGTTATCTACTTTTAAAATCCACACTCCGTCCATCTAGTTATTGTCGTAGATGTCAATTAGCTTAGTCGTATAAAACAAAATACATCGAGCTCATGTAAAGACTTTGAAAACAATGTTTAAAATCCGGAGATTAATTTTATCAACACAACTACTATCTTTTTAAAGACTCGTTATTAATCCACACTCTTTCTATCTATTTACTTATTACTGGTGGATGTCAATTAGTTTAGCTAAGTCGTCATGTGATCAATACATCACGGTCATATAAAAAGCTTTGAAAACAATGTTCATAATCCGAGATCAAATTCTATCAACATCACCCTCTTTTTAAGACTCTTTACTAGTTACACCACCTCATTTTCTTCGTCCTTGGTGTTTAGGTTGATCAAATGACTTACTAATTTAGTATACTCTTAATTATATTATTTATTTTTATCATCATTGATTATAATATACTCTAATCCAATTTTAATTACATCTTTAAGATTATTAATTGACTAAATTCATAGTGCTCATTATGACAAATTTGTTCAAATAAACAATCACTTAGTAAACTAACTTAGCTAAGTAATTAGGTAATTAACACATATTTAACCTGTGTCCATATTCCATAATTACTGATTGATGAGTTGCCCACTACAAATGCCAAAAAAAAGACATATCATATGATATCATAGAATTCATAACATAAAGTCTTAAATAGTTGAACATCATAATTGAAGACATTAAAATTAAATGTCAAAAAAAAAAAAAAAGCTAAATTAAAAAACCTGTTTAGATGGAAATGAGTTCAACCCAATTCTTCAAATCTGAAGTTTTCCAAATATCTGCTGAAAATTCATGAAAATGTAACAAAAAGAGAGAATTTTTTTTTTTTTTTTTTTT
>PYUH01004033.1:2171010-2190773 GCA_016808085.1 Suaeda aralocaspica | reverse complement strand
TTTTTTTTTTTTTTTTTTTTTTTGGTTTTAAAATTTTTTTTTTTTTTTTTTTTTTTTGTTAGTGAGAGGTTTGTAAGAGAGTGCTGGAAAAATGGGGGTAAAAAGAGAAGAAGAAAAAAGAAAGAAGACAGGGGTACCCTTAAAATGTGGGGTTACTATTTTTATTTTTAATTAATCTTTTATTTATTTTTTGAATAAATTTTTATTTTTAATTAAGAAAATTAAAAGGGGGCCCAATTAATCTGGGCCGTCACGTAGTAGGGTAGGATGAAAGGGGTAAAGTGGGGCCATTTTAATTATAAAATTAATACTCCCTAAAAGATATTGGATTATATATAATATGGATTGTGAGATCCGCTTAGATAAAGGGTGTTTTAGTAATTTCAGTTGGGGAAGAAAATTAAAATAAAGAAGGCAAACAAAGGAGGTAGTGAGATTGTGAAGAATTGATGGTGGTGTTGGCACGTGTGTAACAGGTGGATTCATGCGAGGTCCCCTGGCTTGACGCGTGTATTTGCATTTTATTGTACTAAAATATAACAAGTATATAAAGATCTTGAATATGACATGAAAATAGCGGGTTTTATTGAAATTTGATTAAATTGGTATACGTATAATTTGATTGTTTAGAGGATAATGTGTTTAAGCTAATGTTAATTGGGTTGGATTTGATGAATCTTTGCCTTATATTACCTATAAGCTATAACTTTGATTCGAGGTGATTATCAAAAATATGGCTTAACAAAAGTGTGAGCTTTGATGGGTCAAAATTTGTAATTTTAGTTCGATAAAAATGTTGTCTTATAAGCTTTGTCATAATTTAAGAAGAGTTTTGGAGATAATATTTTAAGAAGAGTGCAGTGTAAAAAACGGGGTCTAATATCGAATTCTTGATTGAAGATGGTGTAGATGCGGCTTTGAGGTTGTGGACTTATGGCCACCCTTTGTCTACCTAAAACTCATTATAAGTAAGTCATGCGGCATCTACAAAAGCATTGAACTCCAACAAGAACAATACATAATGAATCAAATAGCCAATTTCCTCATTAAAACTACAAACATGTTATAGAATTTCCGTATTGAAGCGCCCCCACTCATATTACCATAAGCTTTCATACGCTACTAAAAAATAGATTAATTACGACGTGAATCTTGTCGTAAAAGATTTTTCCCGTCGTAAAAGATTTTTCCCAGCATAAGCCGTCTTTAAAAATGAAGCGTCGTAAATGTAATTTTTTCGAGTGTAGTATTTTTTTGTTAGTTGTTGATTTTTATAGAGTTACTAGAAATCAAGTCATTTACGTCAACCTATTTGACAATTCATGACGGGATTGAAGCCCATCGTTAATTTGTTCCGTCGTAAATGAAAATTTTTTTGGTAGTGATATCAAATGACCGAAAGACTATCTATGGAATAACTTTCGCTCTTAGCTTGCACATGTAGCCATGGAGATACGTACTGTCCCTCTAATCCGTCTTCATGTACTTGTCGACTGCGCATCCCTTGCATATCCGCATTAATCGTTGTCAATAAATTGACCCTATAATTCATAAATAGAGATCTAGAATATGAAAAGAAAAGAAACAAACACAGAAGAGATATCACATAGGAAAATTGTAAATTTCACCAAATGTGAATTTGCTAAAACAAAATAAAATAACATAAAATTAGTAGAAAAGGAGGAAACCCAAAAGCAATGGAGGAATTAGGGTTTTTTAAGAAAAAGAGAAAAGGATGGTTTGGAAGAGAGAAAGTGGTTGTGTTCCTACAATTTTGAAAAGTTCATATATTATTTATCTACTTTGATAATATATGTTTTTTTGTATTCTTTCCCTATTTATTAACTTAACTCGTTATTTCCAATATTTTTTTTATAAAATGACATATTAGGAGCCAAAAATAGAAATATGGAGTATTAAGTTTAAGCAAATTTTTTTTACATGCTAGGATCCTCTAATGTGTAATTTTGTTAGTTTATAATGCCTGGATTATATGTGCTCTCCAGTGAAATAACCATTTTATCCCCCCCCCCGTGACACTTGATTTAGGTATGTTATATGTTACACCCGATTGTATCTTGCAAGGTACAACTAAAGATGAAAATTTTTGATTATTTGCTTTGAAGTTGAATTTTTAGCTTATTTCAAATCAAATGAACAAAAATTTTACCTTTAGTTGTACCTACTAGGAGGTGTTTGTTTGGAAGAATAAGAAGGAAGAGATAGGGATAAGTGGGGATGGACAGGAGAAATCTTTTGTTTATTTAGAGGGATACGGATAAAATGTAGTTATCTCTCAAAAATAATACCCAAGGGAGGTGGTATAACTGTATAAGGGATGAGATAAGTTTAATGGTGTAAAAGGCAATTTTACCTTTAATGAAAGAGAAGGAGAAAGAATGGTACGAAATGTTAAGTAAGGGTAATTATGTAACTTTCTTAGTTATCCCACTTTAATTCCCTACTCATACCAAACAAGAGATTATACTAAGGCCCTGCTCTCGTCAACTTAATTTTGCCTATCTAAACTTATTTTTGCTAAACTGAAGTTATTTTTGTTGAACTGAATTGATGTTTACTTATCTAAACTTATTTTTCCTGAATTAAACTCATTGTTGCCGAAACCATAAATAATTTATTAAGGATTAAAACTTATTTTTATTGACGTGAACTTATTTTTTACCGAATAAGTAAAAATAAGACGAGGAGAACATGGGCTAATTTTACATTTATCTCATCTACTAATTCTATATTTATACCCCACTTTTTATCCCCATCTCTATCCATATTACTATTTTTTTTAATACCAAATGACATATCAAAGTACAACTGTACAATTGATTGTATAATATAAATCTCTACATATTAAAAAGCGTCAATGTCAAACACTATTCATGTGAATAGTTGAATAGTGTTTGATGTTAAGGTGTTATGGCATGTATTTAGTGTAGGCCTCATTATGCATGTGTGTTTGCTTCAGTTTTCCTCCATGTGTCTCTTTCTCTCCACCTCACCTTGGCTCTACCTTCATCTAACTCTCCTCATGCGACTCTTTATTCTCTCAAGGGAAATATGAGGTTGCGTGTACCTCTAATCTGAGAGGAAAAAAATGGTGTTCAATTAGAATGTTATCATAGGAAAGATATGTAAAGCACTCTTGTGTTGCATGTATCTTTGAGAGGAGAAAATGGTTGTCATTCCTGCGACCCTTTCCTCTCTTAAGGGAAATATGGTGTTGCATGTACTCTCAAGGAAAATATGGTATTGCATGTACCTCTAATAAGATGAAAAAATGGTGCTCATCTACTTTCTTTAGCAACCCTTTGCCGGAAGAAAGTTGTTGCTCATCTATGTAAGTCAATGCGACCCTTTCCTCTGTCACAGCACTACTTCCTCTGTTAATGCATGTATTCTCTCATCTCTCATTTCTCAACCAAAGTAAAATTGGTGCTCATTTACATCCTGTTTTGCGACCTTTTCCTACTTGCTGCTTGTATACCTTCTTCTCCTCACTTCTCCCCCCTCCTCAAAAGGAAAATGGTATGGGCTTTATATTGTGGCGAAGGTGGTAACCGAAAAACCCAAGAGGTATTATCAACATAAGATATCAAGAATACCACTAGCATGCAAGCGTTTCAGTAATAAGAAAGAGATATGAGTCTTCCTCCACTAGATATTAAGGATACCACTAGATGAGCTAGATGATTAATGTTTCTGATTTGTTCCTCCACTAATAATGATATTTTTCATTAGATAATCTTCCTCCACTAATAATGACATGGCCCAAAGGATACGCCTCTAGAAAAGAATGCAATTCTTTTCTTCCTCCACTAATAATGATATTTTTTTGTAAAATAATCTTTCTGGAATTTTTTTAGCATATAAATCACTAACTTGAGAATCACAATTTGCTCTCCCCTGAAATAGTGTTTATTTCGATTGCATTTGATTTTGATTTTTGAGTTTGTTTGATTAGAAGTTTTGATTATATTAGGATTAATTGGTTAAAATTGATTAATCTGAAATCAGAAATTGGTAATAAAAATTCTATAACTGATCATCTGCTTATTTGATTTTGTAGTTGATTAATCAGAGTTTCTACATGTATTTATTCTTCTTTTCCTCTCCTCAAAATCAAAATGGTAATTGAATTGAAAAACCCAAAATGGTAATCGAATTGAAATAGTGTTTATTTGGATTGCATTTGATTTTGATTAATTAGTTGACATTGATTGATCTACACATCAGTATTTGCAATTGAATTTCATAATTCTGTTTATTTGAATTTGCAATTGGTTAATTAGAGTTAATCAGCAATAGTCATAATAACATGTGTTTCCATTATGATTGACAAAATAAGCAGTTTTTTTTATTCTAAGTGATTTTCGTAGGTGGCTTTAAATCCCCTAATTAATATTGTTAATCAAAAATTCGCATAATCACGAATTCGCATAATATTAGTAATTTGTTTTATTTTATTTGTAAGCCATGTTTACTAATTAATCATCTATTTATTTGAATTGCATTTGATTTTGATTAATTGGGTGACACTGATTTTAACTAATCAAAATTGGTTTATAGTTTGGCTATTGTAGAAGGTCGTACTGTTTTGGTTTGGTTGGAGCTCCATTGTAACTACACTTGGTTCCACAATTATAATAGAAAGTGATAGGCACTAGAGGAAAACAAGGTAGATATAGCTTTTTTACTTTCATGTTCACTAGAACACTCAATGCTTATGTATGTTTACTTTCACACTCAAATATGATTTGAAATTACATTTAGCATCAGAATTATGATGTTTATAATTCTAAATAAGCTAAAAGTAAGATAATTTTATTATTGTTTGTATGTTTATCCTTGTCTTATTATTCACATAGACTCTCCTCTACTTCTGCTTCTACTCACCAGTTTTATTCACTTTTAATGTTCACAAATCCATCACTGAATGCTATTGAAAATGTTTTGATTTTGAAGTTTTTGTGATCCTAATTAATGGATTTTTGCTTTGTTTAGTTTGTTCTTGTGAGTACTTCCCCTTGTTTTCCTATTGTGTTTGTTTTTGAATTTAGATGAGATTGGTTTTGATTGTATAATCTCAGAAGTTGACTTGGATTTAATCATGCTCTGAATTATGAGTTTATTGCACCATAGTAGAAATAATTTATGTAAGTATCAAGTATCCGATCAATATGAAAATAATTTAGGTATGTACTGTCTACTATAAGACAAGTTTATATCTCAATTACTTTCATGGCAAACCTTTGTATTTATGATATTAACACCTATTAAGACACTATTTTATGCATCAATGTATTTAGCATTAGGCTACATTTTGCTCCAACTACTTTTACTATCTCTCTTTTTCACTATCTAATAAATTCAACTCAAGATTTTCGAAATTTACAACAAACAACTACAGATTAAACATTTGTAATATCCCGCGCTTAGTGCGCGTGCTTTCAACTAGCACAGTAAGGAAATATGATTCAACTCTATATCGTAGAGCTTTTGTATGAGTCTATGACAGGATCTGAAGTTTGAGGTAGTGGTTGCATCTATAATTACCCTATTCAACTTCTTTATTCTTTTACACCAAGAAGCATACATCATCCACAAATCCACAATAATTTTCGTATAAGACAATAACTTATAAGAATCCAACTATCCAAGTACGTGAGTACAACGAAGTTTTCACTTTGGTATATGAGTCAATAATCATATACTGAGAGGATTGACAATCTTTCACAATTTTCTTAATTAGCACAATTGGTTCCTCGTATTCACGGAGTAGTAGATTACAAGGTAAAAAAATTCGCTCATTTTATTTGAAATGAGCTAAAATTAGTTTTGAATCAAATCAACAAAATTTTCACTTTGGTATATGCGGCCATTAGCTAGCCATTCTAATAATTAATGCTGGAAGTTATTCTAATAGACTAATAGAATTACTTGTATAAATACGTAGAGTTAGACCCTGTTTTCCTCATTTTATTTTTACTTATTTTCAGTAAAAATAAGTTAAGTTTAACAAAAATCAGTTTCAACTTTTAATTCTTAATAAATTGTTAAGGATTTCAGAAAAAAAATAAATTCAGTTTAGCATCAGTCCAGTTAAAACAATAAGTTCAAATTGTTACAAATAAGTTCAGTTCAGTAAAAATAAATTTAAATGAGAAAAATAAGTTGACAAACGAAAAAAATATTAAATAGAGATTTCAGGTTTATAAAAATTATTTGTAACGATTTAACATAAAGTAGGGATAAAAAAAATGTTTGATCGTTAGAAATAATGTAAAACGAAGCTAATATATAACACAAGATTACTAAATCAAATACAGAGTAAGAAAATAAGGAAAATGATAAATTTAGATTCTTAATGGTCAATTGGTCCATCAGTTCATCATCATAAATTTAAAGGCTTAAACGATGAAGTCGTACAGTCGTACATGATAAGCTTCCTTTTATGAGCACTTGTTTGTAGTATTTCAAAATACACTAAGGAGTCTTGAACTTTTTCATCTAAGTACCTCGCCAAAAAAAGAAAGAAATTAATCAACGAAAGAAAAATGGGAAAGAAAGCTAAAGCTACTAAGGTAATTTCCTTTAAATATCATTTTTTGTGTTTTCAAATTTGAACATCTTCATATTTACTAAAATAGTGCTAATTTACCATAAATCTTCACCATTTGTATTTTTGGGTTTTTAACTTTATTTTGTTTTTTTTCCCTTTTTTGGAAGTATAATGTATATGTCAATTTTTATTTATTTATTTATTTTTGTTTTTTTGCATGTCATTCTAGTTTCAGATTAGTTAAGTAATTAAGTGTATAATTTACCATTTTGTTTGTTACAATTTTGTTTTCTAGATGGAAATTAGTAAAATTGTCATGTGTGATTTTTAATTTTTTGATTTTCAATTTAGAATTTGTATAGACAAATTATTATTTTTATCTGAGTGCGAATGAGTTACAAGGGCAATATAAATTATACGGGTTGAATTTTTTTTTATTTAGGTGCGAATGAATTAGAAGGACCGTATAAATTATACGAGTTGAAAATGTTTAAGTGCTCAATTTTGATCAATAGACCAAGATTTCATCTGTCAGTCTATGGATCATATGTATAATGGTGATTGTTAAAATGATGTACCTTGGATATTTAAATGCTCTCAATTATTGCATGCTCATCTCCAAAGCAACAATAAAACAAAGATGTATCCTAGAAAAGAAAGGAGAAATTCAACTTTTTTGTATTGTTTTGTTTTGCCATTATTGTACAATTTCTTGGACACCAATGTCCTTTTTTTTTTTTTNGGAAAACAATTTTTTTTTTTTTTTTTTTTTTTTTTTTGTCTTTTTGTTCATTGCAAAGTGTTGGGAAACGATTTTTTGTATAGAAAGCAACTTTAAAGTGTGATGAACCATTTTTCTTTTACAAGAAAAAGGAATGTCATATTTTCACTATTAGGGCCTAGAGGTGCTTGGACATCTTCAATAAGGGTGCATAAGGTATGGTATATGCTTATAATAGGATAAAGGTAGAGGTTGCTTTTATTACGTCTAAGACAAGACTAGAGTGAGACCGAGTTAGGTATAGTGCAATTGGTAAAAAGGCTAAAATTCTAGGAAGAAGGTAGAGGTTGCTTCTATTAAATATTAGAGGTGGGAGAAACTGGCACGACCCGATAACTCGACTCGTTATTAACGGGTTTGGGTCGAGAGTGTTGACTTGTTTAATTAAACGGGTTGACTCGGCACGACCCGTTTATTAAACAGGTAGGGTTAGGGTTGGAGAGTTCAACCCGTTTAAGTAAGCGGGTTGACTTGACACGACACGATTCCACCTTATTATATACAATAGTATGTAAAAAAAGACGTGACCCGCTAACTCGACACGAAATCGACCCGTTATTAGTGGGTTTGGGTCAAGAGTATTAACCCGTTTAAGTAAACGGGTGAGCACGACACGACACGTTTATTAAACGGGTAGGGTTAGGGTTGAAGGGGTTCAACCCGTTTATGTAAATGACACGACTCGTAAACGACACGACACGACTCGTTTCCCAGCTCTATTAAATATTGGACAAGGTAGATCGAGGCCGGGTTAAATAGTGCATTGGTAAGGAGGTTAGAACTCAAAATATTCTATCTATAGATTTATGATATTATATTTAGAAATAATATCTTATGTAAAGTAGGATATATTTATAATATCGTTAGGATAATATTTAGGAAACTATATTCTTTGTCATTGTAACCCTATAAATATGATCAATGGAAATCACCCTAATTAAGGGAGTTTACACAATCTAACATGGTATCAAGAGCAGGTTAGATCTTGGGTTCTTCTAAAAACAATTTTTTTCTTTTTCCCTGCCGGTGGGTAGGTGTTCAACCCACCGGTAGGATTCACAAACAAATTCTCTACTGGTCTACCACTACTCTTCCGCAAATTAACAGTGTCTTGCTCTTCTAATTCCCCTTCCTGCTTCTGATAGTAAACCAAATTAAAGACACCTGCTACCTTACTCCATGCATGGTGATCAATTCACTTATTCCTTTATTTGCTTATACGTGCCTAATGCATAGCAAGTCTTTACTCCCTTCTTTTCCATCTTCATGGCTAAGTAGTATGTGTTTGAGTCATTGAGACTTTGAGAGTGTTACTCTAATTCATTAGAACCAATTATTCCTTTCTCCTCTTAAGTTCGTCCGTAAATTAATCTCATGCAATCTACAATCAATGTTCTAGCCTCCGCATACTAAGTGAGCTATGTTTTTTTTGGTTGTGTTGGACAAGATGAATATTCATCCTTCTGCTTGCAATTTCATCCATTTGCTTGTTATTTTCACACATTCAATGTGGTCAAGCAAACCTCCCCTTTTCTTCACCTAGCTAATTCCTTTGCACAACAATCTTGTGTACCACAAAATAAAAGTCCAACACCAAAGGTAGCCTCATGGGCTCGTAGATGCATGAATGTGATTTCCTGCAACAATATATATATTTTTTTCTAGATGCTATGATTTGTTCCCCTCTTCTCCTATGGATCCACAACTTGACCAATATCTACCACTGCACGCGGCCCTTCTCCTCTTCCTCCTTTGGCACAACAGCGCTCTATTCTCCTCTATGTAGATTTTGGCACTTGCTCTTCATCATCATCAACACACTAGTGTTGCTACTATATTTGATTGTGGGTTACCTATATTATCCTACACAGTTCGATGCCTCATTCATTCAGACGTAGATTTGATCCGGTCAAAGCGTCTACTTTTCTCCCGCTTCGACTGCGGGGGTGTGATAGAGATAGAATATTCATCAAAATATTCTATCCATATATTTATGATATTATATTTAGAAATAATATCTTATGTAAAGTAGCATATATTTATAATATCGTTAGGATAATATTTGGGAAACTATATTCTTTGTCATTGTAACCCTATAAATATGATCGATGGAAATCATCCTAATTAAGGGAGTTTACACAATCTAACAAAGTAAAAATGAATGAGGGTGTTTGGTGGAGATTTGAGGCTGTGGAGATGACTTTTGTATTTTCTCTTATTGATTTATGTCTAGTTGACCTCAATTTATTTTGGGACAAATGCTTTGTTGTTGTTGCACCAAAGTCCAAACTAAAGGCGAGTATGAGGTGAGTTGAGTTCAAGAATGATGTTGCGCACCATGGTTTGTTTGGAGAAATTCCTAAAATATCACTGTATAAGTTGATCTTTTAGCAAATATGACCTTCATACACCTTTTAATCACATCCTACCATGTGATTTGGTTAACAATGATTTTTTAGGAAAACTTTGTTGGTTAGCTTATGTCGAGTTGATCGTGAGTTTAGTCAAACCCAAGGCTTTGACCTATATTCGAGTAATGAGTTGCTTGACCCTAGTTGTTAATATCTAGAGTTATGTTTAAATTTGAGTCGATCAAGCTCACTCTAGTCGAACTTTGAGTGGGTTGAGCCACCAACCTGTGAGTTTTCTCGTCACATAAGCAACATTGCTTCTTATCTTCTCTTTGACGTCTCCTATTCATCCCCTTCTTCCATTACCGTTTTATATTTCTTGTTGTCTTTTATGGTATGACCCATATAAAGGATAACTAATTTGTAATTGCGTTTTATTCAAAAATTATATTAAGCATTAAAAATGTTTTATCATGAAAATTGTTTTTGGTCAAAACAAAGGGTGTCTTAGATCACCTTTTCTTTTGATAATTGCAATACAAAGTATTTGCTTTATTTAGAATCTAGAAGTTGCATGCTGATGTCAGCATTACCAAATTTGGCTTAAGGTTTGTTATATACTTGTGCTATGAACTTGATCTTAATGGAATCAAACAAATTTTTGTATAGGAAGCTTATTATTGATCATAGTTGCCTCTAAGACCCTCAATATTTATGTAATTTTGTTTAAATCTTCTTATCTTGAACAATGGATCGGAATATGCTGAAGAATTGTTGACAGGAGTACTGGACAATGTATCAAAGTTGTACAATCGTAATCTTCAATGTAAATGATCAGCTTTTCGCTTGATTGCATATTGATTCCTTTGTGATCATTCTATGTACTTCAGTTTTGACATGACTCTTATTATTCATTATGTTCGTGGACTTATATGTATTATTTGCGCTAGCTTTAAACCTTCGAATGTCATTGTTTGGCGTAGTCCAAAGTGACTAAGTGAGTCATTAAGATCTTCTTGCATGGAGGCTTAAGCATCTATCATATCAGCAAGTGAATGTGCAGAATATTTAGATGCTGGTGCATTTCCTATTGTGAAGTGCTCAATATTTCATTTCATGCTGCTTGTTGTAAACTTGTAATTGTTTTGATTAAAAATTTTAGTTGTTATCTTTCATCTTCTATCCCTACTACTTTTTCGGTTGATATCTTAACTGAAAAGATCAATTATGTAAGTCATTCGTTGTCTTGTTGCCTGCGGCGTATACTTTAGCTTAATGATGTTAGTTGTGTAACTAAATGGCTGTTGCGTACTGTATTTCAGCCATTATCAGCTCTCAAATCACCCCCTGAAGAGAAAGCAAGTGCTGCAAAGTCTGACCTTCTTCTTTCTAACATGACGCGTCATGTCAAGAAAAAATTGAAAGCTCCTGTCACGGTTAGAAGATCTGTACGATTCCAAAGCCCTGTCGTTACCCAAGAATTGCAACCTGTTATTGAAGAGAAAAATATCGTTGAAAGTTCAAATGAAGATGAGCCACTGGTACAAGAACAGAACAATTTCACTGAGGAGACACCGGATGTAAACACCTTAACTTTTAACTGTGATGATTGGGGTTCTATTGTTAGTCTTCGTTTAATTTATACTTTATGAAACTAATATTCCGCATTTGTAGGAAAATGAAGGGTCTCCTATGAAAGGTACTCCTGGTGTTGCAAATGCTAAGTACAAAACCATGTATACACGCTCTCAAATTAAGGTACGTTCTCCACGATATATTAATATGAAGTGTAAAATTTATCAACAAACTAATAAACATTTTGAGCTTATACATGAGCTGAGCCCCTATAGATGGCTCAACCAACAGTTCTTGATTGGCTGTTTTTATCTTGCAAGCCAATGTGCTCATTTTCTATTTTGATAAGAGACTCCTAAACTTCTAGGACGATCCTGGTGTTTAAATCAGTAAAATCAACAAGCGTGTTGACAAAGTCTAGTGAATGTCGTTTTGTCAATATCCTTTGTACGTATTGACATGTGTATCTTATCGACTGCCTGAACTGGTTTTTTATACTGCTTTTTAAACGCTCAGATGGAGGCTTTACTAGAGGAGAACAAGCAGTTGGCTAAGGCCTTGGAGCATGCTAATGGAAAGGTTAATGTGGTATGTATGAACTTGTTCTTTAGACTTGCCCATTGTTATAACTAATTTAATTACTACATGCTTAACTATTTGGTTTATGATGTATTAATATGTTCTTGCAACTTCATTATAGATTCATATGATTCTAGAAAGTTTAATCACTTAATGATGGAGGGACATAGGTAATGGGATATTTTTTGATGTTAAAAAATTACTCTTATTTGTTTTGTAACATCCTTCACTCATTCCATAAAGTTCCCCTTGCTTTTATTATATTCTTGTTAGGCAATTGTTTCCCCCTCTCTTTACCCTTCTTAGAACCACTCATTGGACTTGCTTTGAATCACATTGAACAAATATTCTCACAAGTCACTTTCATTGTACTCATAAAGTCACACATACGCACGCGCACACACAATCTTTGTCCATTCTCTCAGCTCCTTTGCTTTGACATGAAGATTTTCGGTAATTGTGAAGAACATTTTGAAACGGATGTAGTATATATAAAGAGCTTACAATGGTATTTGTAGCTTGATGCAATTTGGAAGTAGAGTTGATTCGAAATGGGATACTAGGGGTTAGCTAAACCCCTCACTCTTAAAATTAGGAGTTTGATTTGAATAATACATAAACTACTATTCTTGAGCCTCATCTATCAGCTTAAGCTTTTGATTAAGTTGGTCCTTTAATATGGTATCAGCTTCAAGCTATCTACTTGACACAAAGGTCACGGACTCGAATCTCATTCACCCCTCCTATCTAAGTGGAATTATTAAGTACTGGTTTAGTGATCCCATGTTGCATCTACATCTTAACGGGCTCTCATGTGAGGAGGCGTGATAGAGTGCATAAATTATTCTTAGTCCTCAACCATAAAGCTTTTGGTTGAGTTGTTCTTCTAATAATTTCATCACAACTTAAAGGTTTCAACTATATGTTAGTCATTTGACATTGTTGTTCTAAAGTTCAGTGTGCAAGCCATCTAATATGCTAATTAACATAATCTTCTAATCTCAATCGGCATTGCAGTATGAGAAGCATAGCGGTGTTTATTCGGAAATTATGGCTGTAATTGCAAGTTTATCAAGGGCAAATGAAAATCTGTCTCTTTTAATGAAGAAGCCGGCTAGTGCTGCTGAGGGTGATGAGAAGTAAGAATATATGTATGAAAGGACCTCTAATTGTGAAGAAGATTAGTGTCTAATGTTCTGATTAACCAACTTGTAGTTTAGACCTTTACTGATACTTTGTTTTGGTCCAAAAAAACTAATTTGAGATGTCATTTTGCAATGCTAAATGCTAAATGCTAAATGCTAAATGCTAAATGCTACTGCACAAATTGTAAGGATCTTATGTTAATGACATTACTAATGCTGCATTTATCTCGTTTCTCGTTTCTCATTTCTCATTTGATGATTTATGAGGCTATTATGAGTCCTTGAGCGAGGAACCGTCCTTGTGAATTAAGTAACGACTGAGCCAATTTAGAAGATAGGGTGTGTATATATATATAATGAAATAAATTTTGTGCAAATTGTTAATATTCAAAGTGTACATCTTAAAATTGCATACTACGTACAATTGTACAAAGTACTATAGTCATACAATACAAAATTTGAGAAACAAATCTAACATATATACAAAGTACTTTACGTAGTTTATATTTACCATTATGTATTTTAAAAAAAATTGTATCCAAATGCATATTTAGAAATTTTGATATGAAGGAGTCATAAAATATTTTAATGTGGAATACGACTAGAAATGATGCAAATTAAATATCCTCTCTTTTACCTTAAAATTCATTGGTGTAGTAACTAGTAAATCTATAGAAATTCGATTATACATGGGTGTATATCATGATATTTCACTCGTTTTTTTTGCAGATAAAACAATAGTTTAATTTTATAAAACATTGATCTGTCAAAAAAACATAAAACATCATGTGTCTTTTATAAAACATTAGGTATATTATACGAAACATTAGGTATATTTTATAGAATATAGTGCATTTTGCTTATAAACCTAATGTTCTATGGAATATGTCTAATGTTTCTAAATATCAATTAAACCTACTGTTTTTTTAATTACATTTCATGTTTTATAACATTTTATTATGTTTTATGGCAAAATTAATAAAATTTTGATCAATTTATAATAATTAAAAAAACTACTATATAAGAGACATATCTCAACACATCTTTTTTTTTTTTTTTGAAATACATATCTCAACACATCTTTGTATTTTTCAATTTTCATTCTCTCTCTAACATTCAAACTTATTTTTCTCTCCTCCTCACCTCTGGCCCCCTCTAGTCTTTTTCTACATTTTAGATGTAACACACTACAAACTTTTCTTTCTCTCTCTTTTTAATCTATAATTTTGTCACATAAATAAATTAAGTTTTACATTTGATATCCTGAAATTTTTGTGATGAAATTTGATGATAGAAGATGATCAAGATGATAACGATGTAAGGTTAGACTTTTTTTTGTAATGAATGTTTAAATTTAGAGGTTAATGAAAGAATCCATTCAAATGTTATATTGTCTTAATTGAAATATGTAAGTAATACATCTTTAATCAATTTAGACAATATATTTTATAGTTTATATATTTTGTTTTATTTGAAAGTACTTGATAGTATTTAATAATGTGTATGTTTTATGTAGTAATAGTATTATTATTTTTTTGTCATGTTCTATTAAAAATAAAGATTGTTTTACCTATGAATATATAGTTTGTTTCATTAATAGTTGGTAATTTTATCGGCATGTTTTCTAATATACATGCATTCTTGTTTTATAATATATACCTTATGTTCAACAGATTAAATAGTATGTTCTACAAGTAATATTTTATGTCATATTCTTATGTTATATAAAACTCATCATGTTTTATAAATGACATTGTTGTTTTCTATTTGCTATAGATGTTGCAAATGTAATTTCATTTATAAGCTTTTTTTTTTTTTTTTGAAAATGCTTTATATTTGTTATCTATTGTATTTTTTGTTGCTATGTAAGTTTTCCATAGTTTGTTATATGTAAATATTTTCATATTGTATAAAAAAATTATTAGTTTATTTTTTTGTTTAAAATAAGTAATTAAAACAATCAAATAACAATGTATTTACAAATAAATATACATATATATAAAGGATATATAAATGTATGCAAATGTTTTATATTCTATATGTTATGTTATTATTACTTAATTTTTTTAATGTTATGTTCTTTTATACTAGCTTAATGTTTTGTAGTAGTTAATATTTTATAAAAGTTCCTTATTATTTTGTACAGAAACATTATTGTTTTATAATATTTTTAATGTTTTATAAAAAATACTTTATGTTTTATTTTGAGAAAAATGAATATATATCAACTGATATACAACCGGATGCATATTCCTCGGATTATAAATCTATTTATATCCTCGACTTACTCATTAGCTCGAGCACAAAATGTTCAAAAGTTGGAACTTATGATTTTTATCCACCACCTATTCACTTCCGTGGTCTATTGTTTATAAAAGACACACACCCCGCCACATATAACACGTGATAAAAAAGAAGGTTTGAGTTAAAGAGACGCGCCTCCTTAACTTTCGCCGGGCAACTATCGACGCCAACTCGCCGGAGAACGTCGCCGCCGACAGTATTGCGCCACTGTTGAGTTCGTCGTCGTCATATTAATTGTAATTTCTAAAACCCTAACTTTGTATTTTACTCATCTTTTTGTTAATTTGTGATAAAAATTTAATTGTTTGAATGTTATTTGAGTATTATTGAATTGTTAAATTTTAATTGAATACCTTTGTTATATGTTGATTTTCGATTGAATGATTGTTAGTTGTTGTTAAATTGTCATCTTGGATGATTGTATTGATATTTTTATTTTTTTTCTTCGTTCTGAAATTGTGAAATTGTTGAATTGAATATTGAAATTGTGAAATTGTCAGTAGAGTTGCTTCAATATGTAAGCCCTGGTTCTCTGTTTTTCATTGTTTTTAAACTAATCATTTTTGTCGATTTTATTCTTTTCATGTTAGTAGATTTATGTTTTTTGATTTGTCAATTGTTGAAGTCTAGTGTTTCTTTTATTCTTTTTTTTTTTTTTTCGAATTCTTGTGATTCTAAATTTGAGCTATGTGGTTTGTGAATTCTCATTCATGAGCTTTAATGTTTACTCAATCGAAATTTTGTATGGAGCAATTAAATCAATTTTATGATTATGTTTGTATATTATAGTAGTATTTTACTCAATGGACTGTTGTATTGATTTAGGTGTTGAGTTTGAGTGATGTTTAGAGGACTATTTGATTAATCTACTATGTAATTAACCGTGATGTGAGATGTTGTTTCATATTTTTAGGGTTTATCTTGGTGCAGTGCCATTTCGTTCATTTTCGAGCCCTGGTCGAAAGTTTGAAAAAGGACCCTAAAGTCCTAAACAATGAAATTGTATTTAATACATAGTTTTTTCACAAAATATTTTGCTCTTAATGTATCTAAATTATTAGCGTGGTTGTGGGTTTGACTAGTAAGAAAAGATAAGAAAATTGGTAGTTGAGAACTTCTCAATTTTTATTTTCTTTAAAGTTAGATTTTTTTGAGGATGTGAGGCCCCTCAAGAAGAGGGGTCTTTGTGGAATTTTCATGTTCTGCAGTCTAAGATGCTTTAGTCTGTGTTGCCATATGTTGTCTACAAAGGGAAATTATAATTCTTGTTTGAATAATGAATTGGTGCTCCCTTGCCCACCAGATGGTGATGGGTTAAGATGTTGAGTGTGTGATCCATCTCAGTTTTTTTCACTTTGCTTTTTCACCAGATGTTGAGTGCACCTTATAGAGGCTATGTCTAGGACTCAAACCTGTAACACAGAGGATAGCTAGTATACATTTGATCATATGCCAAGGAACAGCCTGCTGACTTATATATAAGTCGGTAAATAGAGTTTGTTTTGCTACTTTTTTTTGGTAATATTTGGTGAAACGTGAGATAGCTAGGATCTAGGAGCTTTGTTGAAGTTTAATTATCTATGGCGTTATACCCTTAGCATTTAACTGCATGCAGGGTTTAGTTACAAAGATATCTTATCCATTAGTGAAGTCATAGTTAATATTGTGTGTGATTGCTAATGTGTGACTGTATGAGGCTTGATCCAGCTCTCCAATATAGTTATTGTTCATACTAGATGCTATATCAGGGTATCGTCATGAAGCTGGTTATTTAGTTTCAAAAATTTGTGCCTACCCCAGTCAGTGGTTCTATTTGGAAATGCATGGTCTTCAAACTGGTCATTACTTCACCTTTCCTATAACCCACCGGGATTCTCCAATTTTAGTGTATTAATGCATTTTAGTTGTGATTCATAGTCTGAGAGCTACTTTGTAATATGTGATGGCTTTAAAAGAAATTATTGAACTACAACTTGGAATTTTATTTGATTCAAACTGTACAAAGCTATCTGATGTTAGGGTTTTATATTCGGTATTTCAGCTGTTTTGTGGCTAGGTTTTCTTGAGTGTAGTTAGGGTTCTATGCATCAAATACTCTAGAAGGTTGAGGGTTACAACCTCAAAAGGTGAACAGTAATGACACTAGTGACCCTTCGTTTTATTGTTGCTTCTTATGACTCATCATAGTTACATAGTTATAATTGAACTTATTGTGAGGTGTGAACATAAGTCGATTTTGGCTTTTAGCATATACATGAGGGGATTGACATCTGTTTATTGATTTCAATATGCAGAGGCATGGAGGAACAGTTCATTTTAAGAGTTCCGCCTTCCATTGCTGAACGAATTGAACGCCTCTTGAATGAAGATCCTTCGTCCTCTGAAGATAACTCGTTGGATTTGTCTTTCTTAGGTGCAATTATACCCTTGTAATATATCCATTTTTTTACATCACTTTGGTGCCAATGAAGTAATTTTTTTCACTTGTTCTATACCTTATCTTTTCTAATATACTACTATCTCAGCTTTGGGTCTGTAGGTATAGAGTGATTTTTCATATAGAATTACTTTGGTGGTCATGTTTAGTATACAAGCTGCTTGACTTCTTACTCCGAAAATTGTTTAGCCTGGTAGGGTTAAAGTTTTTAGCATGCTTGTTATGTTCATCTCTTTCTTGCTTACTTTCAGAAAAATCATTATTTTCTTTCTTGTATGATTAGTATTCTACTCTATTTATCAGAGTGTAGTGTTAATTGCCTTTGTAGAGCATTGGATGTTTATTAGTCTGTATATTAGAGGGTTTTCTGTGACCTTTCTCTCAATTGACCATGTCAGAAAATATCCTCTGCATATCCAAGTAATATGATAAAAAGGAGGGCCAGTGAAGAAGTATAAATTTGATGTTTGCTGCTCCATGCCTATCAAGTTCACGCCCGTATCAGCTGTTTTTATATGTCTCCTGTATAGAATTTGCAAATTCTCTATCCTTCCAAGATTGCGATGTTTGGATTTATGTATTCATCTATTCTTGTTTGTTAGTGTTAACCAAATTGACATATCATGGGTCTTATTTCTTTCAGAGGATGGAAGGAGTGGTACATTTATGATTGGAAATGAGCAGTTTCCTGCCTCTTTGCTGGATCTCCCATGTGTCACCGAGTCATACAAAACTTACGATGATAATGTGCTGATTAAGGCTGCAGACATTGGTCAAGTAAAGTTTATTTAGTGAAACACCATGTTTTATGGCTGAGTGTATGTGATTTCATCCAATGTTGACCATTGCTGCTGGATCAGATGATTATGGTGAGAGAATCAAATGACGCTGTGCCTGATACAGTGGAGTATAGACATGGCCTTACCCCTCCAATGAGAGATGCTCGACGCCGTAGATTTCGTCGGGAGCCTGATCTCAATGTAAGCTATCTCATGACTTCTCATATGATTAAGAGAGGACTTGTCTTCTCTTTGTTGTTTTCAATATAGAGTTTCTTTAAGCTTGTCTCAGGTGTTTTTCTTTCTTTCTTTTTTTTTGGGTGAATTTTGCAGCCAGAGGTTGTTCAGCGTGTGGAGAATGATATTTGGAACATTATGAGAAGCAGAGATATCCTTTGTTCTTTTTCCCTCTTTTATTGCAACCCTTATGCATCTGACTCTGCCTTGTTTTTTAAGCGAGCTAGGAAATTCTTGCTTTGTTAGTGATGAATGATCAAAGGGTTAACTTTATCACCTCTGAAAATCTGGCATTGCTATCTTGCGTTCTTGGTTGTTTTAGCAAAAGGCGAGAATCCTTTTATTTGAACATCTTGCTTGATCCTGTAGTTGATATGGGATGCAGTACATTGGGTCTAATATTTCTGCAGCGAGTTCGTCTACTTTGACCTTGTTTTCTGATTCAGTACTTCAGCAGTTACCCGCTTACCCATGCAGCTCCAGCAAGCCACAGTTGAATTTTAATACACTACTTTCATCTGTTCACTCTTTCATAATCCTCTATTTGTTGCTTGATCCCACATATTTTCCAAGCATTGCATGCGAGTGTTGAATGTGAAATACAATTTTCAACATTGCTGATGTCTTGTGTTATTATTCTGAATTATGTAGTACTTATGCACTATGTTTGTACGGAGTATTATTCTGCTAAATGTTTTACCTTGACTGAAGCAAACGCGCTGAAGCAGCTCCCCAAGATGACTATGGTGATGAGAATGCGCGTAATGCTAGCAAGAAGCCAGCCCCTGCCCCTAAAGCCAAGCCCGACACCCCAGATCCTACAAATAATCCTGGAGACCCAGAGCCAGATGGAAGCGAGTCAGACGAGTCTGATGAATCTGAGTGACAGTAAAATAAAAATAAAAAATCTGTACGTGCACAATGAGAAGCTTTTTCACTCTATACTATAGTTCTGATGTTTGTAATTCTTTTTCTTTTTTTTTTTTTTTGTTTTTTTTTTT
>PYUH01004033.1:2077426-2170547 GCA_016808085.1 Suaeda aralocaspica | reverse complement strand
TTTGTAATTTTTTTTTTTTTTTTTTTTTTTTGTTTTTTTTTTTGAAAAGTTGTAATTCTTTTCTCTACTTGCTGAAATGTTCTACATACAATTCTCTTTTAAAGCTTAAAGTACTTGCTCAATTCCCGATCGATCAAACAACAAATTTGGTAATCCCTCTCTTGAAATATCTATATGTGAATTATTTATGTAACTTTTATGAATTTTTATTTTCGTGATGTGTTGAAATGGGTTTTGGGGTTCAAGATTTGTACGGAATATTTAAAAAATATATATATATATATATAGTTTAGAACATGTATTTTGAGGTAATATGATATAATCATTAAATAGAGAGCGTTTGAGAAAATGCTCATCTATTTTTTAATTGCGAAAAGAAATAATCTTTTAGTTACTATATTTTTTTAGTTGCTATATTCACCTTTTTAAATCTTTTAAGATGCAAATTACTTCAAAGAAATTATAATAGAAATTATTAAAATTATAAATTTGGAAAATATAAATTGAAATGAATCGAACAAGATTTTATATGATTATGTATTTCTTAAAGTAAATCTAAATTAGAATGTGAATAGTGTCAAAATCCCTTGCGTAGCAACTAAAAGTTGTTGGGCAGATGTATTCTATAGTAATGAGTATTTGGATTTTGGAAGCCTCACATTAAAAGAAACTTTTAAATTATTTTATAAGATTAGTATTGTGCGATGTTGTTAAGGCTCTTTTTCTTTTAGCCCACATGCATTTTTCAGAGTTCTTTGTGTTAATAAACAAGTTCTTGTTAAAATAAAACATCTATCACGTTTGTAAGTAATTGATTCTAATTTTTTAATGTATTGTGTAATACTATGCATGTGAAAGATAATATTTTCCCATAAAATTCGTAAATGATAATTAAACATGCTTTACAACAGTAGTGCAAAACATTAGAATTAAGCACATATATTGGAACATATTACATATGCATTTTTTCGCTTATATACAATCAATCAAATATTCAAATGAGAGTTAAAAAAATTTCATGCATCAAACAAACCAAAACACATATTCATATGGAGTCTATTCTTTATGTAAAGAATAAAATAAAACGGAGGGAGTATTATGTTATTTTATGTTAAATCTAATACTATTCATAAATATTTATAATATTTTTGGGGTCAATTTTGGGTTCTAATTATATATATATATATTTTTTTTTGTATAAATATTTCATATTTGCTTTTTTAATTAATTAATACACTTACGCCACATGTGTCGTCAAGAAAATATTATATATGTGTTTATATTTTTTCCTTGCAAAGGGCATAAGAGGGATGATAACGAGCTTTTAGAGGCAGAAACCGATCGTGGGAAGTCCTGTGGTAGTCCATAACACGTTGTCAAATAATAGGGTGAAAATAAGACGGAGCCCGGTACAACCCCTCTGGAGGCCTCAATCAAGACTATTATTTCTGTATTTTGAGGTTCCGCGGTCCCGGAAATATAATTGCCTAAAATTATATGGGGTGCTCGTATGGTCAAAATATGACCCCAGACACCAGAATATCGAACTACAACTAAGAAAGGCATGAGAGAAAAGACCAGGCGATTTGTGGTGAAAAAGCCATAAGAGAGATGATAACTTATTTTTAGACGGTTCTTGAAAAAAGTTATATTTCCCTTCTTCGAAAAAGGGCATAAGAAGGATGATAATGGATTTTTAGAAGGGGAAACCAATCCTGGAGAGTCATGTAAAGGTCCATAGTACATGGTAAAGAAACACAGTGAAAATAAGACGGAACTCGGTGTGGCTCCTGCGGAAGCCTTAACAAAGGCTATTATCCACTGTTTTTTTACATTTCAGGGTCTCGAAAAAAAATTGCCAAAAACTTTTCACCATACTTGTATGGTTAAAATATGAACCCAAAGCAGATGATTTGGGATGAAAAGGCCACAAGAGTTGTTTTGGGCCAAGTTGGACAATTCTAGAAAGAGTTATTTTTCCCTTCTCCAAAAAATGACATAAGGGATGATAATGGCCATGGGTTTTTTCAGGACGGAAACCGATCGTGGGTGGTCAAGTGGTGACCCATAACACGTAGTAAAAAAACATGGCAAAAATAAAACTGGGCCCATGATAGCCCTTCTGAGGCCTATCAAAGCCTATTATCCACCTTTTTTTTTGGATTTCGGGGTCCAACGAATAAAGTTACCAAAAACTTTCCGAGGTACCACTATGGTTAAAAAAATGAACCTAAACCAGGTGATTTGGAGTGAAAATGCCTTAAGAGGAATGATAACAAGGTTTTAGAGGGTCCCTTGGATAACTATTTTTCTTTTCTTCGGAAAAAGCCATAAGATGGATGAAAACAGCTTTTTCGGGGCCAAAACTGATCATGGGGAGTCCTGTGGTGGCCCATAGCACTTGATAAAACATAGGGAGAAAATAAGACGGGGACCAGAAAGGCCCCTCCGGAGGCCTCGATAAAAGGCTATTATCCATTGTTTTATGAGATTCCGGGGTCTTAGAAAAAGCTGCTAAAAACTTTCTGGGGAGCCCGTATGATTAACATATGAACATAGACCTGGTGATTTGGGGTGAAAAGGCCTTAAAAGGGATGATAACAAGTTTATAGAGGGGCCCTAAAATGGCAGCTTTTTCGTTTTTTTTTTTTTTTTTTTGAAAAGGCCATAAAAGGGATGTTAACAGGTTTTTAGAGATCGAAACCAATTGTGGGGAGTCTTATGGTGGTCTATAACACTTGGAAAAAAACAAGGCGAAAATAAGACGGGGCCCGGGAAGGACCCTCCGGAGGCCTTAATCAAAGGCTCCACAGTTTATTTTTTTTTTAGATTCCTGTGTCTAGGAAATAAAGTTGGCTAAAACTTTCCGGGGTGCCAGTATTGTTAAAATATAAACCTACACCAATTGATTTGGGGTGAAAAGACATTAACAGGGATGATAACAAGTTTTTAGAGGGTTCCTTAGATAGCATTTTTTCATTCTTCGGAAAAGTCCATAAGAGGGATGATAGGTTTTCAGTGGCCAAAACCGATCATGGGGAGTGTTGTTGTGGTCCATAGAACTTGGTATAAAACAAGGAGAAAATAAGACAGAGCCCATGAAGGCCCCTCCGGAGTCCTTAATCAAAGGCTATTATCCGCTGTTTTTTGAGATTCTGGGGTTTCAAAAATAAAGATACAAATAACTTTCCACGGTGCACGTATGGTAAAAAAAATGAATTTAGACCAGACAAGTTGGGGTGAAAAAGCCTCAAAAGGGAAGGTTACAAATTTTTAGAGGCTCTCTTAAACAACTATTTTTCCGTTCTTCCGAAAACGCCATAAGAAAATGATAACAGGTTTTTAGAGACCGAGACCGATTACAGGGAATCCTGTGGTCGCGCCTCCACAATCAAATTAAATAGTTTAGACCATTCGATGGTCCATAGCACCTGGTGCAAAAAAAAGTGAAAATAGTACATGGATCGTGAAGAACCTTACAG
This sequence comes from Suaeda aralocaspica, assembly GCA_016808085.1. Taxonomy (NCBI): domain Eukaryota; kingdom Viridiplantae; phylum Streptophyta; class Magnoliopsida; order Caryophyllales; family Amaranthaceae; genus Suaeda; species Suaeda aralocaspica. Next base: position 2,167,065 of record PYUH01004033.1, on the reverse strand, counting down.
AGACGTCAATCAAAAACTATTATCCATTGTTTTTTGAGATTCCAAGGTCTTAGAAAACAAGTCGTCAAAAACTTTCATGGGTGCCCTTATGGTTAAAATATAAAGCCGGACCAGTCGATTTGGGGTGAAAAGGCATTAAAAGGGATGATAACAAGTTTTAAGAGAGTCATTGGAATAGTTGTTCTTTTTCTTTTCTTTGAAAACGCCATAAAAGAGATGATAACAAGTTTTTGGGGCCGAAACCGATCGTGGGAAGTCCTGTGATGGTCTATATGACTTAGTAAAAAATACAGGGAGAAAATAAAATAGGGCCTGGGAAGGTCCATTTGGAAGCCTCATCAAAGGTTATTATCCACTGTTTTTTGATATTTAGTGGTCCTGGAAAAAAAGTTGCCAAAAACTTTCCAAGGAGCCTACATTAATAAAATATGAACCGTGGCCAAGCGATTTGGGGGTGAAAAGACCTTAAAAGGGATAGTTACAAGTTTTTAGGGGGTCTGTAAAACAGTTGTTTTATGTTCTTCTAAAGATCTCATAAGAGGTATTATAACAGGTAATTATGGGCCAAAACCGATCGTTCCTGTGGTGATCCATAACATTTGGTAAAAAACAAGGAGAAAATAAGTCGAGCCTGGGAAGGCCCTTCAAGAGGCCTTAATCAAAGACTATTATCCACTGTATTTTGAGATCCGGGGTCCACGAAAAAAGTTGCAAAAAACCTTTCGTAGTGCCCGTATGGTTAAAATAAGAACCTACACCAGGGGATTTGGGGATGAAAAGGCATTAAAGGGATGATAGGGTGCCTGAAATAATTGTTTTTCTGCTCTTTAGGAAAGGCCATAAAGGGGATGATACCATGTACAGATTGAGATCGATCATATGGAAACCTGTAGTGGTCCATAGCACTTGGTAAAAAAAAGAAGTTGTCCGAGAAGGGACCTTTACAGGCCTCAATCAAAAGCTATTATCTACTATTTTTTTTTTATTTTAAGATTTCGAGGAGCAGGAAAAAAGTTGCTTAAAATATTCCGTGGTGCACTGGAACTTGCATGGTTAAAATATGAACCTAGATCACACGATTTGGGGGTGGAAAAGCCTTAAGAGGGATGATGACAAGTTTTAGAGAGTACTTAAAATAGTTGTTTTTCCTTTCATTGGAAACGACCATCAGATGGTTGATAACAGGTTTTTAGGCATTGAAACCAATAGGGAGGCACCTCTGAAGGCCTCTGTCAAAGGCAATCCACTATTTTTTGAGACTATGAGGTTTAGGAAAAAAAGTTGCCAAAAAAATTTTTGGGTGCTTGTATTATTAGAATATGAATCCAGATTGGGCGATTTGGGTTGAAAATACCTTTAGAGGGATGATAACAAGTTTTTAGTGGTCCCTAAAATAGTTGTTTTTCGCTCTTCGAAAAAGGATATAAGAGGTATGAGAAAAATTATTTATGGGCCGAAACCGATCGTGGGGAGTCTTGTGGTGGTCCATATAGCACTTGGTAAAAAAAAAAAGACAAAAATAAACCAGAGCTCGGGAAGACCCCATCAGAGGCCTTAATCAAAGGCTATTATCCACTGTTTTTGGAGATTACGGCATCCTGAAAAAAAGTTGCCAAAAACTTTCCGAGGTATTGTATAATTAAAATATGAACCTAAACCAGGCGATTTGGGGTGAAAAGATCTAAAAAGGAATGACAACAAGTTTTTAGAGAGGCCATGAAATAGTTGTTTTTCCATTCTTAAGAAAAGACCATAAGAGGGATGATAACAGGTTTTTAGGGACCGATACTTATCGTAGGGAGTCCAGTGGTGGTCTTATCTTCCAAAAATTCTTCGAAAGAAGAATGGTTACAAGTTTTTAGAGGTTGAAAACGATCGTTGGAAGTCCTAAGGTGGCCTAAAGTAGTGGTAAAAAATAGGCGAAAATAAGACAGGGCTCGAGACGACCCCTCCATAGGCTTATTCACATTTTTTATTATTTGTTATTTTTATTATCATTATTTATTTATTTTTTTGGGGGGAGGGGTGTGGGGGTTCCAGGTCTGGAGAAGAAAATTGCCAAAAATTGTTATACGGTGCCTATATGGTCAAACTCGGAACCTAGACCAACTAAGGGCCTGTTTATTCCAGCTGAAAATAGCTGAATTGAACTGATTGGAGCTGAAATGAACTGAACTGAAATTTTTTTATGAAGGATTAATGAATAGCAAAATAAGAGAAGAGCTGAACTAAACTGAACTGAACGGAGCTGAACTGAACGATATTAAGCTAAAGTAAACAGGCCCTAATTGGGGTATAAAAGGCTATAAGAACGTCCCGTGAGAGCAAATGGCACTTTTCCTTTCTTCCAAAATGTCTCCAAAAGAGGGATGATAACATGTTAGTAGAGGCCAAAGCTGATCGTGGGGGATCTTGTTGTCACCCAAAACACGTTGTAAAAAGAAGGCAAAAATAAGACGGCACTTTGGACAACCCTGTGGAAGCCAAAACCATAGGCGATAATTCATATTTTTCGAGGGTCTCAAAGTTTCAGGAAAAAAGTTTCTGAAATTTTTTACAATGTATCTCTTGGTCAAAAGAGGGCTCTCGAGCAGCCTTTTAAGGTTGGAAAGGTCATAAGACGAGCGAGTCATGGGGGAGCGAAAATAAAAGTGTGCCCTTTTCTCGAAAATTGTCTACATATGTAGGATAACAAGTTTTTACGGTTGAAATTGAGTGTAAGGCATCCTAGGTCACTAACAACACATGGAAAAAATACCGGGAGAAACTAGAATGGAACCCAGAACATTCCTCTAGAATCCAAAAACAAAGGGTATAATTTACAATTTTTAGAGGTTTTGGGGTCCCATAAAAAATTGTCTAAAATTTTACATGGTTTCCCCAAGGCCAAAAGATGGCACTCGGAAAACTTATCAAGGTCCGGAAAGTCATAAGAAGGTCCCGGGATAACAAACAAGTGCGCTAAGGTTATCAAAAGCAAGTGAGTGAAATTTAAGGATTGGGGAAAAAGAGATGAAGCCCCAAAAGGTCCTCTAAAAACCGAAAATGAAGACTATAGGTCACTTTGTCAAAAATTTAACATGTTTATCTTCAAATAGATGGAAGGTCCCTAGACAGTTGAAATCGGCTAAAAAGCTGATAACACATTATATAGAGAGAGCAAGAAATATCCTTTTTTGAAGTTTTGCGGGGGAATCCAAAAAAAGAAATGTAACTTCTTGGGTACATGAGTTAGACCATGGGTGGGTCATCCGTCGGATACTCAAATTGGGGATATTAGGAAATGTTTGGATGTAAGTCACAACGTTTCCGAAATACTTCATTTAGCAGCATATAAAGTTTCTCATTAGAAATGCTTTGGATTTATATATTAAGATTTAAAATTGTTTTCAAATATTTTCCTAACAGTTTTTTTGTCTATGAGTTTCTAAATGATCAAAACTCTAAATCTTATAAGTTTTCATGCTTTATTTTTGTTTTAGTGTTAGGGAGCTACAAGGGCGGGAATGAAAATCGATCCCAGAACCTCCTGGAATCGGGAGAGAGGCTCTAACCAACTGATGAGCTATCCCTGACTCTCGGTTTCATGCTTTATAGCTCAATAAAGTCTTGTCCTTGATTGGGCTTGTTGCTTAGTTGCATATCAATTTATCATATATGTTGGCATGTTGCTATGTTATGATAAGAGAATGAGAAGCATTAAAAAAATGGTTAATTATCAATTTATCATCATCACTATGTTCAAATTATCTTCAAATGAGGGACAAAGCATGCCATAATTTATGGATAGCCAATTTGAAAATAAGGTACTATCATATTTACTAACTTTTATTTTTCATATTTAAAAAAGCTATACTCAATGATGATGTTCTAGCGTGGTGATCTAAAATAGTAAAAGAAAGAGAATATACCAAAATGATTGATCCCATATAATCAAGTGTATAGTCCCTACTTACTAAAACAAAACTGAAAAAAATCATGTAACATCTTCTAATTCCATGGAATTTTGTTAATCTCACATCTATATATAAAACCTCTTATAGCTCATTGTTTCCTAAGAAAATGTACAAAGAAAATATAAAACCCAAGAAAAATATGGTTCAAAGAGAGCTAGTTAATTTGCTATTAGTTACATTTTTCTTTTATATTCTCCATGCAAATGCCTCTGATCCGGACCCTATCCAAGATTTTTGCATACCTAGCAACAACTCAATTCCCTTGGGAATTTCCACTTCCTCTCATGTCCACATCCTACAATGCAAACCATTGGCCGAGATAACGGTTGAAGATTTTATTTTTTTTGGGGTAAAATCCCCTGGAAACTTTTCTGACATAGGTTTTTCCGGAATTTCTGTAACACCCACAAATTTTCCGAGCCTGAACACCCTTGGGATATCATTTGCTAGGGCCGATCTTAAGGTTGGAGGTGTTAATGTACCTCATTTGCATCCACGAGCCACTGAGATTGCATATGTAGTAAAAGGAAGTGTCTACTCGGGCTTTGTTGACTCGACAAACAAGGTTTTTGCTAAGGTGATTGAGGCAGGGGAAGTTATGGTTTACCCTAAAGGGTTAGTGCATTTCCAAATGAACGTTGGAAAATCTCCAGCAACCATAATTGCAAGTTTTAATAGCCAAAATCCAGGGATTATAAGAATCCCAAATGCATTGTTTGGTGCTGGTGTTAATGATGAGTTACTTGAGAAGGCATTTGGTATTACCATTGACCAAATTAGTAACATTAGGAAGAAATTTTTTACGAAAAAGATTAATAATTAATTTAATTTAATTTAATGATTGTTCTTGAATAATTTTTTGATAATGTTACATTTGTTCTAAGTTCAATTTATATGAGGAAGTGAATTTGAAAACATTTGATTGTTTTCTTCTTGGAATGTAAATTCTTCAATCCTCAAATGAGTTCATGGTTGTTAAATGTTAAAGACGCATTTTTTTTTCCCTTTTTTTAAATTCATGTATATAATGCTCAGCCTAACTTTATCAATCGGTAATTTAATTTGCCTGAATTTTGACCTTAAACCTCAAATATTGAAAAAAAAATAAAAATAAATCCCCAATAGTTGAAAGCCCAATCGTTCTCTTAACTCCGCAAAAGAGAAAGAAAAAATAAATAAACAAAGAATACAATGAAGATCAGATTAAGTATATGACAGTATAACAAAGAAGTAACTTTTTTTTTGAGTCAAATACAAAGTGATAACTTTATTCTGATTCAAGCTTTTTTATCAAATCTCTTAAAAGTTAAAACCAACATATAAAAATTGTAGCTATGGTTTTCCTCAAGGATCTATAAACTTATATACTACCTTCGCCACGTGTTAGTTGCAACAGTTCATTATTTTATATTTCACAAACTATTATTTTTATTACAACTAATTCGTAAAGAAGACGGGACATGTTTTTTTTTTATCATGATACAAAAATCAATACATTATCACCCCCACAAATATCATTGATAAAAGTCTATTCTGCTTCAAATACTTTCTCACTTGTATTGCCATGGTTAGGCCATATAAAATTACATGAGTATATAAAAATTCGGTTTAATTTTGAATGTCCAAGTAAAATTTTGACCCACAGGAGTATGTTGAAGCCCTAATCTTTTTACCCGCTCCCCCCACTATATTGTACATCAAGAATGTTATCTTGGTGCAAGTCATTCTCAATAATTACTTCTCAATGTCTTGATGGCAATGGTTCCCAACATTTTACAAACATTTAGTTTGTAAGCTGTGACTCCTAGAGTTAACACAAGAGCTTTTTACTTTAGCTGAAAGCAACTAAATTAAATTAAACTAAGGGTCTGTTTGGTAGGGTGTAAAACATTTTCAATGTAAAATGATTTTCATTGAAAATAGTTTTTCATGGAAAACAATTTTCATGGAAACAATTTTACATTGTTTGGTTGCATGTAAAAAAAAATGATGAAAATAGGGAAAATGAATGGGGTGGAAGGAGATAGTGAGGAAATTGTATATAAGGGGATGGGAGAAAATTGTTTTCCTTTCGTTTTGGAAGGAAAATGATTTTTCATCATTGTAAGGAAAAATTTCCTCTCATGGAAAATGATTTTACATTCCTTTGTGTACCAAACAATGTAAAATTGGAAAAGGGAAGAAAACACTTTTCATGGATAATGTTTTACGCTCTACCAAACGGAGCTTGAACTGAAAGTTTTTATTATGAATTAATAATTTTTAACCATTGATTATTGATTTTTATGGATTAGCTATGACTATTGATGTTTAACTATGAAGTAATGACATAGTAACAATTTTGATACTAATACACTAATAATTATTATTAAAAAAATTGTTATTTGTAGTTTATATTTTATGAAATAAAAACCAGTAATACATTTTCATATTTTTGTGAATAGTAATCCACTTATGTGGTATAATAATATTTTTGTGAATGATATTTCACTTATATTTTTGTTTCATTTCCTGAAAGATAGTTTCATAATATTTTTTCACTAACACTGCTGATACACATCAATAATATTATGAACAAAATAATTCCAAGTACAAAATAATGATAGTATTATGAACAAATATATTACTCCGTACGAAGTATGAAGAAAAAGAATTATTAGCAAAATAAAAATTAGAAAAATAAAAGTAGACCTGAATCGAACTGATTAGAGTTGAACTGAACTGATTTTAAGTTGAAATAAACAGGCCCTAAAGCTACCCAAAGATTTAACATTATAATTATATTGTGGTTGTTGTAAACTTGTGGGTGTATATATATTTTTCTAATTTCCAAGATGGTATATATAGAGAATTATAGATATAAGGTTGTGTTCTCCTACCAAGCTCCTTTTTTTTTGATAATGTATTTCTTATTTATCTCTTTGAATCTATTAGAGGACCAACTCAACCAAAAACTTAAGTTTATGGTTGAGGCCCAAGAATAGTCTCTATCATGCCCTCTTACATGAGAGCCCGTTGGGGCTTGAAATGTGGATGCATCATAGACACTCCTGTACCCAGAGGTAATTAATATTCCACTTGAAGTTGGGGGGTGGATGAGATTCAAACTCATGACCTTAAAGTCACGTTGGTGATGAGCCGATGAATCATATTAGAGAATCATTTCAACCAAAATCTTAAAATAATGGTTAAGGCCCAAAAATAGTTTATATAGACCCTTTTTTAAAATGTTAAATGTTTTTGTACGTTATTTTTCTTTCCTTTTTGGTGTATATGGGGTGTCACCCGGTGTAATAATGTGAAAATGACTTTACTCTCGATCTCAAGTTTATTTTAGGCAACTTTTAAATATCTTAACCAATAAAATTATTCCATTTGATTCAAAATAAATGTAATAACAAAATTATTAAGTATTAAAAAAATTGTTTGTTTTAATTTATTTTGAAACCGGGTAGTTGACATATATTCCATATTGTATTTCTTTCGTTTAGTTTCTATATACTACTTATATATTCTTTTCCTTTATTGATATTTCTTTCCTTTAGTTGATCAATGATATTTCATTCCTTAAATTTATTATTGATGTTTTTTTCCTTAAAAGTCATATATTTCTTTCCTTGAATTAAATTTCTCATGGGTGTTTAATCTGTCTAGTAACTTAGGCTCTGTTCTCCTCGTCTTATTTTTATTTATTTTCAGCAAAAATAAGTTCAGTTCAGCAAAAGTAAGTTCAAATCAGCAAAAATAAGTTCAGTTCAACAAATATAAGTTATGTGCAGCAAAAATCAGTTTCAATCTTTAATAAATTGTTAATGATTTCAGCAAAATTAAGTTCAATTAAGCAAAAATAAGTTTAGATAAGCAAAAATAAGTTCATTTCAGCAAAAATAAGTTCAGCTGAGCAAAAATAAGTTCAGTTCAGCAAAAATAAATTAAGGAGAAGATAACCTTATAATTATTTCCTTATTGCAATTGCGCATGATATTTCTTTCCTTTAATCTATAAGGGTAATCAATTTTGGAAAAATTCATATATATAATCCCAACTATGGACGTTCACCTAATAAAAGACCGAACATTGATTAATCCAAAAATGGACCCAACTTTCATGCCCATTTTCCAATTTTGGACCCTCTTAAATTTTAACTTGTAAAATCAAGTAAATCTTGCTAATTATCCGGTTTTTGCTTAAGCAGGACCACCTGAACCACCACCACAACCATCTCTTTCACCTGAAACCTCCAAATGTGAAGAAAAGACTGAATAATTAACAAGTTTTACTTGATTTTACAGGTTAACATTTAGGAGGGTCTAAAATTGGAAAATGAGCATGAAAGTTGGGTCCATTTTTGGATTAATCAAAGTTCGGTCTTTTATTAGGTGAACGCCGATAGTTGGGATTATATTTATGAATTTTTCTATCAATTTTTTATTTTATTTTAGGCAAAACATCAATTTGAAATTTATCATTGTGTTGTCAATTGAAAAAAAAAAGTTTTTCGCCATGTTTGATGAGTGAGTTTTTTCTTCTCATTCTATTGATTGTATAATGTCTCATCTGTTTTTTTCTTTCACTTTGAGAGTGCAAAAATTAGACCATTAGGGCCCATTTACTTCAGATGAAAACAAATGAACTGAACTGAACTGAAAGTTTTTATTATGGATTAATGATTTTTAGTTATGGATTATTAATTTTTAACTATTAATTATTGATTATTAATTTTTAACTATTGATTATTTATTTTTAACTATTGATTATTGATTTATAACTACAGATTATTAATGCCTTTTATTTATGGAGTAATGACATAATAATATTTCACTTATATATTTGTTTCATTTGCTGAATGGTAGTTTCATAATATATGTAAACAGGCCCTTAATATATGTAGTTACCTATAGTTTACAAATTGGCCTAAAGGAGTCAAAGATGGAGTTATTTTTATTATTATTTGCTTTACTTTTTCATTAATATATACATTTGTCTTGGGTGGTGAATTTTGCACTCCCTAAAATATTTCCACACTCCTCCCCTTCTCACACGATTAGTAACATTGATTACTATTCATATGAGAGATGAAGTGCGGAAATACATAGCCATTTGTCTTGCATAAAGACAATTTGTAAAATTTCAAATTATCATCAACTTCATCAATCACCATTATTTCATTATTCATTCTCTCTCCCTCCCCACATCGATTTTGGGTGGTGAGTTTTGTACTTTTGTTCACTTCTTTCATATAGGAGGATTTAGTTGGATTTTGGGTTAGATTGTTGGGTTCATTAGGTGGTGGTGGTGGTGGTGTTGGTCATTGGTCTTTTTATTTCAATACCTTGTCCTTTACCTCTTTTTTTTTTNTTTTTTTTTTTTTTTTTTTTTTTTTTTTTTTTTTAATATGAGCACATGTTTTTTACTTTTAATAATAAAAATTGTCAATGAATACGCCCTTTTAAATATAAACTAAATCGTAACAGAGGCAGTATTTTATCTATAAATAAAAAACACAGTTGTAATCAACAATTGAAGGAACATTAGGAAGCTAAGGCTTCAAAGCCATTGGAGTTTCTTAGTTATATTCATATTAATTAGCTCGAAGGGATAATCAATACAAAGAAAATTACAAGGTAATTAACAATGACTTTATTATAATTTGATTCAACCTTGCCAAATTAGTTAACAAATCAAAATTCAAAAATTACAGAGGTTTATCCCAAGTTCCACGTTTAATATATCTTTTTTTCTTATCGTGAAACAAATACACCCCATCATCGGCTCCCTTCCATGTGCAATGACGACCCCCACAATAAACATCCACAAAACTTTGATCATCTTCAAATGCAGGGAGAGTTACATGACCATGGTTAGGCCATGTGACGTTACATGAGTATATAACTCTTTTCCATGTTTCTGTTTTTAATGTCCAGTTAAAATTTTGATTCACGAGAAGATGCTTCAAACCAAAATCTTCAAATTTTGTACCCCCTCCACTGCAATGCACATCAAGAATATCTGTGCTTAAGCCATTCTCAACCATCACCCAATATGTAGTTGGCCATATGCTCCAACATCTTACAAACATGTTGTTTGTTGCTCCTAGAGTGAATACCAAAGCTAGCAAAAGTTTAAACATTTTTTTTTTTTTTGCAAATGTAGTTATTCTAAACTCCGAAATGGTGTATATTTATGAAGAGATATAGGGAAAGAAGTGATATGCCCATAGTCCTTTCCACTGATAATGACGTCATCTTTATTTCGTTAGGGACCACTTTTGTAATCGTTTATAGTTTCTCATTAAATAATGATTTTGTCAAAATTAGTTCCTATAGGTAAAAAATTATCTCACATATAATATGGATAAATAATTTCTCTTTCCATAACTCTATGACACGACACATAAACGAAGTGTCAGTCGTGGGCCGTGCCACGAACATTAAAAAAAATCAACACAAGCACGTGGGCTGTACGCGCGATTTTTTGGCCTGCCGGGGACACAATTTTTAAATAAATAATAAAGTAAAAAATTATATAAATAAATAATGTTAACAAAAATAATATTGATGATAAATTGATTTTTTAATTAATTAAAGATTTTTTTTTAAATAATGGGTGGCATTTGGGCCAGCAAGGCACAACTTGCTTTCCCCTTGACACGGAACGACACGACACGATTTCCAACTTTAAGTCTGTGACATGCCCTGAATTTACTTACCTATCTGTAATTGTATTCTTTTACTTATTACTACCTCCGTAATCTTTTACTTGCAACAAAGGAATATTTTATATCTCACAAATAATACCCCTTTCTTGCAAGTAAAAGATTACGGAGGTAGTATTTAGCATAAGATGGCGGGAAATGAGTTCTTTATTATCAAGCCCCCTTAACTAAATCAGTTAAGTATTATGAATCAGGATCTTCAATCAATTGACCACTTCTATTTATATCATAATTTACTTCACCATATTCAATTACAATAATTTATTACATCATTATTTTTTATTTAATTATATTTCATCCTCCAATAATATAATTTTATCATTTTAATAATAATAAAATAATAATGATGATAATAGTTAACTAAAATCATTGCCGCATGCGTTGTGTGCATATAAAGCTAATAAATTAATACAAAGTTAACTTAGGTTCTCATGTAAGACTCTTTATGGTGTGCCGTTACTTATCTTATGAGTCTATAACCCCTTTAGAAACGTTACTTATCTTTACGATGTGCCGTTACTTGAGTCTATTAATGAATTAAAACATTTTTTCTACAATTGCTCAACCACATTTCTTATTAAGTTGTTCATACTTATTATTAATTCCTTAAATTGCTCAACCATATTTCTTATCTTTAAGTTGTTCACAATAAATTTCCTTAAATTGCTCAACCATGTTTCTTATCTTTAAGTTGTTCACACTAAATTTCCTTAAATTGCTTACATATGAGTTCTTCCTTATTAAGTACGGAGTAGTATACATGTTTCTCCGTAGACTTTTCCTTAATCTTCTCATTGATGTTTATATCCGTTACTTTCTTACAAACGTTTTATTCCTTAGGGATATATATATATATATATATATTTTTATAATGAATTCTTTTGCGAGTTAGACATTAATTACATTTTAACAATAAATTTATCTCTACTAGCCTACTAGCGTTGACTTAATTAATTGTTGAGAATATTGAAAGCCACTAAAACTATTTGTGTTTGATAACGAGGATTCAATAATAGAGAAAACCTTAAAAGACCTAAAAGTGTCTAGCCTTGACCTAAAAACACTAAAAAAAAAATAAGTGTCAAGTAAAATTTTATTTCAAAAAAAGAAAAAAAAGTGTCAAGTAAAATTTGTTATTAAACACCTAAGAGTTGTCAAGTGTTTGAAAATAAACACCTACAACTTCATTTAATTTAAATACCTTAAATTTGTAAATTAGCACCGGTTAATATTTTCCGTCCAAAATTTTATTAACTCACACAAAATTACATTTATATCCTTACTCATAAGCTTTAACCACTTACCTTAAACACTACCACCGCCACTACCACGACCACCATACCCTTTAATGAAACTACCACCACAACCACCTCACCTAGACCACCACCTACACACAAACCACCACCCATTTGACATACTGCCCGTGTTTTAAAATCCACTATTATCCACCAACTTAATTTGAAACCTCCACCCACACATGCACGCCAATTCAGAACCACCACCTTAGGAAACACAGAAATTTCTAAGACCCAGAGTTTTGCCATTTCGAAAATTCAAAAACCCCTCGGAAGCTCTTCAGAAACATATTCAAAACTTAATTTAGAAACCTAAAATGTTTCTTAGATGAGGAAACTTTATGTGATGTTAAATGGAGCATTTCGAAAACTTTGTAACTTACATACAAGCGTTTCCAACTTAAAACAAGTACATAAATAGTGTAAAGTTCCATTTAGCATGCTATAGTTTAGAGTGATAATCCAAAAACACAAATATTAAGCACTCAAAATATGCAATCTGCCTTCGCCGATGATTGTTGTTTGTAAGTATATGGTGTTTCTCTATACTTAGATCCTTGTTCCTAAACACGATTTGTGTTACACTATTGGTTTCTTAATTATTGTTTGTCACTTTGTCCATTTTCTTTTCTTTTAGTACTACTAAGGTCAATACGAGTGCTGATAAATTAGTTGTCGGAGTGTAATTACTATTTCAATCAAGATTTATTTTCTTGTATGTAATACCATATGAAATTAAGTGTTGATATATGTAAAAGTTTTTCATTTTTATTTACAATTTTTGAAATTATATGTTTTCCTTTTGGTTTCCCTGTTTCTTTGTGTTTTCTGAACTTCACGCTTCCCCGTTTCCAAAACGTTTCCGTTTTGAAAACTCTAGCTATTTCCGTACTACCGAGCATCACCCATCACTCCAATTCGAAAACAAACCACCCCAATTTGAAAACCCACCACATCCTCTCACACAGTTCAAGAATAAAAGAAAACACAAAAAAGAAGTGGGCCCCTTAAGGCTTAAACGTCAAACTTAATAAAAAATGTTATCAGCCTTATCAGGTATTGGTTTCGAAGCAAAAGAACACCATTAGATGGTTAAATAAAAAAAAAAAAATCTTCGGTAGTTATTTTAAAATTTTGTAAAACATTTCGTGGTTATCAGCACAAAACTTTGTATTTGAAAAGTTGCTTGTGTTGAAAGAGTTGACTTAATTAACGAGTAGACTGAAAAAGGGAATTCACTTTCCATTACATAAAATTGATGCTTAGTAAGTTAATAACATCTACTACTTAAGTAAAAATTTGTTTATTTACTCTTTTATCTATAATAGGACAATAAATAAGAGCTAAGCCAAGAGCATTTCGTTATTTGAAGAATAAACTTAAAACAATCTTTTTCTTCTTGAGAGAAGAAAGTAAAGTTATTATGGGACAAATAATGCTAACCTAAAATTATTCCTTTTTACATACAAAATAGTTTGAACAAAGCTACAAATGAAAAGGCAACTATTTACATACTTGCCAAGGACAGCAGTATAGTAAAACAGTTCATGGGGGTGCTTCTCATCACCCAGAAAATTCTCGCTTGAATCAGAGTAGGAACTCAAATAAACGACACTCTTGACAAGAACAGCAGCCATTAGCCTCGAAGGCCCTCAATTGCGAAATTTCTTTTGCACTTGTCTAGCTGTTTAGGAACAAATATCAACATTATCCAAAACAGATTGACGTAGCATAGATATCATTGATCCCACCCCAAATGTTTTTTCCCAAGAGTAGACTTAGGGCGGGGAGATCATTTCCTTGGAACGATCACCCATTCTCAAGAGTCAAGATTATTCATCCTGACTAAGAGAGAAGAATAAAACTAAATTCTCCAACATTTCGCCTTCCAGCATTAATCTGGTTTTGTGTATTCAAGTAGCATGTGTGGCGATCTATAAATTTTCACGAGAGTCCAGTAGAGAACTTCCTCCACTTCTAGTTCACCTTCTGCTCTTGCAGCATATATGTCCTCACAAATTGCTATCAGCCTGTATCAGAGCAACATTTGCATTGAATTCAGTATCAAGAGCAGAAAATTATGATATGAATAGTAAATTCTTGATTCCTCCATCGTTTTCCTCTCGATAAAGCTACTTACAAGGGGAGAAATAAAGAAATAACATGCAAGAAATGAAAAACTACATCAAGAATAGACCATGCAAGTAATCAGTCACAAAAATAAAAAAAATTTCATGTGCCTTTTTCATTGCACTGTTTGACCCAAAAATCTCACAAAAACTATATCAAGAAGGGATTGAGGGAGTACAAAGTAAAATCCATCTCCCAAGAAGACCGGAAGCCAAGTTAAGCATTTCGAATAAGTTTTTTGTACTCCAAAATTGTACTTGTTGATTAAGGTAGGATTAGTTCACCTGAGATGATCTAAAAATCTGATTTGCATGCATGCATTAGGTAGACATCAATGAATTTCTTTAAACTGATATGATTTGATATTCTGATCTGATGTTGCATGGGTAACTGACCTTATTTTTCAGTTGTTTATCTGAAACAGGGAATAAGCAATGATACAGCTAATGGGGATGATTGAGAGTGACAAACTCTCTAGTTCTAAATCAGGAAGCTGGTCAGAATGCAACACATTAATTCGTATATTATTAATGAGTGACTCATATACAATATCTCATATTTCTCATATCAGGCATTCATGTACTGTGTGTATCTTTCTGCTCCTCAAAATAAATGAAAACTCTAATATTTCCGGTATCATTCATTCCATGAAGTCCAGGACCAACTATCTGTTCAATCAGCGATCAATCCACTAATTAGACAAAATCAACATTATCTACGACAAGGTGGTTCAGAGTTTGGACCCCTAATTCAGGATCTAGAAGACTTGGTTTCAAACTTCTTGAAGAATCTTATGGATTGATGTTAAAAGTTAAAATCATCTTTCCCTACTGAATTCCTGATATTAAATTTTATGGAGAAAACATTTTGAGGCGAAGGGAGTGCCTCCTACCTGCCCCAAGACAGCTTGCAGATACCATATATCAGAACCATTTTTTCTAATTTTAAGTACAATTTTTAAACTTTATAACAGGCTGAAATCAGATGATATCCTCATCCACATCCTTATTTAAAAATTGGAAGTAAAAAGACTTGAAAGGTTTTGGTTTAGACACTAAATTAAGCTAGCCCATTAACATATAAATCTGAGGTACATGTATCAGTGACTCTGTAATCACCTACCTCCAATCATTTAATATCCAAAAAAAATTTATGCCAACACTAGTCTGCTTGTAAATTAAACTAAGCAAATACCCAGAGTCATGTAATTAGAAGTATACTTTGTATAATTTGAAACAAACAGGACTACAAAATTTCAAGCAGAGGCAGCAATACCTATCACAGGTTGGAAGGTTCTCGTATGGGATTCTCATCCTCAAGTCCGAACACTGTAGCCTAATAAACCGACCAACAGCAAGTACAAATGTAATATAGAGACCCCAGATGCTGAACTTGCTCAAAGTATCACCGAGAAGGCCCTCTATATAAATAAACACATGCATTAGAAGACAATAACTATAAGTCATTTCTCAACATTTTTATGGCATGCAAAAAATGTTATACTTACGCGGTGTTTCTTCTGAAACCACGATTGCTGAAGGCCCGGTAAAACCTTCACATCTAGAAACATTTAGAGGATTGACATCATAAAATGACCACCACGCAGGATTCCGATGATTGATGACGAAATCTGCACTGACTGCATATGTCTGAAACATAAATGATATAGAGAATTATAAAAGGAATAGCCCTATTTCTAGCCCTAAGGGAAATTTAGTTTTTTCCCGTATACTTCCTCTGCAACTTTTAGATGCATTACTTTCTTAAAATGGCAGTAACAAATTAAATGCATGAATTCATTTTTGGCCAACAAATTCTCTATATATCTCTCCTATCACATGGGTTCCCTTTTTTCTCCATCTAACTCTCTCATCTTCAAAACTGCCTAGGAGTCTGAGTTCTTACATAAATCAATACAGAGAAAGAATTTAATTTGGTGACCTATCATAGAAATTATAGCTGTAAAATAAGTCATAGAAATTTAAAATAATTCGCATATACCTCCTCAAATCCTTTTTGTTGGTTCAAGACTTCAAAATACTATCATGTGGAAGCTTGTAAAATTCGTAATAATTTACAGTTTTCATACATTTACTTTACATGATTTTTAATAAAAGATACTTAACACTGGACAAAGATCATTCGGAACCGTTACTGGGGAAAAAAAATAATTAAAAAAAAAAAAAACTAGAAGTGTTATAATTTCACCAACAAAAGTTTTTCATTTTAAGTGAAGGGATTTGATAAGAACTCAATGCATTGCAGTGAAATCACATCTTTACTAAGACAATTAGATGACCAAGTTTTGCATTGGGTGATTCGTTTGCAGCATTATTATTATTTTCTCCCTTTAATTTCCTTAGTGTTTCTAAACACTAATTTGTGTCTTCATTCATCTTACACACATTTGAAAGAGGTTCTGATCATTGGAGAAAGACATCAACAAATCATCCAATGGTGAATATATATAAATGTCAATGAATAAACATTAAGATATTAAAGATTTGAGTAAAATATACCTCTGGTTCGAAAGGTCTCACATCACCAGAACCTGTAACCCTGAAATATCTTGGGAAGATATTAGCAACTCGGAAACTATTTATAGAACCATTAAAAACAGCCTCTACCTCTGACGTTTTTGGAAGATCAGGCTCATTCCAAACAATCCTTTCATACTTCACAACCTCTTTCCCTTTAGGTCTGTCCCTAGTCAGTACCCAAGAAAAAATAATATCCATATCCTTGCCTACAGCAAGAGAGTTAGTGAACCTCTTTTGAACAACTTCTGGGACTAGCCAAAGCGTACTAGCATCAGCCTGGCAACATATTATTTGGATGTCATTTTTATCATATGTAGTCAAGAATCCTTGAGGGTCAAGATGAGCCTTGTCCTTAATGTTATTCCAATTTAACTTTTCACACAGGGTAGTTTGATACAGCGTTAGCCTACCAACATTTGACTTAATATCAACCTGTACACTGACATCCTTAATGGGATTAGCAATGTTTGTGGGGTTGCCACTACTGTACATCTGCAATAAGAAAAAATGTTTCAGAGCCTTGATTTGATCTTATACAAAGAATACACGTTTCACAGAATATAGAGTTTGTTGTATTGATTCTTTTATAATAAAGCAGGGAAAGAACTAATGAGAAGATGCTTAAAATGAAAAGGGCAAGAAAGATTAATGTGTAATTCATTTGAACTACATGAGTAAACTACTGTATTTCTGTATCCTAAAACAGCCACAAGTATTCACACACCTTACACTTATTTTGGAAAATCCTACGTCTTAGGCACAAAACCTAAAGAATAGCTTAGCACGCCAAACTTCAAATAGATTTTCCTCATTCCTCTGAATCTCATGACAGTAGCCAGAAAATGCACCAAACTAGAAGGCGGAGGTACACTGAACATACAGGAGTATTTAGGACATCATGTAAATTTTAATCACCACAGGGTAAGCTTATTTGAATTTTTGTAAATAAAAATCGAAGAAGAATGGCAAAGCCGCAGACGTTAAAACTAGCTAGAAAAAAAGTAAAAGTGAAAAATGGAAATGTGCCAAAGAACCTTTTCATTTTAGGTATGAACTTGAATTATGAATTCAATACAATAGAACTAATTACAGATCATATGAATATAATAGACTAGATTTTTGGTTTCAATGAGGATGAAGTCATTTCTTCTCAAATAAAGAGAGTGATTAGTCATTAAAAATAGACCACTTTAAGTATAATCATATGCTTATAGCATAAAGTTGACAAGGAAACTTCAAGCCCCCTTAGCATTACTATAGAAAAACATTACGAACAATGGGAATTTTTTGACAATGACAATGGGTCCTACAAATTCTCTGGGGGAAGGAGAAAGGGGGGGGGGGATCTTAAGTAAGGTCACTCACAAAGTCACAAGAGTCGGTGTAGGGAGCAACAAGAATATTTTTGAAAAGGGAAGAGAGGGTAAACTGGTAAAGATAGGAGGATGAATCTAAACCTTGTGAAATTCAATTAAAACTTTACTGTTCCATGTCATCATTTGGTATGCTCCACGTATCATTTTGAGAATGCCAAACCCTTTACAACAACAACAAACCCTTAGCACCTAAATAATTTGGGGTTACCTAGACATGAATCGACATGAGGAATGACAAAAGTCATCCTCTCCCTGCATCCTTCTCTGTTTGACGCAAAATTTACTCAAATTCTAACAGCCTCATACCATTGTCAACCACCCTCATCCAAGTTTGGGAGAGGTCATCCTCTAGTCCTCACCTTTCCGTCCTTTTGCCACTCCACAAGCCTCCTTATCGAAATGTTACTTGGTCTCTATCTTACATGACCAAATCATCTTAGGTCCTACATCTTATTTTCTATAGAAGTAATCCCTATCTTCTTCCTAATAATCATTCCTTATTTTATCCTTTCTTGTACGTCCTCAAATCCAACGTAGCATAGGCATTCCTTCTGCATTCAGCTTATGGATGTTACAATATTTCAAAGCCCAATATTCTATACCATATAAAAATGTCAGCCAAATTATTGTGTGGTATAGGGAATGCCACAATCAAATAAAAATCCAAAAAGCTCCTTTCCACTTCATCCAACCAATTTGATCATGTGGGACAGGCTTTGGTAGTTGCGCTACACTCTTACTTTTCAAAGCAAGGCATGGCACTGCCAACTATTTGCAAATCTGTTCATGCGATTAAATCCGTGGCACAACAAGACAGGCACATTGTCAACAGTCAGACCATGGACCACTTCATCTAGCCCACAAGCACATGGGCTTAGCATGAGGCTCATTGCCATCTTTATGGACTTCCACATAAAATTCAAAGCAAAGAACATAACAAAATGCAAGGAATATTAGAGTGACTTAACTCTTAAGGGATAAGTAATGAATTACAAGAGGACCAGTATACACCCTTTCATCATGAATACTTAACAACCCTAGACTCCTGCTGTAAAACACTTGCTATGCTAGTGGCTTCTCTCTGATATAGATGTGTCTTAATTCATACTAGATGAAAACTAAAGCGGCATGACGTATGGAGGCAATCAGAGTAAGAAAAGGTTTTCTTATGTGTACCTATAGCAACTACTACTATTATCATAAAAGAACAAAGTTAAAATACATAAAACTTATTTCTCACTCAAAGTAATTGATTCATGAGTGATGCTTCTCCTTTCCCTTGTTCAGGAATGAAGTAAACAGCTCCAGAAAGGAAGTAGTATGGTTATTTAATTAGTTAATGGAAGCTAGAAAACCGGTTAATTGACATCAAGCAAGCAACTCAAATTCCAAACAACTAAAAAGAGTTTGAGTTAAAAAGCTTCTTACCAGCATAGGAGCCCAAATAACACAAATCAAAATGAAGAAGAGACAGATCCCACTGCCGAGCTTAGTCATCTTTGTCTGTTTCTCTCCTTGTTTATGATTTGCCCTATTCAATATGGCGTCACATTTGACAAGATATAAGCTAGCATTTATGTCCTCCAACTGTTCAAGATATATGACAGAATTATTAGAGGTCTAAAAGGTTTCTCCTACATTAACAAGTATGGGGGTGAACAAAAACTCTACATTCAGCATCACATCATATGATGAATAAAGCGATTAATAGGAAAAAAATGAAGATACAAAAAGAAAGAATGATAAAACCAATTCAATGCATCACAAACAGAGAAGAATCATACACCAGCCAGACAACAGACGATCATATTGAGCATTGCAATGAAGCAGGTAAGCTTAGAAACAATATTAAATTCTCAAGCAAATTCCTAAAGCATTTTATTTGGGTACTTACCTTAATGTGCAATTAAATAGAAGTTCTAGAATATTTAACTTTTTATTGTGGTGTATAGCAGTCACTTCCATTGATTTCTCATGAGATTCACAAAAAGCAGAGCATTGCTTAAAACATTGTATCAGCAACAATGTTAACATTTTTAATTAAATTATATAAAAAATTATTCATCAGAATCCTCTTTACGAATTTGGTGCTTTGCAGAAAATCACTTCAGCTATTTTTTGAAACAACTTACTCCCAAAACAATTTGGAGTCGGCTAAACAGAAATCAATAAGAGGAGATAGCAAAAGTCATCCGCAAAAAATCTTCTTTCCACTCTTCCTTGTTTAGCAGAACCCTCTCTCGGCTGTTTTTAAAAATCCTCATAAATTTCAATTTAATTTTAAATTATACTGAAACCACTGCAAAAGAATTATAACAATCTAAAAAAGTAAAACAAAAAACCCACCAGGTAGCAGTTCACAGCTAAGATAATATCAAAACTGAGTAATTCAAAATACTTTTTGAAACAAAACTCATACAAGATTGTTTTTCAATCATTTTAGGTGTAAGGTATGAAATACTGAAGTATCAAGGATAAAAATCTTTAACTATTTAAGGGCGTCTAGTTTGAAAGAGGAAGGCATTTGGAGTGAGTTTAAACAGCTCATACCTAGTATATGCATTGAAAAATTCCAATTTTTAAACCCATACCGCAACCTAGGCCTTACCATTCCAAAAAAAATAAATTCTTATAAACATAGAATGGAAGAAGAGAGAAGAAAATTATTATATTTCAGATTTGTTTGAGTAGTTAGAAAAGAGAAGGTGTTAGAAAAGATACGAAGCTTTTGGAATTACGGGAGAATGAGATTCTCGATCACATGGAATGGAGGAGGAAAATTTAAGTGGATGACCACATGGAATGATCAGTTTTGGTTCATGTAGCCGACCCCAATCATGGGATTAAGGCTTTGATTGATCAATCAATCAATCAAAACTTTAAACCCATATTTGATTGATTGATTGTTATTTGTTTGAGTAGTTATAGACACGTGTACATCAATGCATTGAATTTACATATCCTTTCTTTCCATAGAATGAGCATTTTGAGTTTTATAGGTTCAAATGAATCAAGACAAATCATAGCATATATAGGCTAACTTAAATTTAGTTATGCTTTCCTAGGGTTCATGTGTCGAATAAGGGTATCATTCTTGTATGAATATTTGTAATTTGATACTTATCTCACCAAAATCTTGCAGAAAATTTAGTTCGGCAAATTGTCTCACAAACATTTGTCAAGTTTTGAAACACTATATATCTCTATTAATCTATCAGTCAATAATTCTAACAAATGTCAGTTTGATCTTGTATGGAATGTAAAAAAGGGTCAATAAATGACTGCAAAGACACTGCCAACAACAACAACGTTGTAGTCCCAAATATAACAAATAATCAAATTATAAATGTGGTTGTGGATGGAGTATGATAAATAATATCATCCGTGTCTTAAGCCCATCAGAGATAAGGTCAAACAAAAATTATGCAGTTTACATAAATCAAGACAAAAACATCACAATTAGATTCTAGTCAGAATGGGGAGCCAACAGCTCAAAATTGTCAATAAATATAAAGTGCAAGCTAAGTATTACCTTCAGCCAGTCATACATTGTCAATGAAGTGGTTGTGCATGACCAGTCAAGCACACAACGTAACTCGTAAAGGAAGGGAAGAGCGCGATAAAGTCGATAGCCAAGGAAGTTGATCCTAGAAACCTTGCTGGTCAAAAATTGGCGATACAGCGTACTTTTATGGGGCATTCCATAGCGAATTTGTACAGCCTGAAGTGCTAAGGATACTGCTTTTGTCAAAAAGATAGCACGAAGAGCTAAAATCCCAGAATACTGTTGCGATGGTTGCATGTTCCAAGCATATTCTGTAACTGAATATGTGAAGAGAAAAAGGTTGAAAAGGTAGAAGAGAACTTTGCCCGTAGCAAATGAACATAGATATATAATTCGGTCAACCACTATCAAGAAAAAGATAATCTGCACAAAAAAATAAAATCAGGTAAGTTACTAATAATTTTGTATACAGCACAAGCTTAATATTTTGATAAAGAACAGCAATAAGCCAATAAACATAGTAAGGCATTCACTGATCTTGTAAATCTTCCTGCAATATCAAAAAATTGTGCACATTTGTTACAAAAATCCGTACATAAATTCATTATGATTGAAACTGTGTAAGTAGATGGGCAACAGTGACATCAGGACATTAGCGGGAGCATTAAGCAAAAAGGTCATAGAAAGGAGAAAAGTTCCAGGGAAGCTTACCATTAACATAAACACAAATTCCTTCGGGAATTGATCCTCAAGTTGATAAACACCAAGAAATTCGCTTTTATTCTTAATGACAGATTGGTAGAAAATGGCAACCAGAAAGAAAACTGCAAGATCAGCTCCAAATACATAAGCATATAAGTCGACTTCTCTCTTTCCACCACCGATTACTGATAGAACAGGGTACGAGAATCCAACTTCGTCAAAAAAACCAGAACTTCTAGCCATAAGAATCTCCTTTGCAACGTCAGCAGCTGGTGTTAAAGACATTGTCCAATCCTTTGGCACACACTCTGGAAAAGAGGAGGCATGTACAACTTCAAAAACCGTCAAAGCTATGTTGGGGTTCTCCTGACTTCTCTCAATGCTCTGAATGTTAACCCTGCTTGCTGAAGGGCAAACATTCGGGTTATCCTCTTTGCAATGTTCACTATGGACAATCTTAAGCAATTGGTTCATTCCTGATTCAATCTTCTCAGGTTGAATGCCATCTTCTGGCCATACTCCAACATCCATGGACAGCTGAATGAAGTATGGAGGAGACTCTGCTCCTTGGGTTAGGGACTTCCAGTACCTAAAGCAGCTTCTAGCAATTGTTATCACTACATCTTTAACCGGTTGAAAAATTTTAGTTAGCCTTTCACTCCAGTTAGAACATGAGCCCACATTTTTCCGTTCATGCATTTTTCTCTTGAAAGCATTGAACTTTGATATTGCAGTCCAATCACCATCCTGTGCAGTAATGGAGCTTTGTAATAGTGTAAATAAATAGACCAAAAAGAGTGGCAATGAACTAATCACAAACGAAGATTTGATTTCATGATGAGGAAAACCCAATTCTTGAAGCAATGTCACGTCGATCAGCCCACAGTGTTGAATGATGATTTGGTACAAGTATTCAATTAAGATGTAGAGCTCAGTATAGATTAGCATGACCACCCAAAATGCATAACTTGGACCAGTGTTAACACACAGAGCATACAGAAAAAGTGCTGCAAGGTACACCATGGATAACAGACTGAAGTTCCAAAGGAAGACAAGAATAAAGCAACAGTAACAAACAATATCATTGTTGGAACGCATCTGAGACCAGATGTGATGAAAGATCCTAAGAAGCTGCAGCCTCAAAGACTCGGACATAGTTCTACTCTTGTCAGACTGCAAAGAAGATGTACGAACTATATGAACATTTCCAGCATTTTGGCTCTCAATTTCACCACATACTCTATCATCTTCGTCAGAAGAATGGCTATTTGAATCCTCATCTTCACGTACTAAATTCAAAAAACTTGCAAGATTTGTAACAGCTTGGTTTCCAAGAGATTGCACTTGAGAAACACCATCACCTATCAGCAGCACTGCAGATTTTAATGGGTGGTCCTTTGAATGGTCTTTCGAGCTTTCTTTAATTCTTTCAAATACCGACTGATAACCAGTATCTTCAATTTCTGTAATTTCACTGAAAGAAATTTGTTTTGTGTCTTGCAACATTGATTGTTCTGCAGTTGGGGATCCAAACAATTCTGAAGGCAGTATGAAGTCGTTAGAAGTTCTCTGCCCTTCCCTTAAAGATGCCTCTTCCTGATGAGTAGCCTTAAAATCTTTATCCAAATTAAATTTGGGGCTTCTTAATTCCTCCTTATCAACAGTTGTAACATATTTATCCTTAGTAAACGAAGCATTTTTCCTCCTTCTTAAGCCTTCGCTCCCAGGCGATACTACTTGATCACACTTGCCAGGAGAATTCATGCTGTGAAGCTGGACCTGTAGATCAAGCATCTCCGATTTCATCTTCTCCACTTGCATATTACGCTGCCTTTTCTCCTCCTCTGTCTCACGAATATGCTGCAATTGTGCATTCTTCCATGCAGCCTTCTTCTCTTGCTCATGTACAATGGCCCCAATTTGCTCTGCCTCGAGATATCTCGATACATGTTCAAATTCCGGAGATGAGAACATATATGATTGCAGTGAAACCAATATGAAGATGATGATTTCAACCAATGCAGATCTTGAAGTTATACGAAACCCGTAGTCATACTTATAAAATCCAATGGCCTCATATATATAGCCTACAGTACCACACTTCACTTTATTGAAGACCCCAATAAAAGGGCTCTGATAAGCAAGAGACAGAACTATAATGACAAAATTGTATATGCGCAAGAATTTGAAGATCTTGTTCCTTTTCTGCAGAATTTCCAATCTCATTCGGAAAAAGACCAAAGCAAAACCAAGATATCCAAGGTGCAAAATGTCATACTCCAGAGTTCCAGTAATCAGAATCAAAGTAAGCACAAGATCCAGGAGATGGCAATAACAGTAAAGTCTCAAATAGTCAAAAATAGTCCACATACTTTTTGTTTCGAATGAAAGGTCCTTCCAAACAAAAATGTTCTTCCGTTGAGACATCATCTTATGGTACGTATATGACCATGACAAATTAGGTGATCGGTCAGCACGCAGCTTAAAACATGCAACAACGAAGACTACAAAGTAGCTCATAAGCATTCGAGGATCATCCGCAACAAGTCCTGCCAAACATAGTGAAGAATTGGTTTGAAAAAAAAAGAGGAAGAGGGGCGTGGGGTGAATGCGGTAGCACAAAGTTTCATTCTAACTTTAAAGCATTGTCATATAAAGAAAACACAAATAAAAACTAATAACATGATCATAGAATATATTCTTTTAATCTAATGGAAAAAATGAGAAACGAAAAAAAAAAATGTTTATTCATCATGAATAAACCACTCAAAGTGGACTATCCTCATCATGTTTGACTCTCATACAAGAAAACCTGGTACAACACACAACACATATACACACATACACACACACAAACTGTTTTAATCCATTATTGATAGTACAAAAGCTGCAAAGTTCAATTACCCTGCCCATTATCACATGATGGTTTTCCACATGCTCTGTAGCACCAAGTGCATGACATTTAACAGAAGGAGCACCACCCTCTTAGAGAGCCCACATCCTAACATTCCCATATTTACAACATGTTCTCAATCTAGGGATGTTAAAATGTATAACCTTCCGCTTCGAAAGGAAGCGTCCAGTTCATCATACAAAGAGCTTTTGATATCCATCTGTATCATGCAAGTCAGCAGGTTTGTCTTACTCCCAATAGTATACAAACAAAGTTTTTCTTAATTCCCCACCAAATTAATACAACAGCTTACAGAAAGTTAGGAAAGTCTTTGGGTTGCTGCATTCTTGTCAATATAACAATAACAGTTAGCACTTCCACCTAATATAGGTGACATATATAGTGGAAGCACAATTGTTCTTAGGTGACTTGGTCATGAGAACCTCATGATACTACTGTACTGTTGATACTAAGGATAGTATGATTTGGCCAAAAGTCTACATAGTGTCAATGGAAGGGTAACAGGATATTGGGTCTTTTTAATTTGGTTCATATGAGCACAGTGAGGCACTAACTCTCCCAATCTCCTGAATTCAGGGAAAGCAAAAAAAAAAATCCATATGCTTCTTAGTACTTACAAGAAACAAAAAACAAATAGTATATAACTACTAAATTCTAAGCAATTCAAACACAGTTGCACAAAAATGAATAATCTGGCAAACCATTCTGGATTTTGAATCTCTTGCTGAAACTAACTGAAGAAGTTAATTACTGCTGCATAATTATGAGCTAAGAGTAAATTTTAAAAACTTCCTTGTATGTTCAGTTGCATCATATATTAGCCACCAACCTTTTCCTTTTCTGTCTTTATCTTAAATTCTTAGTAACAAAAAGGTATAGATCTGAAACTCTATCAGCAGAGTGAGCAAACTGACTGTCAAGTGAAAGATGTTTCAACCAAACAATGAGGTAGGTAAAGGGGAAAAAAACATACCCAACCAACAACTTCGGCAATACTGATAATGTAGCTTTGAAATTCTCCAGCAGTCATGGCAGCGAACAGTATCCTCCTTTGAGGCCTGCTGGCTCAGAGATATCTGGTTCCTCCAGATGGAAAAGTACTCAAGGATCAGGACACATGCGAAGATGAAAACCAAAATGGACCACAGCTTACGAATAACACGTCGATCCAATAGAACAAAACAAGCAAGCAGACCAATATAGAGCAGTGAAATGACATTTAAGAGGGCAAAACTAGCGAGAAGCAACACAATCATGTTGATTTCCAGGCCAAAGAGGTTGAACAAATTTTCAAGCCAAAACATCAAGTAAACTTTCAATGTCGCCCTTTGCATGTCAAACCTTTCCTTTCTTAGGGCTAGAATTCTTCTCTTGTTCCATTTTTGACTCTCTTTAATACTTCCCCAGAAGTACCCAGAAGAAAGCTTTTCGCTTCTTGAATTCTCTGACTCGCTTCCTAAAAGCAATGGCTGAGAACAATCAGAGTTTAATGATAGCCACGGATAGCTAGCTGATGTCTTCTCCCTCTCAATAGGTGAAAAATGCGACACAGAGTTATTCTCTTCATCATGGCTGGACACAATAGCTGCATCATCTTCAGCAGTGACAAATAATGGACATGGCTCTTCCCAGTCACCTAATAATAGATTAGCGTTTGGCATCATATCCAACCAATGAAAAACATTGTATTGGAGAGTGCAGGCAACAATTACTAAAACATGTCCCCTCAAGCTTGACTCTATTCCCCAAAAACCAGTTTCGAATACTTGGAGACCTAAAAAATGAGACAAATAAGAATACTTCTGGCCAGGAAACATCTTTGCCTGCTGACCCCAAATCTGGAAAACATATTCCATTATCACTACAAACCCTGTATAAACCAAAAACGACTTTGATGGGACCTTGGAAGTTTTAGGGAATGTTGAGAAAAAGATCAGGCCCAGAAGATACAAAAAGCCAAACGCACTTATCGGCGATATGGATGCATAAAATAGAGCAGCAAACAGAAGCTTATTGCTGTGCCATATGAGAAGCCTTTTCAAAAAACCAAGTGCCCCTGACTGAAGAACATTAGCATCATTGCGTTCAGTATGTTTGCTCTGTCTCCTTTCATAGCTATAAAGTTGCATTACTATTAAAATTGCAAGTGATTCCCAGATGTTATCCAACATAGGAGCTTCAGGTATAAAACCCAGGCTTGAGTAAAGATCAATAATACAAGACAGCCATGTTTGGAAGCTCGGGAAATTGCTGAGGCTATACATGAAAATGAACACCAGAATAGCATATGCTTTCAAAGGGAACCACAGACGTCTTTTTGTTCGTTCTACAAGTTGTCTTCCAATGATCCATAAAAGCAAAAGGAAGACATACCCAAATGATATATAATTGGGTCTAACCAGGTAAACTGCAACAAGTATAGTAAGAAATGCAATATAGGTTCCCCATGATCGATAAACTACACGGAACTTCTGCCCCACTGCACTCAGGTATGATGCTATTCTTCTCTCTGCAAGAACCAAAGAATATTTAAATACATGCATCAAGGAATACAACTAAAATATTTTAAATGCCTACAAAAATGAAAGTTATTCTATATCACTAACATCTTACAACTTTATTTATTTTTTTTTTTTTTCATGATTTTGCTGCTGTCCACTTCCAACATCAATACTACACATACCTATGATATTTTTATAGCTCTTACAATAACAATTCCTTCATCATAACAATTTTTTTGGAGGAATTTTCCTCAGATGCCCTGAGGTTTAGCTAAATAGCCAAAATTCCCCTGTAATTTGAGATATCCCTTGGACCCGTGAGATTATTATTTTGTGTCTAATATTCTTAATGCTTATTATTAAGCCAATGGACTAATTTTTGGATTATTTTTTTCCTCCTCAAATGTCTAAAGTTACAAAAATTGATTTAAATGCTAAACTTTGAGGATTATGTTTTGCAAACATAATTTAGGGGATTTCGACTTTTGGAGCCCAATTTTAAGAATGATTTGGAAGTTCATCTGGAATTTGGCATAGTATTAATTTTGGGGATTTAGGGTAATTTGTGAAACGGGCAAAAAAATCAACAAACTAAACTATTTGGCTTAATACTTAACATAAGCATTCTTTAAGCACTGAGGGCATTTTAGTCACAAAATAGTTTAATCTAGAGGTATCTAAGGATTTCTCAAATTATGGGGTTATTTTGGCCATTAGGCAAAACCTCATGGATACTTGTCTACTTGAGGTAAAATCCCTTTTCTTTTAAATTTTAATTTAATACCGATATCTTGTTGATTCCAATATTACATCAGCTCTAAGATTATAACACTAATGAGATAATTGTTTAATAGGCCTAGTTTCTCTATTACAACATTCTTTTTTTTTTTTTGTGTGTGCATGTAACAGATAGTTGTTTCACAAGGAGGCCAAGACATATGTTACACAAGCAGAAAAGAGATGCTGAAGAAAGAAACATAATAGAAGCACTCCAAAATAAACGAACCATGAGAATGTCCATTACTACTGTCTCCACTAGCTGAAGCGAAAAAAACTGATAATAAAACTGACTTGTTTAAACCAGCTTTAAGAACACTGAATCCAACTGGAGGGTAAGGTGTATGCTGTACAAAAGCTGAGAATGAAAATAACATGTCAAATCCATGATCGTGTATGGCACAAAAACACGCAAGCAGAGCTGTTTCCAAGAAATCCCATGAGTTATCATGAAGTCCTACATCAAGGAAGACAAAAGGAAAATGATTAATTTGACACCTTAAAGTAACAGATATAAAACCATGTTCACTTTAAAGCAAGTAAATAAAAAAGGTTGAAAAACAGAATAGAATACACTCAGCAATTAAAGAAAATGAACAAGTATACCTAATTGTGACAGAATATTCCAACTCAGCGAGCCTTCATGCTCCAGGTATTTTGACACCAGATTTATTTGAAGTATGTACAGTAATGCAAAATGAGTTTCGCATAATATAATTAATGCCTTCCTTATTTTCCAGCTGATACTGTGGCTCAGGAGATATATCAAAAAGAATATCACTGCAATAAGAGGGAAGATTCATTGGTTAAAAAAGTAACGTTATTTGCACTCCAGACAAATGACTGAAAATAATTTTCCATTTATTTTTAAGTTCTATAGGATGCTCAAAAGTCAAGGATGAGGATTAAAACATAAAAGATCTTTTACATACTGTAGAGTGCATGAATAAATCCAGGCTTCAAGGCTATAACAAATATCAAAGCCAACATGATAGCCCGAGAACATTTACGCAAACCCCAAGCAACTGTGGCAACAATAAGCACCTTCGTCTCATCCTTTGCTGCAAGTTGGAGATATTGGTAGCAACAATAGCTATTAGGGTGGATAAAGAAACATAAAACTGAAATACAGGCAACAAAGTAAAGGCAGATTGCAGTAGAAACATGAGAAATTGAGAACTACAAGTAAAACCTTTCCAAACTTTGAGATGTCATCCAAGGTTGATTAAGAGTGAGTAGCTAAGAGCTTTTTTTGGGTTGTTATTGTCGTTGTGTGCGCATAAACAAAGACACAAAATTGCCAAAGTATGCGTATTAGCATGTAGCTCAGGCTAAAAGGCACCCATGTACAATGGTGCATCATCATTATTTAGTTATACGTGAGCAATCTACGAATGGTGCAGTTATACTCTTGGTCACCATTTCAGCAATTAAAAATGTAAACCAGTGAGTTCATAATAATTTCCATTTACAATTTCAAAGAT
This sequence comes from Suaeda aralocaspica, assembly GCA_016808085.1. NCBI lineage: Eukaryota > Viridiplantae > Streptophyta > Magnoliopsida > Caryophyllales > Amaranthaceae > Suaeda > Suaeda aralocaspica. Next base: position 2,137,170 of record PYUH01004033.1, on the reverse strand, counting down.
GGCAGTCTCTTAAGCAATGATAGGCTCTTTGAAAGGTTGCTGCCAAGCTAGTACATTACATGGAATTTCGAGAGATAATACAAGAATTTTATACACATAGAATAGTGGGCAAGAGCATGAAAAAAAATTGGACTAAATAAATTTCACAAATGATAGAGAGATGCCCTAGAAATTTTATTTGCATGAGGCAAAAATAATGAAAATAAAAACCCAACATTTGCACTCAAAGAAACTTGGTTACTGTATAATTTTGGAAGATCATGCATTTATTTCCAAACAACCTGCCCATGAGATATCCAGCTTCTATGTTATTTTAGAATGCCGGTTCCCAATTTCCGATACGTTACTAATTTCCCTGCTACCTAGGTCTAAATCTTACTTCCAATTATATCCTACAGGATTATCCTATATAAATAACTTTAACACCAGTGACCTGTGATCCCTCTTCTTGCTTGTATTAAAATGATTTCGATTAACTTGATCGTCTACACCCTTAATTCTCTTCCTTGAAATGCATGCAAAATGGTTTAATAAGACAGTTAATCATAATCAGGCATCAAGTTGATATTAGTCTCACAGAAAGTATATCAGGCGCAAAATGATTGAGCAGGATTAAAATAGCATAAAAAGAACATTAGAAATTGTATTAATCATTCAGAATACCTTCTACTTCTATAGTATGTTCACCATTTGGAATTTGACCATTGTCATTAGTGAGATATGTGAACACAGAATTGCTCACAAGATTACCAACAGCAATTAGCGCTCCAAGACCAAACTGGGCCAGCAAGAAATATCCAGGAATTGGGTAACGCCACAAGCCAACAAGCTCCCATATCTCCATATCCTGCACATTTCAAAAGTTAGACTGCAACACCAAGGTTTTGACCTACTTCATTTGACCTTAGAAACAGATTTAAACTCAGAACGTTTTCGAGGATATGCAACACCAAGGATATGTAAATACTAAACAAATATAATGGTCCCCAAAACCACTCAACTTTGCTTAGAAACCATTTGACCCATTATCTATGTTGGCGCACTGAACTCTTTTATTATCCTGTGTATTTGTTTAGTTTCGGCATTCAATTACATAATTTGTAATTTTGTAAGCAGTAATAGATTATGTGAGGTTTAGATGTCCATATACATATACTAATTGCCCTAACCAAACTACTACATTCCATCAAAATTAACTGGCAAATCGTTCATTATGCTACATCCTCAAACTTGTTTCGCTGATTATTGTAACCCAAAGACTGTATGATATCTTCTCTTTCTTAACTTATTGGTACAAATTAAAAGCTACCCATAGATGGGTTAAAGCTAATCAAACATTGACTGTTTTTCATTAAGTTTGATGAAAGTCCACCTTACACATTATAATTTGATGAGTGGGAGCTTGCCTAAGAGTGAATCTTTGCATAGTTAATATCCATGATGGTCAAGACTGTAGTATAATCTTGAAGTATTGGTATGCACAACTGATTGCGGTGAGGGAAGTGAATTTGAGATATGACTTATTCCAGATCCAATTGCTTTGTAATATGTTTAGTGTATGAAAATCAAGTTCGTTTCACAATCAACAATTATATCATAAAATATTGTGGCTTGATATCCTAACAATATAAGAGAGGCATCATAGATTTTGTTCAGGTTGGACCATTAGACTACCCAAGGCCTTCCTTTGTACTTTGTCACTCTTGGATCCAGTTGGGAAAAAGTGAGGACTTACATGGATACATATTGTCTCAACATGAAGAAAAAAAAAACTATCATATACGAAGTATAAAGTATTACCTTTGTCCGCTTCCAGTTCACAATTGAGAACGCCACATTGAATACATAAGTACTGGTGGCCCACAAGAGTATGAACACGAGCAGAAGACTATTCAAGCGGTGCAGACGAAACAATGATGGGAAAGCATATACAATGTAACCCACATATGCCAGCAATCCAAATGCACATATACTTGCAAAATGGAAACTCCAAAAGGAAAGAGCAACCAAAGATAACTGCAATGTTCAAATTTTGAAAATTAAAATCAAGACAACAAATTAACGCAAATTTATGTTACTCCGGAGTACATGTTACCCAATTGAACTTTCAAAAAATAATCAACTAATTACCTAATTAGTGTAATAAAAGAGATTCAAATGGGCTAAATTTTTGTCGAGCTAACAACTTAACTAATGAACACCTATTATGCTTTATATCAAGAGATTTAAGACGAACTCAACAAACTCATTTACTAAGATACTATATGCTTACTCCATTTCATAATAGATAGTATATAGAGAGAAATTACACAAATTACGAAAAGTAAAGAGAGAAAGGTAAGGGCCACATAATAAGAGTAAAGCCTACTGTAAATGTCAAAGATTGTAGTTCAAGATAGTTACCGGGAAACCATAAGTGAAAAAATTAATGGTAAATGTCCGAAAAACTGCTCCTTTCACCAAAAAATTGGTATGTCTCACTCCTGACCTAAAAATGAAGTATAGTCAAATAAGCACAACAATGATAAGCGATTTAATGTGGGAAAATTAGCTTAAACAGTATAAAGTTAGCACCTTTTGCATCATTCATATAAACAAGCAGGTACACTTCACATCAATCTTTCAACGTTTTTCATCCTTTTATTCATTTTTCACCAATTCTTTATAAACATAAAATCACAACTAGAATAATCAATCCTCAACATAATCCATGGCCAAAATGTTGCATTGATTTATATTGGAGGGAGTATAAGAAAACGTATCCATTTGAGTGTGATATATAGCCCTATATCACGAAATATACACATGTATGTTTCACAAACAGAAATCATATTATTTTGTAGCCAAATCAAACCCCACAAATAGTATCTGAATCTTTTAATAAATAACACTATGATCAACAATTTTGATAGCTAAAGGTGATAAATGAACTTTTTCTTTTACTGTTTCAACCACATAGCATCACATAATGGGAGTGAATTACATTGAACAATAGAAAATGAATAAAATAGCAAAGAATAACAAAGTGGGATTTCACTCGTTATCTTTAATACCAATATGTCAGGATGTCACAAAAACTACTGTACTAGCATTATGCAAAAAAAGTTACCACCCGGGGCACCGGTGGGGCCAATATACTAGTTTTCACTCAAAAGATGGATTCCATAGTCTCCCACTCTTCAACTCTTGACATTATTTTACCCTAATGTTGTTGCATCACATCACAACTCTGGGTATAACTAAAATTTAAAAAAATGAGGGTCATATATAGGACTTGTGCTTCTGTTCTATGACACGAAAAAAAAGAAGTTAAACAACGAGAGGACGCGGGGGAGGGAGCGGGGGGGGGGGGGTAATCACTGGATAGACTGTTGCCCTCCAAACTCCAAACAAATAATTAAACTACGAGAAACGACCTCACATCTAACAAAACCTACTCAAGATTACCCCTACCGAACACCCCAAATAAAAGTAAATGAGCAAAGTGTCCTACATTTAGCAATTTAAATAGAAATTGGAAAAAGATCAAGAACACCCACTACACTATATGCATTCATGGAAACATGAGCTAGAGCTTTGAGATTGGCAACCCAACTCCACATAAAATAAGTGAAAAAGAATTCAATTAAGATAATATATAGGAGGAAAAAAAATGAAATTTGCATAAACCATCACTCTTGAAAATATTGCAACACAGTGAAAAAGTGCAGCAGACCAGATTATTATTTACTGTAAAAAAAAGAAAAGTAAAAGCACCAGATCAGATACCTTGACTGACGAATAAAAAATGAATGTCTTGGAGGAAGAAGTTGCTCAGTCAAATCACTTTCTGCAGTGGACATCATAAATTCCATTTCCTCCAAGTCATTTTTGATGAATGACAGCTGCTTAATACAATATGCGCACATATAACTCAATCTTTACAAAGATAAAACATATGAACAAGTGCAAAGGAATTTCAAGTCACTGCTAAATTTAGCATTGCTTCCAGATTTTTCACACAAATCTATCTTCTTTGACCATAATGAACCTATAATCCCTACATGTTATTGGCAAGGAAAAGAGTAATATATCACTCCAAACAATCCATACTATCTATCTTCTGAAGTAACACATATGTATACTAAGGACCTCTTAATTACCTTAGTTTTAAAAAGGCATGAGGCACACTTAGGCGTAAGACCGGTATCCGCGTATGCGCCTTGTGCCTCAGTGCACTCTCGTGGGCTAGGAGCCCATTATAAAAAATTGGAAGGAAAAAAAAAAAAAAAAAGGTTTGCGCCTCCATGTACCTTGTGTGCAAACGCTTTTGAAACTAAGGGCTTGTTTGGTATTGTTGTTTGTTTTCAGTTTTCTGTTGTTTAGAAAACAGAAAACCAAAAACAACAAACAAGAAAAAATTAAAGATGCTTTTACATTTCTGTTGTCAATTTTCATAATTGGCATGATTTTAATAAATTTGGCCAGTTTTTTATTCATTATATGACATACATTATATGGTTTTGAAAAAAAAAAAAAAAAAACAAACACAGCAATATCAAATGAACCTTAAGTTAGTTACTACTATGCATATTGATGTTTTAAAAGTAAAAATTTGTTACTTAAAAAAAAATGGAAGGGGAGAGCTAAAGAAGAAGAAGATTCATAAAGCTATTATGCGGTCGAATTGAGGGATTGTCTATTCACAATTTCACACTCCATGATATATCATCACTTAGGCTATCTTCAGTTCGTTTGAATTTTTCTGATATGAGCTTGATGTAGTTATTTTTTTGTTTTAATATTTTCTGATTTTTTTTAAATAAGCACTACAGCGCTTGAAGTGAACACTTAGTTTTAAAAGCGCGCTCCAAAGCACCAGCTTTGGGGTTTCAGGACGCACAGGCACACCCTGACCTCAAAGGCGTGCCTAGGCCCACAAAGGCGCACTGAAGAGCAGCTCCAGGTTTTCTGGGTTTTTTATAATTTTTTTTAGGCGCAAGGCGCACAGCCCTTCTGCGCCTTTTAAAACTAAGAGTGAACATAACCTTAATAAATTCAAAAAAAAAGGAAAAAAAAAATATTTCCTCCGCTCCATATTAGTCGCAACATTGCATTTTAACACGCATTGTAAGAATGAAATTTGAAAGCATAAATAAACAAATTTATTGAAATAATTTTAACACCAAGAACTTATAGGTTACCTCTTGCATGTGTCAAAATTATTTTGATTAGCTTGCTCGTTTACATCCTCAAATCTCTTCCTTAAAGTACGTGCCAAACTGGAACGTTGAGACTAATTGGAAGCGGAAAAAGTATATATATATACTACTTTAAAGTGGGAATCTATATTCCATAGAATTTAAGCAGCCAAGTCATACAGAAAGGATGGTCAGATAGACAAATAATATTGAACCAGACAAATGGTTTCTTAAAAAGCATTTACTGCTCAAGACTAACATATGGATTAAGATACAGATGATCAATCACTAAATGGAAGGTTCCTAGTAGATGTACTCTTCACATGATAACTAAAAAATTCATGTCCCTCTATACAGACCTTTTAATTTCATAGAGTTAAAATGCATGAGCCAATGAAAGCATCAAGTTTGAGAGTAAAATCACATCAGCAATATACTATGAGCACATTTCTACTGATACATGGAGTATTGTGATTTGTGGCATCCAAGATGTGGTGCATGTTATGTCCAAAAACAAAGGCTCGTCAAACATTATAAGTCATGGCATATTTTTCTCAAATGTAATTATTAGACAACAATTCTAGTTTCTCCCCTTTGCTAACTAAAGTATCAACAATGATTAGTGGGCAAAGTTCTTGGTTTTCAATTCCTGAAAAAAGCAGAAATGTAGGCAACTATGGTTGTACTTAAAACTTAAATCTTGTAGAAGGCAATGCTAAGGATAGAAACTCAAAAAAGTCATCATTGTGCCTCTAAACATTACAATCTTTCATACTCTTAAACAAAACTTTGAGAATTCTTATGCATACCATTGAGTAGAAACAAATGAGAGAAAGACCAGAACATATTTCCAGCCACCCACATTCTTCAGATATCTTGTAAAGACCAAAAAACTTAGCTATCTGTTGAAGCAATGTTGGAAAGAATACAGGTAGCTGATACAGATAAAGTAGGAGAATATTAAAGCCTGCATAGAGTTGAAGAGGCCTCCACCACCTTCAAGATGTTCAATACCCAAAAAAGAAAAATCAAAAAAGTGAAATGATTTGACCATACAACCTCCCAACTTTAATGAATTATAAATGACAACATCAACAGCCAGGACATTACCTGAAAAGGCCCGAAAAGTTGCTTGTCAAAGACCAGTCCACTAGTCCAACACAGCTACAAATAAAAAAGGGCAAAGACACCCAAGATGGATGGCTTATCCCTACTACCAGTTGGATGGCAGGCAACAGGAAGCAGGACACGATCTTGGAATAAGAACCTTTGAGGTGCCCACAATGAAAACCAAGAATACCATTAATCAGCGAAGTTTCAAAGAGAGTTACACAAACAAATAAAGTAAATGAGAAGAAAAAAAGAACAGTACAAGTACAATTCTATTTTATACCTGGTATTTTCTACTATATAAACTAAATTATACTCATAAAAACACATACATATCTACATAAAACTCATTATGTCTATTTAAGCAATCTTTTTCTTATAGTGAAATAAATTATTTCTACAGGATAAGGTTGCACATACAGAAAAACTGATTGTTTCAATAAATAAATCCTTTTTGATAATTGACAGTAAATTTTTTAATTATAACCAAATTTGACTGAGTAACTTACAATAATTGTCAAACCAATGGCAAAGAAGTATGACTAATAACCCCACCCATACTTCCATAATAAATTTTTTCAAATACATATATATATCATACTTAAAACAAAGCTTTGCTCAAAAGATTAAGAATAAAGGTCCACTTTGAGGAAACTTAGGCAAGAGTTCAGCATAAACATTACATTTCGCTAAGATCTCCTTGGTATATGCAACCTATTTTGAATAACAACATTTGGTATCCTCGGTCGTACAGATAAAATCATTTGTGGTCAACTAGCTATTATAAAAAATTAAAACATAAAGTACTTCAAATTTGCCAAAAAAATTTCAACTTGACCAAACGAGCCATCTTTTATCCAACTTTCAAGCATGGTAAAAAGGCCATTTACAAAAATACTTTTTGGCTGGATTATCAAGTTCATAAGCTCAAAATTCATTTATCAAAACCAATGAAAACCCACAAGGTCCCCAACTTATAGCTTGATGACATGAGAGATTTAAGTAAGCCAAAAGTCCTCTTTAGCCAAACCACTAGGTCCCAAGATAATACCCCTTCCTACACACTTGGAGCTCCCCAAAGAGAAAAATAAGTAGGTATGAGCAAAACTATCTTAAATTTCAATCAACATCTAATCTGATTCATCAAATATTTGATTTGATATATTAAGGTAAAAGGGATATTCAATCCAAAAAGGTCCATACCAACTCACATATAACTGTAGAATTGTAGATACGGAAAGATCGGAGTCAAGGCAATTCAATCATAGAAAACAAGGAGGCATTGTAGCTGAAAATGATCATAAAACAAGCAAAAAATTAAAAGCCTCAAAGACATCAAACAATGGTACCTAACTGCACCAAGATATGTAAGAAGCTTTCCCAGCATGAACCTTGCCAAGGAACAATACCGAATTTGTGCTGATATATCCAAACTAAACAGATAAAGCCCACTACTGCATGTAAGACCACATAGAATATTGCTGCTGCAGGTCTCCAGGAATGGAATCTGAAAAAAGCAACCAACATATTCAGTAGATGCCAGGTAAATGGAAAAGCACTAAAATCTTATGACAAATCAATCATTCTTACCCCATGAGACCAATTAGCTTCACCCACGATACATCTACCAGGCTCCATTTGCCTCCCTTGATTGCCCATATAACTATGAAAAGCACTTCTATAAAGGCAACAAGCAAGGAGTATATACTAATACCCCACAGATATGGAAACAGCCTACGAAAACGAAAATCTGTGAAAATCAGTCAGCTCATTGCACAAAAACTATGACATTTATTAACTACCAGATAAGCAGCATAAGACTCACCTCTTCTTGGCAAATTAAATTGAATGATGAGAAATGCTACCAGGTCAACAAGTGATATTAAACTCCAATCTAATAAAGCAACTGTAGAAAAAATTCAAGTTAATAAGAGGCCATTAATACCAAAATTACGGCAAGGAAAACGAACAAACATAATGTGAACAGGTAAAATGTAGCAGAATTTCTGGGGATAAAATAATAAGATATGCCTATTAATAAGACAATGAAAAAGAGCCTAAGTAACAGTTTCCATTGGGCTTAGGAAACCAAATTATACGTTCCGAAATAGATGCTACATCAAAAAAGAATTAAAAAAAAAAGGGGGGGAGGAAGCAAAAACTAAAACTAGACAATGCATGATGCACCTACAACATTTGATAATTCATTAATAAATCAAAATTAAAAAAGTTTTACTAGTACTCCCTTTCTTAACATATGTCTTCAATAACTATTATACTTAAAATGCTAATATGAAGAATTTAAACTTTAAAGACAGCAGATACAAGAGAGATTATAACATAACACAATTCTCGATGGTTGCATTCCTTTACTCTTAGCAAACTCATGGTTTGTCTTAGATTTTCAGCCTTTTGTACCTTTCTAGGTTTCAAACCTCAGATAGTAGACAACAGGTATCAACATAAGAGCGACCGCGTGAGGGTTTAGCATCATCAGTAAAGTTGGCGACAAAGAAGTAAGAAAATTATATCACCAAAATTGCTTATTGAAAGATTACAGGTATAGGAATGAGGATAAAGGGAATGCATGTTGGCTATCAAAATAAGTTCTTAATGTTTCTCCTTATCTATTTTTTTGGCATGAGACTAAAACTGTATTCTTTTTAGGTTCATGTTGTGTCCATCTGCATGTTTAGGTATACACATAGGGTATAATATCTTACATGCAGGGCATACGAAACACTGTAGTATGTGTGGATTTAAATCTTTTTTAGTGTCAGACTTGAAGACTTTAGATAATGCATACTTCACAGGCTCACACTTGCAGAAAAGGAAGATCTAGAATCCTAAAAACTTTCGCTCACAAAGGTAACCATAGTTTGATTATCATCGTAGGAAAGGGAGCAAACTATGCTCCAAACTGCGGTTGCTACCCCTTCGCTATCATTCAAAAGGTAACCATAAGCTCTACTTTCTTTCTGTTAAATTATTTCGAAACCCCCTTAATTCATTCATCAGACAATGGTGGTGGTAGGATGGTAGCATTCAATATGGTAAGTTATGGTCTCAAACAGTGCAAGTACTGAAAGACAAATCTTATTCAAAATGCAACTTGGTCTCACCCTTTATCTCATACCAAAATGACAAACAATCACACAAATGCAGTATCTGCCAAAACACCAAGAAAATTGTGTCTTGAATTCTTCAACTCAAATACAATTAAACTATTCCCAAATTTGATAATTTTTATATCAATTCAATCACCTCGATTCAACGCCACGCTTTCTTAGCAAAGCCATTTACTTTACTCAGCACAAAATCAATAAATAGCTGAACTTCAGCTTAGCAAAACATCATACTCAATTTCATTCATTATCATCATACTCAATTTTTAAGCAACACATTACTGAAATAATCCCATGACCCAAAATTCAACATAAACAACAAAAAAAACATCACTAAAATTCTAAAATTTAATAACAACAGCAAAAAATATCAAAAACCCAAGTTGCAGAAATACATTAAGTACCTGATACAAGCAAAATTGGCAGCAAAACCCCAAAAAAATCCTCCATTTCCAAGTTGCAATCATCGAAGATATTGCTTTAAATTTACCCAATTTACAGCTAAAACCATCAAATCAATCAAAAATTTAGAAACCCCAATTAAACCCAGAATTATTATAGTGATTTAAGAGATATCAGCAACTAATCAATGGTAATTTTGAATCAAAGTATAGATTTTTTTTATCTTTTATTTTTTCAGTTGTGTATAAAAATAAAATAGAATACCCAAAATTTCAGTTATAATGAAATGGTGTTTGGAGCAACTAACAGTTTAATAGAGAGAAGAGAAGAGAAGAGCGACTAAACAGAATTTCCCAAATTTGAATGGAGACAAAAGAGAAGGTGGGGATCAAATTTGCATACGACAGTTTTTTTTTTTTTTCTCTAGATTTGATTTCGCCAATGCAGTTGTAGAAGACGTAATCTTTTTCCAATCATAAATTTAGTTGCAACATTTTGATATTGTAAATGGGAAAAAGGCTAATAAACGTAGGCAGAGTTAGATAAGACATGTTAAAATTAAAAATAATAATCTAAGAAAATTATTAATTTTATCGTGAACGATTTAACTTGAATTCTCAAATGTATATTATTTTAGGAAATTATTTAATACTTAATTGCTTATCAAATGCTTTGGGAGTGTTCGTTAGCAAGATCGATCATAAATTTAGACTTTCGAAAAAGAAAAAATCTATAGTAAGATATCATCAAAAGTTATACTAAAATATTGTTCTTTGAATGGAAATGAAGGGATATGGAGTGAATTGAATGTTATTTATAAAATAACATCATAATTTAGGTACGGAACTAATTTACACAGTAAACGACTAATCACAAAAAAAAAATTTTAAAAAAGGAAAAGAATTGAATATTTTCAAAAAGTGATTATGAGAAATATTTTCTATGAAATATTTTAAATACTAAACATACAAAATACCTTAGGACATCTAGAGACTAGTATTTTTAATTGGTCTCAATATTGTTTTTTAAATGTATATATCTTTGTATTTTCGGATTATTTGTAATTATTTTTACGAAATAAATGATTAGAAAATGCATCATAAGTTGAGGAATAAAATGTTGCTGCTAAAACAATTATGAAGTACTTTTCAACCAAGTACTTAATACATTACATTTTAGACAGACATAGACCAACAATTTATGAAATGATTAAAGGGAAAAAGGTCGAATATTACAAAACAAGTACAAAGTTATCAAAGGAAGAGTAAAACTAGCAAGGTTTATACACTATATGCAACACAAGCTAAAAAAGAAAATGTAACAAATGATATGAGACAAATTAGCTTTTCATATATTGTGGGAGTATATTGTTGGTACTCCGTAGTTGTGCTTCAAAAGATAGAAACCAAGATACTTTTCTCTCTCACTTTATACCACAGTGACAAATTACCGGTACTTCACATTGTTTATTATTAGGGTCCCATAGAGGAGGGATAAGGTGACCACATGCATGTGCGCCACAACTAGGCACTAGCAAGTGGTGGGTGGGTTATAGCGAAACATTTTATTCACGTGTCTAATTTTTTGGTCAAAATCCGTCGATATTGTAACCGTTGCAACATTGATTCTTATTTTAATTAGCGCATTCATTATGGCGATAAACATGTGTTACCGTTGTTTCATTATGTCTTTCTATTTTTCCCTTTGACCAATTGGTCTGTAAAATAAACCTTCTTTTTCAAGAATACCCACAAAAAAATCTCTGAAATAATAAACACTCTTTGGGTATTGGTTGTACGAGTTCTCATTCTTCTTCTCTACACCTTTGGAGGAGAAGGTCGTGTAACCCTAGTAGTTGATTGTAAGAGGTTGTGTGTACGAGTGCGGGGAAAATTCAACTTTAGAACAATGGTTCTCTTACACTAGAATTGACTTCTTCTTAATTTCAGATAAGATTTTCTTAATTGTTATTAGCCTTTATTCCAACATGTATTTCATCATCATTACCTTCTTTTAACTTATACTTCAGCATCCCCTGACTCTCTTCCTTTCCTTCTCAACTATGGAGTAATATACTCCGGGTAGTCTATAAGCCTGGATGCCTGATGATCCGATCCACATGCTACTCATCCTCAAAAGAATGGTTTTGACATTTTAGTCCAATATTGGGTTATTTGTTGATGATTTGCAAAGATAAAGAATAAAATCTCCAAACAAAATGTAAGATGACAAGTGACAAATCAAAATATTGGATGTTCTTCATGCGTTACACGGTTAAACTTACATATTGAACTGTTGTAATAAATGCAATGGCTCTACAAAACTACGGATTAAATTATCTACCAAACCCCAACTTACAAATAAAAACCGCAAAAAAGAAGCAAATTCGAAAGGCAGGGGGTTGCAAAATGTAGTCTACATTTTATCGCTCCTCATAACAATGCAGTACTGCAATGGCTAAAACACAACAAAAGACGATACATATCAGGGTATACAGAAAATTGTGAAATATCATGTATAGTTCACTAGCAATAAATTAAGTCTCTGAATGAGTGTGCTAGTTCTCAACAGAAAGCTGGGTCTTGATAATGGTGTCACTCATGCCCTTAACATAAGGAAAAAAATGCCCTGCACCTTTCACTTCATGGTAGTGAATCCAAGGGAGCTTTTCGGCTATATATCGTTGCAACGTGACAGGTACAAGTACATCTTCATCACCTTGCCAAATGTGAACACTTCCCTCATTGTTTGGGAATGGATTTTCCAGTTCAGTTGGATCAAACTCCCAGGTGCTGAACCCCAAGATTAAATCTCGGTGGAGAGATTCATATTCTCCTTGTTGTTTCACGGAAGTCTGATAATCAATCAAGCAATAGCGACAGCAATTAGGAATAAGGGTGATCACTTTTTCTTTTCAAATGAGAGACTACAAGCATATGAAACCAAATAAAATTGCCTCTAATCACATCACAACCTTCTTTGGCTGATTCTAGTCAAGTTGTTAGCCTAGTACTAGAAGTGATTTGCATGAAATCATTTATGGCAATACCAGCTAATCCTAATATATCAGGAACAAAAAACAGAAGATATATGAATTTGAAAAAAAAAAAAAAAAAAAAAAAAAAAAAAAAAAAAAAAAAAGTTCAAAACTCCTAACTTTCCAAACTTTTCCTTGTGTCAGAAGTCAAAATGAAGCTTATTGCAAAAGAATATGATGCAAAGGTCAGCTGAACAGTCACCCAGGCATACAGAAACAATTATAGAGCCGGCGGGAATTCCAATTTTCATAAGCTAATAGTAAATTCCAGTCATCTAAGTATAGGAAGTTTGTAAAACCTCAAACTACTCAAAACCTAAAGCTAATCTGTAATTAATCACGTTACTGCTTGATATATGATGCAGTGANGCTTGAAATTTGATGAAGTGACAAAAAAAAAAAAAAAAAAAAACGGTTTTATCATGCAGTCACACCGTCAAAGAGATGATTAAAATTGGAAGTTATCTCAGAAGTGCAGAATCATACCTTATCTTCCTTTCCTAAATACTGAGCAACAAGCTCTTTGTCTTGACGTGAAAAGATTTTTGGAGTCTGAGCCATCACACCTATAGGAGGGAATAGCTTTTGTGAATTCCACCAATAAGCAAGCCATGGTGCGTAATGCACAACACGCAAAGCCCATCTATCCTGTTGAATCTGCATGTTGTAGGCTTCAGAAGAAAGGTTGGCAGGTAAACCCGACCACCAGTAGTTGACGACTGGAGCTATTAAAGTTGCTCCTGATAGCCTGTAAGTATAAAAATATTTTCATTAAAATTACTTTATGAACAACAGAAAGTTCAAGAAGTTATGTACCCAAGATATTCCAAAAGGCACACACAAATAAAAGTACCTATGAGGAATGTATTTGAGGCAGCTCCATACTGCTTGCCCACCCATGGAAAAGCCAATCAGATAAAACTTCTCCCCAAGCTCCATTTTATTAGCAAACTCTTCTACATCCAATGCTATGCTCTTTACTGCCCATTTTGGATTTGGATCACTTTCACAATATCCAGGTCGATCGATGGCCACAATATATATTCCTAAACTTTCAATCGTTTCCTAGAAAAATAAACAGAGCAAGTTGATTTATACAAAATTGAACCTGAAAAATGAAAATAGATCAATAACAATACAGGTAGGCAAATGAAGTTCCGTACTGCAGGTAGATATTTGGCGACTATAGCATGATTCCGACAGGAGTCAAAGCCATGGATATACACGAATTTGTATTGGGCTTTATCTTTTGGTACACCATGCTCTTTGTAGGCCAGATGCCTTCCATCATTGAGCTTAACTCTGGGAGCAGTAACAGGTGGACCTCCTGGGGTTCCACAAATTTTGGGGGGAGGTGGACGAGTAGCTTGATAAGCCCATGCAAAGAGACCAATAAGGCTGACAAGTAGAAGTTTCTTCATCAAACCTAAAAAGTGTAAACCTTGTCAAATGTCAAATTTAAAGTAAGCTGACCTAAACATTGGATATTATGCCAACATAATTTTGTTAGGATTATAAATTTAGCATCCTAACTATCAAATAAGCTAGCCTAAAATGGTACAGCTTAGCCTAACTAGAGAGTAAGTGTAAACAGTTACTCCATATAACTTTATCATTGTAACTAAACACTGAGGTTAAGTTGAAGCTCGAGAAAATAGTGGGGCCTGGATCACATGTTGAATAAAGATCATGAACCAAGTTATGAGATCAATCGGAACAAACACAATATATGTAACAATAATTAAAAGCAAACTAGGAAAAAAAAAGAATCTCAAAATGATAGAGAAAAGAACAAACATAAGGAAGCACAAATCAACAACCGTGAAGCTTGCAGAAAAAAGGTGAATTAGAGTAATATATGAGAAAAGAATTATCAGCAATTGACAAATAATTTCCAGAAATGGAGAACAAAATTCAAAGTAAAAAATAAAAGAGAATTGGATTATAAAATTAAATGAAAGATGACTCGGCCCAGGGTAAACTAGTTTCAATAGATATTTGCTAAAGCTAAACCAACATCAACTTGAAATAACTGAGAAAAAACAAGAATGAATTGTACCAAACAATGGATGGTGATTGCATAAAAGCCTACAGAAATATTAGAAACTTTACAGGAATCACTACTCAGGAAACTACGATGGTTACAACCAATTTGCATAATTTGCGACTTTGTGAAGTAGCCATTTACTTGTCTCTCTACTTGTCTAACACTACAAAATAATTCATGATCCTTCTCATCATTTCTCCCTATAGCAAAGCAATACATTCTAGTTTATGTTGTAGGACGAGAGCTCACAAATGCAAGCAAGAATACCAGAATTCAATTGCCTTTCCTTCTTATCCACAAAATTTAACATGGCAACAAAACCTAGGCTAATTTTTATCCTCTAAAGCTCTAAGCTCAAACGAAGCAAAACCTTACGCTCATGGTTTGAGCTCTAAGGATTGATTATAAATTATAGGCTTCAGTTATAAAGAAGCATAGACGGATAGACCTCCTTATCCTAGCACTAAATATTCCACTTTGGAAAGAAGGGGACAGATTGAACTCATGACCTTCTTACCATGCCGACTCTAAAGTCTCTAATACCATGTCAAAGAGTCAATACCAGCAAAGGCTAACCTGAAAGTTGGATTCCTACGATTGGTTTTATACTCTATCAATTACTTTTCTAGTTTGCTCAAATCCAAAGAACACTCACATATGAGGGGCAGTGTTGAACAGCAACTCATATAAGCATACGTGAGGTGGTCTTACATCAGAGAAGAATAGATGAATAAACTACTTTATGAGCTTAGAGAGCTACTTCTCCTATAGTCATTTGATAATAAACCTCCTTTGGCCTTGTTAGTGGCACAAACTCTAGAATTTCACTAAAAACAACATTGCAAGTTAAACATCTTGCTCACTCATTCACTACTTCGCCAATAATCAAGCAATTAAAAGTAGCCTTTTATACAGTTGAAGGATTGAACAGCTAAGGTTAAATGCAAACTGACTTGATGAAATGGGTACATCATATATGAACTCAAACAAGGGAAAAGACCTTCCCCCCTATCGTTGCACCTAGTAAAGGATTAAATGAGTACACTTATAGCAAACCGATCAATCAAAGCATTGTTGGGTTAGAAATCAATTTTTCAATTAAAATGTAGCCCCAACAATCTTTCATAAGGGTTAAATGAGTACATGACTCCAGGCAAGGAACAAACCTATGAACAATTGATCATACTATTCCATGTTCAAATAAGAAGTCTAAACCACTTAACTACGTCTCAAAGGTTCAAAAGGATTCAGCATTTCAGATTTTCAATCAACTATTTCAAACATGACTCCAGGATTGGTTCATGTCTAGCCGACCCCAAATTAATTTGGGACTAAGGCTTTGTTGTTGTTGCTGTTGTTGTTGTTGTTGCTGCTGTGTTTCAAACATGGGATTTCTGAAGACAAGAAACCCGCGGATTTATGACAATTTCTCTGATTAATCCCGGTAAGTGAAGAACCAATTGCAAACATTGGTACTATATTGATACATTCTATTGCAAATTCACATTTACATAAGATAATCAGAACATGGGCAATTCGCCTTTCGCCCGGTCAAACAACATCACTTCATCCATCATTCCATCACTAACAATAAGTCCATCAAATGTCTTTCTCACTAACACATTCTCCAAAACCTTAATCATCAATTCACCAACTATAAATCAATCACTCAAATCTTACTAATGAACTCATAAAGGTGATGAATAGATGATTAATCAATTGATAATGCCACTAATCAAAAACCAATTAATCACTCCACTAACTACAATCACAAACAGCAAAAATCGAAGATCAAAGCATAAAACAACAAATTAATAAAAACCCATTATACCCAAAACATTAAAAACAACAGAAATTGCAAAAATCCCAATAATTTATTAAAATTGAAGAAGATGAATTACCAAAAGATGAAGACTTTGAGGTAGATTTGCGAGTATGAGCTCTAGCAGAAGCAGCAGAAACCCTTTTAGTAGGAGCCATAATTAACAAAGAAGATCCACTTTTTTAAATTTTCTTTCTATTAAAACTCTTTTAAGATTTAGAATGAAGGGCTAATTGTAAAAAGTATGATTAATTAAGGTTAAAAATTACCAAATTTGGGACTAATTTTACAGCTCCATTGTTTAGTTGAGTTGTTAATGGCTAAATGGGTGAACGTGTGCGGGGTTGTGGAAAGGGTAAAAAACGTGCAGAAAATAAGATTTATTGTCGTGACTCTTGAATGGACACTCCCAAAGTAATAAAGTTGACATTTTGGCAGAATTTTTTTTAGATTTGGAATGTTGGATACCTCGATTTTCCATATTAAAAAATTCTATTTGTTATTCGTTTCGGAAAAATCGAAATTTCAGGTATTTGAAAAGTCTGAATCGAAAATCTGGATTTTATAATAATTTTTTTTATGGGTAATAAAATCTCTTCTAAAGCACTTCATTATCCGTTACAAAAATCGGATTAGAAAATCATTCGGTTTTTCGATTTTAGTTTTCCTTAAATATCTGAAATCTGAATTATATATATATGATTCCGGTCCTGATCCGATAAGCGGTCATTTTTTCCGAATTTCAAAAATCCAGACCAAAAATAGATTTTCGGAACGGAAATCCGGATCAGAAATTCGGAATCAGAATTTTATCACAACCTTAGCTAGCATGTATTTACTTAAATTGTGTTTCCTTATTAAAATTTTTTCTCTCTATAAACACAATCATATTATAACAACGTTTATAGTATATATTATTCAATTTTTTTAATACTCACATATATTACTCTTTTGTTGCAACTAATCGTTTACGGTGGTAGTATAATAATCACTATAGTAAATGAAGAAAAGAAAGGAAAAACGGAATCCACTAATACAATTTGAAGTGTGTGAATGAGTAAATTTGTGTTAGAATTTGTTATGGAGTATTTTGATAGCGCTACTAGAAATTTTATATAATGCTTTCCATCGGCAAATCACCTACTCCCTCTCATCTTCCATCGATACCATCAATGCTATTGTCCCATAGTAATTGCCTCAAATGTTGATCGTTAATTAATAAATAAGTATCAAATTGATGATGGACTACTCGAAAATGCAACTACAACTTAATTATATGTGTTGAAAAAGGTAAAATCGTAAACTATTATTATAATTTTTATTATTATATTTTTTTTTTACTAGAGAGCTATGAAGACAAACAATGATAGACGGCTCATCAATATTCAATATTAGTTTTTAGTTTCTTCGTCTCAATACCTTAACTAACTAAAAAGAAACTCTTTTTATAACATTGCCTTTACGAGAAAAAAAAAGTTACTCTATTGGTCTTATTTGAGTAAAAATGCATTTGTGTGATGCAATCTGCATTGATGCAAATGTAACCAATTTCAAACTATTATGGGACTTATTAAGGCTTGTTGTTGTTAGTTGTTGTAGTATTTATAGAATTCCTTACAACAATCAGCTTATCACTGACACTGTGGATAAAATTTAGCTAACATTAGTACATGAATACATCACAACATGCCATTCCTTCATGGTAAACTTAGGAATAAACACAATTGTATAGATATATCTCAGTTATTTGTGTGTGTATATATATACATATATATATATATATAACGTATTATATGTAGATCACAATAAAATTGTTCCTTGAGACCTTGATGATAAAGTTCACAAGAGAATGGTGCTAGTTTTCAATAGAGATTGAGCTTATTATTGCATCACTCGTTCCATGAGCAAATCAAAACGCACCTACAGCACGCAGTAACTGATGATGATGGTCGAAATCCTTAGCAGTCTTTCAGTAGGACGAGTAACACAATAGCCTGACAAGGCACTAGTCTGTCAGATCATCGTTCCCTTCATCCCTTGCCATAGGTCAACATTCAACACCTTACCATACAACACTACAACTCAGTACAAAAATGACTAAAGCACAACAAAGCCAAAATACTACATCTAAGCGGTACATGATATAAAAAGAAGAATATATCATGTTAGATAGGCCACATACAAGAACTGAGTATTATATTTGAGTTGAATCTACTAGTTCTCAACTGATAATTGAGTCTTAATAATGGTGTCACTCATGCCTTTGGCGTAAGGGAACATGTGTCCTGCACCTTGTATTTCATGGTAGTGAATCCAAGGAAGCTTTTCAGCTATGTAACGCTGCAATGTAGCTGGCACAAGTATATCTTCATCGCCTTGCCAGAGTTGAATACTCCCCTCGTTGTTTGGGAATGGATTCTTCAGTTCAGTTGGATCAAAATCCCATTTCCCAAACCCCACAACCAAGTCTCGGTGTAGGGACTGATATTCACCTTGCTGTCTCACAGGAGTCTGTTATATAGAGAACCATTAAGCAAACCACAAGTAAGGATTTGAAGCAATAATGTTCGTTGACATATCACTAGATTTCAAAATGCACATTTAGCGTGTAGTGACAAAGTTGATTAAATTCTAAGTTATCAAAGAGTTGTAAAGTCATACCGAATCTTCCAATCCTGCTAATTGTGCGACAAGTTCTTTATCTTGACGTGAGAAGATTTCAGGAAGGTGCAGAATTGCACTATGAACGGGGAATATATTTTGTGTATTCCACCAGTAAGCTAACCACGGTACATGGTGCACAACGCGCAAAGCCCACTTATCATGTTGAAGCTGTTTGTTATAGGCTTCAGACGAAAGGTTAGCAGGAAAACAAGGCCACCAGTAGTTGATAGCTGGAGCTAATAACGTTGCTCCTGCTAGTCTATTAAGATAAAAATTTCCCAAATACACGAAATTATGTAACGAAAATGGCTGAATATGAATAACTACACCCTATACATACACAAATTAATAATGGTACCTATGAGGAATGTACTTGAGGCAGCTCCACAATGCTTGCCCACCCATGGAAAAGCCAATCAGATAGAACTTATCGCCAAGTTCCAACTTATCGGCCAACTCTTCCACATCAAACGCAATGCTCTTTACTTTCCAATTTGGGTTCGGATCACTCTCCCCATATCCAGGTCGGTCAATAGCCACAATATATATTCCTAAACTTTCAACTGTTTCCTACAAAATTTAACAAAAACAAGTTGGATATTACAAGAATTATGATACATAAATCTTCATACAACCCAAAAAAAGTTAAGCAATGTGAAGTTCTAATCTATACCGGAGAAAGGAAGTTGGCAACTACACAATGGTGACGACAGGAGTCAAAGCCATGGATATAGATAAATTTGTATCGTGATTTGTCTTTTGGTACACCATGCTCCTTATAGGCCAAATGCCTTCCATCATTTAGCTTAACTCTCGGAGCAGTAACAGGTGGACCGCCAGGGGTTCCACAAATTATTGGTGGAGGTGGGCGCGTAGCTTGATAAGCCCATGCCAAGAGACCAATAAAGCTTACAAGAAGAAGTTTCTTCAACAAACCTAAATGTTGTGATAACTTGTCAAAATCCATAATTTAAATGTAAAGAAGCATGAAAATTGTATTGTTATAGGTTAACATAGAAGTTTATGTACTATTGACTTCACTCATGTCAAGGGGGAGTATATTCAAAGTAATAAGTTCAATAGTTTGAGAAGAGTCACATGTCTATACAAAATCTAGTGTTTCAGTGGAAATCTTTGGCATGACAATTATACAACCAAATTAGCAATTCATTATAAATTTAAAGAGCTTGTTTGGTATCATAAGAATTTAAGCTTTTTAGGACGTTTTATTTCTCACAAGATGGTGGACTTAACTGACCAAGGTCTCCCATGGTAGGTCAAAATTTTCATGACAAGTTTTGATTTCCATGATCAATCAAACAATTCAATATACTCTGTACTACAAAAAGGTTTTTCTTTTTTTTTTATCCGTAAAAAAAATGGTGAGCCCATGGAAAAAACTTCTCATAAATGAATAATTTAGTTGCAAGTATAAAAGGACAAAAAATTCTCATTACCATTACTTATGATCGGCCAGTCAATTACCAAATCATATTATATTAGAAGATGATTAATAGTAAAATTCAAAACCAAGTAATATCATAAAAGGCTAACATATGAGCATCAACATTCAACAACAATAAAAATTACAGTAGTACAAAACAACATATTTTCGAAAAAAAAAAAAAAACAATAATTCAATGAAGAAAAATACCAGAAGAAGAATTAAAATTGGCAGAAATTTTGCTGTTTTCAGCAGCCATAATTATCTACCAGTCTACCACCAAAAATCCACAATTCACTCAAACTCTCTCTAGTTTACTTTAGTTAAAGTGTACATATGAGTGGTTCTTAAAGTAATGTTGCAATTTAAACAGCAAAATTCTGTAATAGTAGTAGTGTAGTTAGTAGCATATTATTTTGGAAAACTATTGCCTAGTGCCAACCAAAAATGACTGATGACTCCTTGCTACTTAAGTTCCTTTTCTTTTGTGGTAGTATACTAATATTGCTTTTGTTTCTTAGTTTAGGTAGGTAACCTTTTTCGAAGTTGACGTACTGTGCAGGTCACGTTGTGGACTTGTACGTGTGGTCCGGTGGTTGATTTTTATTTGTACCTTCCTCGAAAAGTGAGATGGAGATGAGGTTATGACACGAAAATGATTTTAGCATTATATAAAAAAGAATAATAAGAGTTGACTTAAGTGGCAAGCAGGTTGAGTCGATTAAAAGAGTTTTTGAATGCAGAAAACTCTTGTTAGAAGATGCACCGCCATAAGTCAAGTGTGTGACCATGGTCGGATACAGATGTAGTTGAAGCTAAGCTCCAGTAGGCTAGGCGGGACATGTTAAGAAAAGTATATGAAAGATTATTATAACAAAAGTGACAAATTGACAATACCATCATAGGTGAGAATTTGTTGGCCCTAACATCATTCTTTTGGTTGAAAAGAAGAAAAGCTCATTTTGAGTGATTGAGACTAATATTTTAGGGGTATAGCGACGACTTACCAAATTGAATTTTTCAATAGATTAATACGTTTGATATAAGGAAAATTGAAACTTGTATAATCCTCATGAGTTTTTCAAAGTTGGCTACTTCATTGAGATGCACCTTTGCTACAAAGTATTGCAGTAGATCATAATAAACTTACATATAACTTAAGTACAAAACCATTTTTTTGCTGTGTGCACTAGTTTTTCTCCCTGGTGATCAAATTTGCTCGAAATGCTGCTTGTTCAATTTTCGACAGACAACTGAGCTTTGATAATGGCATCACTCATTCCAGGAGCAAACGGGAACAAATGTCCTGCACCCGGTACCTCATGATAATGAATCCAAGGAAGTCTTTCAACTGTATAACGCTGCAGTTCGACAGGCACTAATTTGTCATCATCGCCTTGCCATAGATGGACTGCACCCTCATTGTTCGGAAATGGATTAGTAAGTTCCATTGGATCAAATTCCCATTTTCCGAATCCTACTATCATATCCCGGTGGATGGATTCATATTCTCCTTGCTGTCTTACTGGAGCCTGGTCAACAAATTTGATATGAAATATCATATGAGAATGCTTTGACATACACTTAGCTCAGTTTCAAATAGTACAGAACAGAATTTTGCATGCAATGACTTCATTGTGCAGGAACAAAGTATAATTGATTGAGTATATGTTAGTTCAGTAGCGGTAATTGATTGGAAGCTGTAATGAAAACTATTGACTATGAGAGGAAATATTGTACCCTGTAGTCGTCCCTCTCAATTTTCTGCACAAGTTCTTTGTCTTGCGAAGAAAAGAGATGATCACTGTGAGCTATGACACTTGAAGTAGGGAAAATCTTTTGAGTCTGCCACCAATAAGTTAGCCATGGAGCGTAGTATGGCAGACTCCCTGACAGCACATCCCATATACTTGCTCTACCTGACATCACTTTACTGATGTTAGCAGGCAACTTATTCCACCAAAAGTTCCACGCAGGTGATAACAATGTTACTCCGGCTAGCCTATATCAGCATGAAGATCAAAAATTAGAAAAATATAACAAATTTTATAAAATAAGAAGCAAGGGTCAATTTGTGTCATGATTATATATCAAGCTTTGAACATACTTCACTAAATTGAGGATATTATACCTGTGTGGAATATATTTTAGGCACCCCCAAGTGATCTGTCCACCCATGGAAAAGCCGATGACATAAAACTTAGGTCCGAGGTTAAGCTGATCAGCAAGCTCTTCGATATCCAAAGCAGTGCTCTTAGGTGTTCTTTCTGGATGAGGGTCGCTTTCTCCATACCCCGGTCTATCAAATGATACTATGTATATGCTCAAGCTCTCATATAGTTCCTGATGAATAACCATTATGTTATTTTTGTGCTAAAATAATGTGATCACTCACTAAAATGAGTAACCTTCCTAGGGAAAAAACATTTAGTATAAGCTACACATTAACTTAAAAGACTGCGATAATAATTGAAGGCTATACAGGAGAGAGCTCAGAGGCAACAGCAGCATGAAGCCTACAGGAATCAAAGCCATGGAGAAAAATGAACTTGTGTTTTGCTTGATCTTTCGGAACACCATGCTCTTTGTAGGCCAAATGTCTTCCATCCCTTAGCTTAATTCTAGGAGCTGTTATCGGAAGACCTCCCGGAGAGCCACAGATTTTCGGTGGAGGTGGGAGAATGGCCTGATAAGCCCATGCTAAGCAACCAACAATCACCACTAGAATAATCAAACCTGATAGTCATATCGATAGTATATTCACAAGTTATAATCCGCCATCAAAGCATATTAACGGTCAAAGTCGTGCCTTTAAAAAAATGAAAAGCGATACATCTAACACAAAACTTTAAGTCCCATGCATGTCTCTCATAATGTTCTAGAATGCTAAATTTAAAATCAAAAAAGAAAAGGGTCCAATAATTTGTGCAATCCACTATATGTATCATGTGAGTGTATCAGAGTATGGGGTATAGAAAAGTTTATAAACCGTGGGATCCAGCCTAATACTTTCCACTTGATCTTCCACAATTCCACTTACAAAAGAATTGTTCATTGACTTCAATAAGTTTAGTTATCTATATCAATTATGCAAGGTAAGAAATAAGCATATCACTCTTTAAAGCAAACAATAATGAAAAAAAGGGTAAGGGCTTGTTTATTTCAGTTTAAAATCAGTTCAGTTCAGCTCAGCTCAGTTCAATTCAGTTCAGCTCTTCTCTTATTTAGTTATTTTGCTACAATCCTTCGTAGAAAACTTTCAGTTCAACTCAGCTGTTTTCAAGTAAAGTAAACAAGCCCTAAATGTATACATACGTATAAAATAAGCCATAATATTCTAGAACTGGAATTTTAAAGTAAATAATAACAAGAATATTCTTTTGTATATGTAATGTACTAATGTGGTTCACCAACTACACTAGTCCAGTTACGTCCACTGGCAATGACAAGTTACATTTATATTTTATTAGTTGAATTTTTTTTTTAAAATGGAGTTCAGCTAGGCTACGGAATAAGGAGTATACATAGAATTCCGAAAGCTCTTAAAGTGCCAAACAAAAAAATAGGCCAAAAACACATAATTGTAGCCAAACATATCATGATATACCATGATTGGATTGTTTAGTGAATGAAGGTTAAAGCAAATTCATGGC
Organism: Suaeda aralocaspica; assembly: GCA_016808085.1. Taxonomy (NCBI): domain Eukaryota; kingdom Viridiplantae; phylum Streptophyta; class Magnoliopsida; order Caryophyllales; family Amaranthaceae; genus Suaeda; species Suaeda aralocaspica. Next base: position 2,112,686 of record PYUH01004033.1, on the reverse strand, counting down.
ATATTCCGTAGCTCTCCAAGGGGATCTTTATGGATTGCTAAAACATATACTTCGGCTCCTCTAAATTAGTATAGTATTACTAATATAACCATGTGTGCTACTCCGTATGGGGGTACGTCAAATTGTTACATTTTATTTGAAACATAATATAAAGTTAATATACTTCGTATTAAAAAGAAAATAAGGTGAGGAAAACATTATTGAGTTTAAGAGAGATATATAATATACGTAAGTATAGTAATGATATTAGAAATAGATTGATGCAAATAAAAAACATACCAGAAGAATAACGGGTAGATTTTTTAGCAGAAACTCTAACTCCTCCTTCAACTTGAGTCATTTTACAAGAAAGATAGAAGAAGAAACCCAAGAAAAGAAGCAATTGAGAATGCAAGTAGGCAAGTAGCCAAAAAGTGACAGTAGTACATAAAGATATTACATACATATATACAATTGCATAATATAATAATGCAATTAGCTATTAGAGATTTTGGTATAAATTAAAGGAAATAGACACTTGCGTCACCCCCCTTTACACTTGGTTGGTTTGAATTATACTTTGCCTTCACTTTACAAAAAAAAATTAATATTACTCCTATCTTTTTAGTTTTACTAATTCAAGTTTCACACTAACCGACAAATAATATAGGGTCTAGTTCAGTTTAATTCAATTCAATATATCTCCATTATAATTACTAGTCTACTACCTTATTTTGGTCCACTTTAGTTCAATTCAACTCCATTTAGTTCAGTTCAGTTCAACTACGTTTCAATTTTGAGTCTAAAAGAACAGGGTCTTAATGTTTATAGCTTTGAATATGTACGAGTTTTAAATCTTGTGCAATGCACGAGATACTACAATACTTTATTTCTAAAATATTATTTGTTATTATCTGTATAATTATTTATTAATATTGTTATCTACTAATATTAGCTAATAATTATTTAGTTCAATACTAGTCCAAAATATTTCTTTACCTACTACATAATTATATACTTCCTCCGGTTTTGTTAGTTGCAACTTTTGAGATATTTTTTATAGAGATAAAATATTCAAAAGTTGCAACTAAAAAAATGGACAGTGTATAGTGAATTCATAGGAGTTGCAACTTATTTTTGTTAATCTGAACGTATTTTTGCTGATCTGAATTTATTTTTGTTGAATTGAACTTATTTTTGCTGATTTGAACTTATTTTTGCTGAATTGAACTTAGTTTTGCAGAAAATAAGTAAAAATAAGTCGAGAAGATCGGAACAAGGCCTTATGCATATTTTTTGTCTACGTATATCATTAATACTCTTTTGTCTACGTATTTTTTGTCTACGTATATCATTAGTTATACTCACCGAAATCATCATTTTTGGGAGTGTTGGGGGATATGGTTGATCCAGAGGAAGAAGAGGGTAGTGATGAACAAGTTTGTGGTTTCGTTACAGTTTTAGGATCGATTTTTGAAGTTCCTTTTCCGTCAAAAACAGGGAATGGAGACTGAGATGGTTCGTGATACCTTCTCAATCTCTCCCACAAATCTTGCAATTCACTCTCTGCAACTTGTGTTTCAACATACGAAGAGTAGCCAACATACCAGTGTGTTGAAGCCCACATGTGAGTGTCCTACATCGATGAATTGAGAGAGACGAGGTTATCACTTTATAAGGTTGAGGAGTTACTTCCCTTATTGCCATATGGTTTTAAGGTGGAACTTCCAAGGCTTTGTAAGGTGGACGCTCTCTCGCTGAAGGGTGCGGTCCAGACCCGTAATTAACATGGTACCAAAGCCAGGCCCACGACTTTGGGCCTCTAATGGCTAGTACTTTGGGCCAACTTAACTAAAAATGACACGTGTGAGGGAGAGTGTTGATAAATCCACTCTGACCCAAGAAAAATCACATGTTGTCCGAACTAAAAAAGGGACCTCACATGTGAGGGGGAGTGTTGAAGCCCACATGTGAGTGTCCCACATCGATGAATTGAGAGAGACGAGGTTATCACTTTATAAGGTTGAGGAGCTACTCCCCTTATTGCCATATGGTTTTAAAGTGGAACCTCCAAGGCTTTATAAGGTGGACTCTCTCTCGCTGACGGGTGCGGCCCAGACTCGTATCTAACACAGTGGCTAAAAGATTCTTCAGGTAGGGGATTGTTAGGATCCATGAAGCAAGAAAAAAGAAAAACGAAGAGACAAACAAAGGAACACGATGAACAGTAAAAACCAAAATCAAATTGGGGGTTTTCGGATTTGTGGAGATAACAACACAAAATTGATACCAAAATGTTAAGAAAAATGAGTAGATAATTAAAATGCAATTTTTAAGGGCTAAGGGTGAATAACCACAGCAAGATCTAAGCAAGAAGGAGGAAGAAGAAGAGAGAGAGGCGAAAAGTTTGGTTAATTAGAAGATACAAGAAGAAATGCAGAAGAGAGAGAAAGAGGCGTGATTAAAATGGGAGGGAGAGGTTAGTTGGGGGTGTTTAGGGTTAGGTAGGGTATTTAAATCCCTAAAATCAGTGAAATAAGGGCAGTTTCGTAAATATATTGTGGGACCCACTTTCTAAATATAGTAATGTAGTTAGTAATTTGGTATTTCCGTTTATGGTATATGTAGCAAGTAAATAAAGGCGGAGGGAGTATTTACCAAATTGACTAGTTGATGCGAAATTGCATCTAACATGAATATATCAAACTTTGCAAACATAGATCATCTCAACTCTCAAGCTAACATCAAACAAATGCTTAACATAAAAGGCTGAATTAAAAACATGGTAGTGATTTAATGAACCAAGTAGAACCATAAAAATCAAGCATCATTAGTGCTGAAACTTGGTTAACTCCTTACAATAGCAATAATTAAACAAATAGCACCAGTGGTCTAGTGGTAGAATAGTACCCTGCCACGGTACAGACCCGGGTTCGATTCCCGGCTGGTGCAATGATTAAAATAGTCATGCTATGATGAAATATGTGCATTAACGTGGCTGATGGGTCCGCCACTATTCAATCATCCAAGATGGATGAAAATGTGCTTAGTTGAGTTTGATTGTTGAATTTTTTTTTTAGACATGTTTTGTTTATCAAACAAAAAATCTAGTTTGGGTTAGCCTCTTGTAACATCGTTTCATTTAAAAGTTCTTTCATGTAAAAATGTAAGAATCTTAATTTATGGTTAAAAATGATACTTCATAACTTTTTACACGATAAACAAATGTTATTATATAACATTCAATATAATAGCCACCTAGCCCACACAAGGGCGGAGCTAGGGGGGCAGATGGGAGCCACGATCTTCTATATATATATATATATATTTTGAAAAATTAGTTAAAAAATACCTAATTTGTTTAATATAATAGCCACCCTACTTGTTGAAACATTCAATATAATAGCCACCCAGCCCACACAAGGGTGGAACTAGGGGGGGCGGGTGGAAGCCACGACCTCCTCTATTTTTTGAAAATTAGTTAAAAAATACCTGATTTGTTTAATAAAGTAGACTAATATATGTTATCGACCCCTTTAAAAATACAAAGTTCTTGCTATAGCTACTCTAAAATATTTTTCTGGTTCCGCCCTTGAGCCCACGCTACTTGCTGGTTCTATATAACTAGTAATATGCATGAAAATTTTCTATACCTATGTGTAATGGCACAAATCTATATAATTATAGTTGAAAATTTGTTACAAGAAAAATAAACACAAGAATCTATCAGACTTAAACATAAACCATCTCAAACAAATGATTAACATAAACTAAACGATTATTTAAAAGCATGCATAAATGTTAGTTATTATATGTAAGATACTTGTGCTTTAACGATGGCATCACTCACTCCCTTAGCATAAGGGAACAAGTGTCCTGCACCATGGAGTTCATGGTAATGAATCCATGGCAGTTTTTCGGCAATGTAGCGTTGCAAAGTCACTGGAACTATCATATCTTCGTCACCTTGCCAAAGGTGAACACTTCCTTCATTATTTGGAAACGGATTTGTCAACTGAATTGGATCGAATTCCCATCTTCCAAACGCAATCAACATGTCTCGGTGAATACTTTCGTACACTCCTTGTTGTCTCACCGGAACCTAATAAAGCCACATACATTGATACGAATCATTTAGGGTATTGGCACAATAATAGACCGTGACATGTATGTACAAATTTTAACTTTTCGAAAAATAACTAATAATTCTAATGCTCCTATCTTTTGACCAAGTATCGAATATTATCAAAAACTAGGTACTTACTATGTTTTCATGTTTGTGGAAGTTGTCCTTTACTTCATTATCTTGGGGTGATAAAATCGCCGGACTATGGTCAATAACACTTGATGGAGGGAACAACTTTTGAGTTTGCCACCAGTAATTTAGCCATGGTGCATAGTGTGCCACCCGGAGCGACCATTGATCTTGTGGAACTTGCAAGTAATAAGCTTCTCGGGTCAAGTTTGCTGCAAGACTTGACCACCAGTAGTTCACCACTGGTGTTACTAACGATGCTCCTGCTAACCTATTATTTTGTTGCACCAATTAAAAATTTTCACTTCATTCACCAAAAAAAAAAATATAAATCTCCTCCTCGTATCTTAGATAAATATAACACATCTGACCAGAAACGATGTTTATTTGATAACTTTAACTCTCTTTGGTTTCTTATTAGTAATATAACATACTTGTCTGCCGATTCTAGGAGATCTTAGGATCAATTATTATCACCCTTGTGGCCTTTTTAACTCTACCAAATGAGGTATTAGTATTATCATATTACATACTTACAATTGATTAAACTGCTGGTTGAAAAGTAAATTACTTTTAAGCTGCTGGTTGAAAAGTAACTTATGTGGTAGTTGAAATGTTAATTTTTAGGCTTCAAACGTGCCAAAAACAAGTCAACAAAAATACTATGATGTCGAAATTAATGTTTTGATGACAAATCATACCTGTGTGGAATGTACTTGAGCAAACCCCATACGGCTTCTCCACCCATGGAGTAACCAACAACATAAAATTTAGGGCCTAGTCCGAGCTGATCGGCTAGTTCTTCGACATCGAATGCTAGACTTCTTGGTGTTCTGTTTGGGTCCGGGTCACTTTCTCCATACCCTGGTCTATCAAATGCCACAACATACATTCCCAAGGTTTCGATTGTATCCTTACCAAGGGAAAATTTTTGGTCATATTAGCTAATGAGAAGGTAACTAATAGATCAGTAACATGCCAAGGGCATCACGTACTATAGTTTCATTAGCGTAGCTAGGTTGTGCTATGATTATTCTCTCATATAAAATATAACTTTTCATATTCGGTGAGTTGCCTGATTATCTTCATAGTTAATTTTTTTTAGATGTACGCAAATTTTGTTTAATGATGACTTACTGATGAAACTTCGGTGGCAATGAAAGCATGAAGCCTATAGGAATCAAAACCATGCAAAAATATAAATTTGTGCTTGGCTTTATGTCTTGAAACACCAAATTCTTGGTAGGCTAAATTTCTTCCATCTCGTAGCCTTACTCTAGGAGCGGTGATCGGAAGACCGTCAGGCGAACCTAGGACTTTAGGCGATGGTGGCCGGAAAGCCTTATCAACCCATGCTAGCAAGCAAGCCACAAGCACAACCAACACGAAACGTCTTGTACATGTACCTGAATGGATAAGTCATTCTCAAAATTCTCATGATTTAAGCATTTGTTAACAATATTATCTCCAACGTACTTAAATAATATTAAAAAATTTGATACCTTCGGTCCCTGCTAGCTATGACATAGTTACATTCTTATGTTTTATGATAGACAAGCACTATTCACAGAATAAGGTATCATTCTTATTATTCTTCCAACTAAATCTCTATCGTCTTCTGAGAGTTCTCACCGATTAAGGTTTTATTCTTAGAAAACAAGAGTAGATCATTCGAAAACACTCTAAAAGGCTAAAAGCCCTTAAATATCGAATATATACTTGAAAAATATAATTAAGTAAAAAAAAGGCTCTCGATCTATCAATTATTATATGCATTAATTAGGGTGCTTATACCTTTTTGCTAGCTTCTTGAATTGCAAGGAATATGAAAAGAAAACATACAGCCTTTCTTAGTTTCTAATTAGAGTTCACATTGGTTACCACCTCCATTTTGCAAGATTCTAAATGCATTACATGTATCAATACAACAATTTATTATTTTTGTAAAAACTTTAATTTGATACATTCTTAAGACTTGACTGGATAATATATATCATAAAATATTGAAAAACATGTTAAGGAAATTATATGATAGAATAATTACCCGAAAGTGATATCTTCTTGCTAACTCCTTTGGTCATTTTGAATGAGCAAGTTGTACGTGTGAGAGAATGATTTATGGTATGGAATAATAAGCAATTTAAGTACTCTAGGCGCTAGAATAACATGATACATGGTTTTTCTCTACTTAATCATTGCATAATTGAAATTGGTTATAATTGAGTAGGTGATTTTTCAATTGGTTATAATTGAGTAGGTGATTGATGTGTTCAGTTCAGTCCAGTTCAACTCTTTTTCAAAAACCATAATAAAAACTTTCAATTTAATTGTTTTCAACTGAAGCAAACATGCTCTAAATAGTAATTGACGTCTTTTTGTCACTTTCCTCCCCACAAATTCACAACTAATGTAGTAATGTGTATATAGGTATATACTTGTTTGGTCGTTGTATTTCATTAATTTATACATCTATTATATAACTCATTTTGTCTGCAAACAAATTAAAGGCAACATTTTAATTTTAATTTCATGACTTTATCCATCCATATAGAATATGTAAAAAGTAAGGAATTGAAGTATCAATATCTCATTAGAAAAAATAATTTTTATTCTTGCCACTATTCTTAATATATTGTTGGCATAATAAAAGATAAAGTTTACTAAAATAGAAGATTAGAATTAAACACAAATATTGTTAAGTTGTTATCAATATCTTTAATTAGGATAGTTTTCCTTATGCCTATATAAAGGACTTAGTTCCTACTTCCTACGTATGTAATCAAGCAAGTCATTCAATATCGACAATATTCATCTTTCTCATAGTTTCATCACACTAGTTGTATCTTAAGTTTTGCTAGGACCGATAGTCTGATAAACTTTTGAATTACTTGTATTGTCGACTATTCGTATCTAAGGCTATTATCAGAAGGTTTGACTTATATTTTAATTTGTGAATAAACTATGTAGTGGTTAATGCAAATGGAGCCACTAATTAAACAATAGATACTACCTTTAATTAATTTTAAGTATTATACACGAGTTTCTTCTAGATGTGTGTTTTTCTATAATGAAGAATTTTTACTTGTCATTTTAATATTAAGGAAGAGGGCAAAGAAGCGGTCATTGTTGGTCATTTCTTGTGGTAATGTGTTAGCAACCTCTAGTATTCTACCTTTTGTTAAACATGCAATCCATTATTATTTTAACAAATCACAACATCTTCCTTACTCCAGAAGAAAAATCAAAGATACATAGTGGTGTTTTGTTGATCTCATTACACTACTTTACGTGTGATAGTGTTATATATATCCAAATTACTTGCATTGTTGGAGTTGAATTAAATTCTAGTTCATTTTAATGATATATTAATTGTAGATGATCATAATATTAACGAAGTTATATGTAGTTTTGCAAGGAAAGTGTGACAAATCAATGTTCATGTAAATGCCACTAGGGGTGAGCATGGGAACTGGGTATCCGGTACTGGGTTCCAAACTAACTACCCGATTAGTACCGGGATTGGTTTTGGACAATTTTTGATATAACGCAAATTTTTAGATATATTATATGCGTGCCACTAATTGTATCATAAGTTGTGTCTAAAAATCGAAAAACAAAACAAGTAGAGCATGAATGAGATTGGATGACTTAAATTCGAAAACGATTGTGCAATCAACTTAGACAACATTCTTGTAATCAAATGTTTGATTACCTCACCCCAACTTGTAGTCGAATATCCAACTCTGCCTTTGCCTCTAAACTTGAAGTTGGACATCCTATCCAACTTACTTTCTAACCTCATTCTTTAAATTAGAATGGAGCACCCATCCAAAGATTGGAAACATCTTAATTCCAAATATTTACTCTTTCATTTGATGTTAACACAAAATTAAATACAATATGTTATGTTAACTAAAATGCTCCATATAATTATTTCAAAAATGGTAGTTGTAATAGTTAGTTGATCCGGTCTTTAATTAAAAGCACCCAATCACTTGGACATGGCCCGAGTCGACACGCGAGCGACACAAGCACGTCACGATAATGGTCCCGGCTCAGCACGACACAAGAAACGAAGGGTGGGCCGTGAGCCTTGCCATGAATAAAAATAAAATAAATAGGCACAAGCACGTCGGGCGGCATGATTTTTTGGCCCGCTGGCACGACCCACACACGAGTTTTAAATAAATAATAAAATGAATAAATTATTTAAATAAAATTTAAATAGTTAAACTAATTATATAAAACAATGAGAACAAGCATTATATATATAATAAAATTATATTTTTATAATTAATTAAAAAAAAAATTTAAAGGGAAAAAAATAAAGGGTGACACATGGGCCGACACGACATGGCCCATGCTGGGCCATGGACTAGAGTATGCAATTGGTGGTATACCGGCAGTCCAGCACGACCTACCTTCCCCTTGATACGGCACGACACCCTCTTTGGCTCGGTTTAGCACAACTCACATTTTACGACGGTATAACACACCATGATGACATGATATCCACCTTTATTGGATAATAACTAATCAAATATGTATAAATAATAAATCACATGACATTTTCGTGAATAAGTAGAAAACTTTATTACGGCATTACCCCTTAAAGTGCATATAAAAAGACAAGTTTACCCATTATTTTTTAATGTATTATCCGAAAATATCATTGTGATATACAAAATTTACTAGTCGGCCTTCACCTTTATTTGTGTCCCATGATGACACCCTCTTTGGCCAAAAACAACTATTCGCGTGTTGAGAATCAATTCTCATAGAAAAATTCAGATACAACACTCATAAATCATAATCATATCATACACCGACGTTCCAACACCCAAAAGTCATCGTCTTCTCAACCAAATTCTCTCTCCTCAAAATTTCCTCCATTTTTCTTCAACCTTCAACAATGGCGAAAACCCCAGAACAAATCGAAGAATCAAACCCTCTTTTACCCACAAATGAAGACGAAAATCAATCATTAAATTCAAACAAAACTACTGATTCAAATGACACACAATCAAAACAACCACAACAACAACAACCGTCATTGCCGCCAAAACAACCACCAGTTCCTAAGGTGGCGCAACCCCAGGTGGCGGAGACTTATGGGTGGGCCGCTGATGGGCTTCCTGTGATGGGTCAACCCATGTCGGGCCGTCAACAATGGAGCTCTGATCTTACTTCTTGCTTTGGTCGCAATGATGATTTCTGTAGCAGTGATCTTGAAGTTTGTATGTCTTCTTTCTTTCTTTTGTTTTTGATTTTTGGGTTTTTTATTTTTGCAATTTTGAATTTAGGGTTATGGAGTTTTTGTTCATTTTGAATCTTGGGTTATTGTTGAAGGTTTGATGTTTTTATCGATGTGGTGAGCTATTTAATTTTATTTTTTTTAATGATTTGAGATGAAAGATTTGGGATTTTTTAACCTAAATGTAAAAAGTTATGAATTTGACTACGGAGGTAGAAATTTGTATTTGGGGATTTTTATTTTTTCTTTTTGGATGTTTTAGGGTTAGGGTGTAATTGATTGTTTTGAATTATGGGTTATTATTCTTAAAGGTTTAATTTTGAATCAATGTAGTGTGTTGATTAATGAAAGATTAAAACTTGGCAATGAAGGTTAAAATTTATTGTTGGGATTTTAGGGTTATGGAGTGTATGATTCTCTGAATTATGGGTTATTATTGTTGTTGTTAAAGTTTAATTTTTATCAATGTAGTGTGCTAATTAATGAAAGATTAGAACTTGGCAATGAAGGTTAGAATTTATTGTTGGGATTTTAGGGTTAAGGAGTATATGATTCTTTGAATTATGGGTTGTTGTTATTGAATGTTTGGCTTTGACAGTGTGGTGAGCTAAAGTAGTAGTGTTTTGGTAATAAGTGATTGGAGATGAATATTAGAAATATGATAGTGAAGGGTTAGAATTTGATTTTGGGGATTTTGTTTTTGGATGTTTTAGGGATAGGGAGTATTTGATTTTGATCATTTTGAATTCTTTGGTTATTGTTGAAAGTTATTTTCGTCAATTTAGTGAGTTATGTTGTTCAGTAATAGGAAGTGGTTGGAAAAGAAGATTAGAATGATGATGAAAGGTTAAAATATAATTTTGGGTTTATATGATATTATGATCAGATTAATTGTAAGTTGTTCTTGTTAAAGGTTTACTTTTCACAGTGTGGTGAATTAAATAAGATTGGAGAAGTTTAGGAATTTGGTAATCAAGGGTTAGTTTGATTTTGGGATTTATTATATTTATTTATTTATTTTTATATTTTGATTTTAGGGCTATGTAGTGTTTGATCAGGTTGAATCGAGTGTTATGTTGTATTTGAGGATTAAGTAGTATTTTATCATATTGAATTGTGGGTTGTTGTTGGCGAATGTTTAGTTTTGTCAATTTGGTGAGCTAAGTAATGGTGATTTTTGTAATAGTAAGTGATTACAGAAGAACATTGAATTGTGATGATTAAGTGTTATTTTTTGGAATGTGGGATGAATTTATATGAGAATTGAGAATTTTATTTTTGTTGATTGCTTAATTTTACCATTGTGGTGAGCTAATTTATGGGTTTTTAGTGATTAGAGGAAAGAAAAATTAGAATTTGGCTATTAAGGTTAGAATTTATTGTTGGGGTTTTTAGGGTTAAGAAGTATATGATTATTCAAATATTAGGGGTTGACAGTGTGGTGAGCTAAACTAATGATCTTTTTAATGGTAAAAAGTGATTGGAGAGGTAGATTAGAAATTTGATATGAAGGTTTGGAATTCGATTTTGGGGATTTTATTTGTCGGTGTTTTAGGGTTCGTTAGTATTTGATCATTTTGGATTGCTGGTTACTTCTGAAGGTTTATATTTGAGTTATGTTGGTGCTTTAGTAATAGGAAGTGATTGGAAAAGAATATTATAATTTGATGATGAAAAATAGATTTTACTTTTGGGAGTATATGATCAATTGAATTATGGGTTGTTGAAAGTTTATTTTTGAGCCATNATTTGAGATGAAAGATTTGGGATTTTTTAACCTAAATGTAAAAAGTTATGAATTTGACTACGGAGGTAGAAATTTGTATTTGGGGATTTTTATTTTTTCTTTTTGGATGTTTTAGGGTTAGGGTGTAATTGATTGTTTTGAATTATGGGTTATTATTCTTAAAGGTTTAATTTTGAATCAATGTAGTGTGTTGATTAATGAAAGATTAAAACTTGGCAATGAAGGTTAAAATTTATTGTTGGGATTTTAGGGTTATGGAGTGTATGATTCTCTGAATTATGGGTTATTATTGTTGTTGTTAAAGTTTAATTTTTATCAATGTAGTGTGCTAATTAATGAAAGATTAGAACTTGGCAATGAAGGTTAGAATTTATTGTTGGGATTTTAGGGTTAAGGAGTATATGATTCTTTGAATTATGGGTTGTTGTTATTGAATGTTTGGCTTTGACAGTGTGGTGAGCTAAAGTAGTAGTGTTTTGGTAATAAGTGATTGGAGATGAATATTAGAAATATGATAGTGAAGGGTTAGAATTTGATTTTGGGGATTTTGTTTTTGGATGTTTTAGGGATAGGGAGTATTTGATTTTGATCATTTTGAATTCTTTGGTTATTGTTGAAAGTTATTTTCGTCAATTTAGTGAGTTATGTTGTTCAGTAATAGGAAGTGGTTGGAAAAGAAGATTAGAATGATGATGAAAGGTTAAAATATAATTTTGGGTTTATATGATATTATGATCAGATTAATTGTAAGTTGTTCTTGTTAAAGGTTTACTTTTCACAGTGTGGTGAATTAAATAAGATTGGAGAAGTTTAGGAATTTGGTAATCAAGGGTTAGTTTGATTTTGGGATTTATTATATTTATTTATTTATTTTTATATTTTGATTTTAGGGCTATGTAGTGTTTGATCAGGTTGAATCGAGTGTTATGTTGTATTTGAGGATTAAGTAGTATTTTATCATATTGAATTGTGGGTTGTTGTTGGCGAATGTTTAGTTTTGTCAATTTGGTGAGCTAAGTAATGGTGATTTTTGTAATAGTAAGTGATTACAGAAGAACATTGAATTGTGATGATTAAGTGTTATTTTTTGGAATGTGGGATGAATTTATATGAGAATTGAGAATTTTATTTTTGTTGATTGCTTAATTTTACCATTGTGGTGAGCTAATTTATGGGTTTTTAGTGATTAGAGGAAAGAAAAATTAGAATTTGGCTATTAAGGTTAGAATTTATTGTTGGGGTTTTTAGGGTTAAGAAGTATATGATTATTCAAATATTAGGGGTTGACAGTGTGGTGAGCTAAACTAATGATCTTTTTAATGGTAAAAAGTGATTGGAGAGGTAGATTAGAAATTTGATATGAAGGTTTGGAATTCGATTTTGGGGATTTTATTTGTCGGTGTTTTAGGGTTCGTTAGTATTTGATCATTTTGGATTGCTGGTTACTTCTGAAGGTTTATATTTGAGTTATGTTGGTGCTTTAGTAATAGGAAGTGATTGGAAAAGAATATTATAATTTGATGATGAAAAATAGATTTTACTTTTGGGAGTATATGATCAATTGAATTATGGGTTGTTGAAAGTTTATTTTTGAGCCATACTATGAAGTTGTGGGAGAGGGTGATAGAACATAGGTTGAGGGCATGCACAAGCATCTCTGAAAACCAATTTGGTGATATGCTTGGGAGAGCCACTATGGAGGCAACTCATTTGTCAAGACAAATGATGGAGTTCTATAGGGCGTAGAAGAAGGACTTTCATATGGTTTTCATTGATCTAGAGAAGGCTTATGACAATGTTTCAAGAAATGTACTTTGGTGGGCAATGATGAAGAAGGGTATACCACGAAGGTATGTTGACATGGTTAAGGATATGTATTGGGAGGTGTTCACAAAATGTTAAGATTTGTGGTGGGTTGACTAAAGACTTTCCTATACCAATTGGGTTGCATCAAGGGTCGACATTAAGCCCTTTTCTTTTTGTAGTGGTGACAGATGAAGTAACAAGGTCTATCCAGGATGAGGTTCCATGCTGTTTGCGGATGATATTGTATTGGTGGATGAAACTAATGATGGGGTTAATGCCAAATTAGAGTGGAGGCAAATGTTGGAGTTTAGAGGGTTTAAGCTTAGTTGGAGTAAGACATATGTAATACCGCTTTGGGGCTCAAAGAGGGGAAAGTGATGCGGTGGTGAGGTTAGACGGAGATGTTTAAAAGAATGGTGATATTGACTAAGGTGTGACACATAGGATTAAATGTGGGTGGCTTAAATGGAGAGCAGTCATGAGGGTGTTATGTGACGAAAATATCCAGTTAAAGTTGAAGGGGAAATTCTACGGGATTGCCATAAGACCAATGTTGCTCTACGGTACAGAATGTTGAGCACATTCAAAAGGTAGAAGTTACGAAGATGCGGATGTTGAGATGGATGTGCGGGAACACTTAAGGGATAGAATAAAAAATGAAGTTATACAAGAGAAAGTTGGTGAGTCAGAAATAACAAGAAAATTAAGGAAAAATCGCTTACGTTGGTTGAGAAATGTGCGACGAGTGGACGGGTGGGATCATGGAGATCACAAATGAGGTAGGGTATCTGAAAATGACTTGGCGGGAAGGGGTTAGAAAGGATGTGAAGCTTTTAGATTTACAGGAGAATGAGATTCTTGATCATAGGAGATAGAGAAGGAAAATTTATATGGGGATGACCACTCGGAATGATTACTTTTGGTTCATGTAGCCGACCCCAATTTTGGGATTAAGGCTGTGTTTGATTGATTGATTATTGAAAGTTTATTTTTGGCAGTGTGTTGAGCTTAAGTAATGATGTTTTGGTGATAGGAAAAGATTGGAGAAGAAGTTTAGGAATTTGATAATCGAGGGTTAGTTTGATTTTGGGACTTTTTTTTGCTTTTGTTTTTTGGATTTTAAGGTTATATAGTATTTGGTCATGTTGAATTAAGGGTTAGCTAGTATTTGATCATGTTAAATTGTGGTTGGTTGTTGATTAATGTTTAGTTTTGTTAATTTGGTGAGCCCTGTGCTAAGTAATGGTGTTTTCATGATAGTAACTAGTAAGTGATTGCAAAAGAATATTAAGAGTTTGATTATGAAAGTTTAATTCGTGGAATAAAAAAATGATTTGTTATGAAAATTGAGATTTTTTTTCCTTGGTAATTGCTGAATCGCGTTTACACCTTTGATAGCCTAACTGTACTACCATAGCGTATTGAATTGCTTCATTTTTTTGGCTTATTTTATTAAATTGGAAAACTATTTTTCTAGTAGGTGACGTTTTACTTGTTTCTCGTAGTCTTATTTGGGGAAATTGCCTAACCCATTACTCTAATCAGTTCTGTAGACCTAGTTATGTTATATAAGGAAGAGATCATACAAAGAGGTGACTCCTTACAACATTGTTTTAAACGGATTTTGAACAACCTAGTTATGTTATATAAGGAAGAGATCATACAAATATTCAAATAATACTGGGTTGAGCTGTAGAATTGACAAATAAGCTAGCTGACTATAGAAGAATGTCATCAGGATAGCGTGATCATTACCTCTGTCAAAAGGGTACTGGATAATGAACTTAAAATGGTTTAGTCAGTTACTGTCCTGGTTGAACATGCTGTAAGGAGTAAAGCAAAATTTTGTGAATGTAACATCACTAGCTTTGGCACTGTAGAGACTATAGCGAATTTTCGTTGTCAATTTCTTTTGAGGTTAGTTTTTCATGTGATCATGATTATCTAGGTTTTGTATTGTTTTTACTGTTACAAAGGTGTTGATCAATGAGTGATATTTTTTTACCCTTTCTTTTTAAAATTATGTTCTTTAGGTCTTCTTGGAAGTGTGGCTCCATGTATTCTCTATGGAAGCAATGTTGAAAGACTTGGGTCAGCCACTGGGAGTTTTTCTCATCACTGCTTATCCTATGCTGCTTTGTACCTAATTGGAAATTCCTTATTTGGGTGGAACTCCTTGGCTCCTTGCTTTTCTTATTCAAGCCGTACTGCTGTTCGTCGCATGTTCAATCTCGAGGCAAGTTATTTTTCTTTTTAGCATGCTCTTATTTGAATCATAGTCCTTCAAGTACCTGGATGTTTTGCTTTTATATGTTATTTGGCTCTTTTCTAACCATATAGGATTAATAGGAACTAATTGGAAAATTTAGCATAGTGAACTTTGTATTTGATTTTGTGGAGATATTAAACTAGAAATGCAGAATATAGATATCCAAATGCCTCATTTGTTAGTTTCTTACTATCATGTTTATATGATCAAATAATTGACAAAAAGTATTGAACAGAACTTGATAGCAATGTTATTCTCATCAACAGTATATCTTAGAGAAAACAGTATACAATCTTTGCAAATTATTTTAAGTCAAGAACATGAATTTTCTATGGGTAAATATCGTGAGTAGGAGCAACATTGTTTTTTTGAATACTAGTACGAAGTAATATTTTTCTAAGACCTAGCCCAACTGTACGGATAATTGGGTTCTTGAAGCTCAAACATTATGTACTTGTTTGTTCGAGACTAGATAAATTGTGGACTATATGCTTAAAATGTTGAATTTGCTGACCTTAGCCTCTTAAACTTTCGGACACTAGAGATGGGATGAGTTAAAAGTTGAATATAAAATGGATGAGCCACTGCACTCACATTATTTAGCTTTCCTAAAGTCGAGAATTTTGAAGATGGTAAAGACCCATCCTATGCTTTTGTTTCTTTAAGACCACGACTGAATGGAACAAAATATCCTGATCTATCAGCACTGTCTGGAGATAATTAGCCCTTGCTTGTCAGTCAATAGGTTTGGGTTATGTGCGATAAAGGATTCAATATAATTAAAGGTACTTTGGCTTGGTAGTGGATGAACTCATCTCTGTTTGTTATACCTGATCTCATTCTCTTGAGGTCTTCAACAATCATGTTGTGATTTTGTTTGGTCTCTTTTGCAATATGCATTTTATAGTACTCCGTAGTTCTATGCTTCTGACTATGGGTCAGCAGCAGCTGTTCTGTATTTTTGTTCATCGTCTCTTCTATAGAATTGTTTAAATTTTAGAAAACTTCTAAAAGTTGCATTGTTTTAACAGGGAACATGTGAGGCTCTATCCCGACAATGTGGGTGTTGTGGAAGCTTAATGGAGGATGATATACAACGGGAGCAGTGTGAGACAGGTTGTGATTTGGCCACCCATATCTTGTGTCATCCATGCTCGCTGTGCCAGGAAGGACGTGAAATTCGTCGTAGACTTCCACACCCTGGCTTTAATGCTCAGCCAATTCTGGTTATGGTTCCTCCTGGGGGACAGGCTATGGCTCGTGATCAGCAATGATTTTTTTTTTTCTCTTATTTTGCACTGAGCAACTTTAGTGGTTTGTCTATACTTGATTTCTTGATACTTCTGTAATGTTGTTGAACAATTGCTATGTGCCTATGTCTATACCTGATCGATAAATCATCTCGATATTGTACTTATTTTCCACTGAGCTACTTAGAGGTTTGTCTATTCTTGATACTTAAGTTATGTTGAACGATTGCTGCTATGTTTATACCCAATCGATAATCATGTACTATACTAAAAAGAGCGTTTAATCATTCCACACCTTGCTACTTGTTATTTTATTATGGAAGAATTCACAAAAATAATCCCAACTTTAAGTGGTGACCTAATAAAAGACCAAACTTCAGTTTATCCAAAATTGGACCCAACTTCATACCATATTTTCCAAATTTGGACTATTTGACTGATTACCTATTGAACTGGTAAATGTTGGTCTTTAATTTTTAATTTTTCTTTTTTAATTTTTACTTTGTTAAATTTTTTTGTTAAAAGTGAATGTGAAGTGGTTGACTTCCACTGTTAATATTTGTATGTTCCCTTTCCTTCTAACTCCCTCTACCTTCCTCATCATATTTCTTTAATAAATCCTTTTTTACCAACCTTAACTTTTATATTTTCCCTCATTTATTTCCACTCAAAACAATCTTTATTTTTCATCTTTCAACTCCTCACTTAACTTAACTCACTTCACTTCACTAATTCACCTACACTCACTTCTCCTTCTCCTACTTCCTTAACCTCATATTCATTCACTTCAAATCTTTTCCCCCTTTTTCAGAATATATTCCCCCGCATTTCCTCCTTCAAAACACTCTTCTTTTCCTTCTTTAACTTTCATTTCTCCCTTTCTTTTCTTTTTTTCCCTTTAACAATTCAAACAACTTCATTCCCTCAAATCTCAACCAAACACCAACAATCAATCATGGGTACAGGAAAACATCGTTGGAAAATCTCCATTTACAGAACACCCTCAACTCAAACACCTCAAACCCAGAATTCAGAAGTTCCAAACGAGTTCTTATGCCCAATTTCCTGGTCATTAATGGGTGACCCGGTTATTATTTCAACGGGTCAAACATTTGAAAGAGGTTGTGTTATTGCTTGTAAAAAATTAGGCTTTATTGTAGGACCTGGAACCTACCCATGAAAACATTTGAACGCAACCATAAAAGCGTTTCCCATACGTAGGACCTGGAACCTTAATTGTACGAATTGGCGCAATTTCGTTGTGGAAGCATTTCACAGGAGGCGTTGCAGTGCTAGTTGAACGAGGCCTTGACCCAGAAATAGACGAAGACATTGACAAATGCTTCAAAATAAAAATAAAAATTGAAGATGGAAGATGGAAGACGAACAGATGAGTGGAAGAGTGGAAGAAGAATCAGCGAAGTATTTAAAAGAAACAAGTCAAAGTCAAAAAACATAAAAATTAAAAAATAAAAAAATAACCGTTACTGTTCAAACCGGCTAATTAATACAATTTACCTTCTTTTGCAGGTCAAAATTTAATGAGGTCCAAATTTGGAAAATATGGTATGAAGTTGGGTCCAATTTTGAATAAACTGAAGTTTGGTCTTTTATTAGGTTACCACTTGAAATTGGGATTATTTTTGTGAATTCTTCCTTTTATTATTGTATTCCGTATTTGCTTAAATCTATTTAAATTAAGCTTTTATAACCATTAAATTCCAAAAATAATTGTAATCATCCTATCAAATCTAGCAATAGTTAAAATGTCTACTTAGTGCTAATATCTGTTGATTCACCTTTGCTTCAGCCAAGTTAAACTTTTCCGTCATTCTTGCAGCTCTCTATTTGCTTATACTGCTATGCATTTATGGAAGAAAAATCTAACGAATCACTAGTCCATTGCAATATCTGAAACATAGCTATGGAAGTATATTTCATCGGATATACTAATCAACTCGGGATAAGCAATCATAACTCGTAAGGAAACTCTTGCCTATATTCGCTGTGCTTTTCTCGGACCTAATGACTTGTGCTAAATCCTAATAGAGCAATGAAAGATTAAGGTAGCCATCAATTAAAGCAGTTTTAGATGGATTGATAACTTAGTAACAAGGGATATTTACACCTTCTACGTGGTTCCCCTATATTTCTTTATATTATAAGGTGTACTCAGTGTTTTTGAAAAGTTGTATAGGCGTTTAGTTTCGAAAGCTCATTTTGTCCCATCCCTATCCCTCCCTAAATCCCTATTCGGCTATTCCATAAAACAAACACTTGATTTCTTCTATCATCCATAACTTATCCTTTATACCTCCCCTTATATTCTCCTAAACAAACACCCTTAGGGTTATTAAATGTAATATATCATGACCTTATCGTTATGTAGGTGCTAGCAAATTTTTGTCCTTTTGGCCTAAATTTAAGGGAATGCTATTTATCGCCCGCAAAACCCTTACCATCGCCCGTATTTCAGCGCAAACTTCCAATTTTACCCTTCACCATATTGGACGAAGGTTGGGCGATGTTCATGACTTCATGGGAGCTTCGTCTATGCAAGGCGAAGGTCTCAAATAATTGCTTTTTTTTTTTTAATTAAAACCCTTCATAAATTTCCTAAAATAAAAAATTGTTGACACCTTCGTCTGAATCAGACGAAGGTCTCAAATAGGTTCTTTTTTTTTAATTAAAACCCTTCAAAAATTTCCTAAAAAATAAAAAAATTGTTGACACCTTCGTCTGAATCAGACGAAGGTATCATGAGACCTACGCCTGGATCAGACGAAGGTCTCAAATTGGTTTTTTATTTTTATTTTTTTTTAATTAAAACCCTTCATAAATTAAAAAAAGAAAATTGGTGAGACCTTCGTCTGAATCAGACGAAGGTACCATGAGACCTACGTCTGATCCAAGCGCAGGTCTTATAATACCTTCGTCTGATTCAGACGAAGGTGTCACCAATTTTTTATTTTAATTTTTTTTTTAGGTAATTTTATTATAATTTTAATGTTTATTGTTTTAATTAGTAATTAACGTTTAATTGTTTTAATTAGTGAGAGAAAGTTGTTTTGAGAAGAAAGGGTAAAAGTGGAAAGGAATAGCGAAATATGGGCGATAGTAAGGGTTTTGCGGGCGACGAATAGCGTTTCATAAATTTAAAGTAATTCAAAGTCACAAGACATAGGTCTCGTTTGGTTGACGTGGGAATTAATTTACAATAGGAAGTTTAAATACATGGGAAATAAATTCCCTTGCTAAATTCATGGGAAGTATGATTTATGTGTTTGGTTGACACTATGGGAATTAAATTCCCATGGTCAATTAAATTGTTTAATTAGCCCAATCTACCTTGTTATATACTTATCCAACGGTTCAGATTAAAGCTTAACCTTAATCCATGTGACAATATATGGGACAACGTATGAAAGACACGTGTCCTCCTATTAACACACAGGGTTAGGCAGAAAGCCAAGTGGGAGCGAGGAACCCCCATTACACGCCGGGTTATCCTCCTCTCCCCCATATCAAAAGAAAGAATAGAATAGTGCTCTACTGTACAAGGGGCTAAACAGTATATTCTCACTAGTATAAATACATACCCATGAAAAACTTGAACAAGGGGATTCAATACACATTTATTACAAGCATTTATTGTGCTCTTTCTCTCTCTCAAACTCTCTCTCTCTAAGTTCTTTATACAGTTACTTACTTAAGCATCGAAGGGGATAAATCCACCAAGGATTTATTCCTTTGTGCAGGTATATAAGGCACGGAACCTCTGCTCACCAAGTACCCTTTGATCGCCAAGTTCACCTGAGGCCAAGCCATCCCCTTCACCTGCCAGCTTGGACGCCGTTAACCAGCGCCGATTCAACAAGCTAAAGCATTGTTTGTAGCATTACTGTGTGATCTTTGTAATTAGAATCCTTCTTAAACTTGTAATCATTTGTAAGAATATAACATATCTCATTAACTCAAAGATTAGTTCATAATCACTCATTTCTCTCTCTATATGTGTTCTTCAATGCCATCCTCACAATCACCCATTCAATCATCACCCTTCATTTTATCACAATCCCCTCATCTCCACTATCACAATTACCACCACCATCACTGATCAAAACGCCACCTACACCATAAACCCATATTTCTCTCAGCTTTTTCATTAATTAATTCAATTACTAATTTACCACTTATTTCCCTTGGAATTGTAAATTCCCACACTTTTGCTAATCAAACAACTATTTACTGTAGCACTTCCGAAAAACTCTGATTTCCACCGTAAATAAGATCCAACCAAACAATATCATAATTTACACATCTTAGTAAAAACCTACTAAAAGTTAGATGATGACAATGTCATATTAACTTATAAAATGTAAAGCATGGGTACACCTTCTAAAATAAAAAAAAAAAAAAAACCAAAAACGCTATGTTAAAAATTCATAGAGGAAAAAAAAGTTATAATCATATCGAGATTGGTTACACAGTAATAATTCACAATCCAACAAAAATCTTAAAAAACTCTTGATCTTGTCTTACGCAATAATCATTAGCAAGTTCAAATGTTACAAAATTAACGTAACAAAGATTGCTAAACAAGTAGAGTTATCTCCCTTGTTCTCATAGCCTCGAATTATGCTCAATGTATGATATATGATTATACGATTTATATTATGAAATACTTCAAATCTCAAATTCTACAAATTTTATTTTGAGCAATTATCAAACTATCACGTTATTATTTTGATTTACAGTCACTAATAAATGTCGTAATAGTGTTTTATAAAATTGTGCTCTTTAACTATTAGAATGAAGTCGCTAGATAAAGTAGTTGAATGGGAAAATATCAATGTGATGGCTTATTGATAACATTGTGACAGAGTTCACGAATCGGAAATTGAGGTTCATGGTTTTTGGAACAAAAAAGATAGAAGAGTCACCACGTTGCATCTGTGAAATGGAAAATTAACTATCGAGGAACCAACATATTAAAGTAGTTCAAATGGTGGTTGCCTGCTCATCGCTCCAAGTGGTAATGATGGCGGTACTCCTAAGGATTTAGAGAAATAAGGAGTATGGTGATTGCTTGCTCATCAAAACAGATTGCGAGGATATATATAGTCAGAGACTTTCACCACTCGTATTGCTCCGATGTTTATTAGAAACCTAGTGCTTGATTGTAGGGCTATGTGTGCAAATTTAGACTCTTTTACTATTTGTAAAGTCAGTCGGGAGGAAGTTTACAATGCCCATGAACTTGCAATGTGTGCAAGAAATGGATGTGATGGGAAGCACCACTATCGAGAAGCCAAACACCAATATCAGAAAGATGCTTACCACTCAATGATTCACTAGCAGGTGAAGTTTCAATAAGAGATAAAAGCCGCTGCACTTGGTCAGAGGTAAAGCCCGGAACCGAAGTCGAAGAAGATGTAGCAGGAATTGAAGAAGTATTAATATGTTGCGAAGATGCCGAAGCAGCGTTGGCAACGACTGGAACAGTGGGCGTGGAAGCTGAACCACGGCCTGCAGTGCCGCGACCACGACCCCGAGAATGCCGCCCCCTACCACGACCACGAGAGGCGCCAGCGGGGTATCCTAAGCGTTCATAACAGTGATCATAATCATGGTACAGTTTGCCACAATATGTACAGCTCAAAGGGCCACTATGAGAGCCATTAGTAGGCGTGAAACGAGGCAGAGTACCACTTGAATTAGATGTGGTGACAGCAAAACTGAGAGCTTCAGTTTTATCATCGCGATCACGCACAATATGTAAGTGTCGCTCCTCTTGAGTGACTAGAGAAAAGGCTTTGTTCAAAATAGGAAAGGGTTCCATACCCAAAATTTGAGTGCGAATAGCACCATACTGGCCATCGTCAAGGCCCAAAAGAAAATCATGAGTGCGAGCAGTTTCAAAATAGGCACGAATTTTAGGGGCAGCCGAGCACGTACACCCGCAAGTAAGATCTTCCGCCCCATATAATGCATCCCACAGGGACTTGAATTTGTTATAATATGAGACTACAGTCATTCCTTTTTGACGAAGAGTATGATATTCAGTTTTAAGTTGATGAATGCGAGGACCGTTAGTAACAGCATAACGTTCCTTCAAATCAGTCCACAATTCAAGGGCAATTTTATGTCCAGCAACACTTGGTTGTATAGAAATATCAATAGAATTAAAGAGCCAACCACATATTGTAGAATTATTAGCACCCCAAGCAATATATTCAGGACTTTTTGGATCAGTGGGTTTAGAAATATCACCATTAATAAAACCTTGTTTATGTTTTCCTTCAAGAGCATTAAGAATGGCTTTGGACCAAACATCATAATTATCACCAGTTAAAATATACTTGGTCAAAGGCATACCTGGACCTTCAGAAGGATGAAGAAAGTAGATAGAAGATGTGTCATGAATCAACAGCGGCATCTTCTTATTAGTTTCATCAGCCATGAAGGAGTTAAAAAAAAAAATATAAAAGGAAAGGAAAAGGTAAAATAATGACAGGTTGAAGAAAGCAATGGCGGCTGGGAAGCGTTTTTGAAAAAAAAAAGTGGATCTTAAACCTTTTCTCTGATACCATGTAGAAATATATGAATTAGGTTTTATTTCTCTTGTTCTGTACAGAAGTATATCACGCCTTATATATATCTTCCAAGCTTGACTAACAAGGAAACCTTATGTACAACTAATGGCCTACAATTACTCCTAAACATGCTCCCTATACAACCCATAATACACACGTTTTAGCTAACAATATACACCATATATCAACCAATATATTTCATATATCCAATAGATATCAATAACTACTCCTCTTTGTCGTTAGTTTCGCTTCTATTAGTTTCTCTGTCAAAAATAAAATAAAATAAAATTGTGCTTTTTAACTATTGCACACCATTGGTATAATGCTAGATAAAGTAATTGAATGAAATAAACACCAAATTCATGAATTGATGCTGTAATTTGTGGGCATTATGTCATAGTGAAAGGAGTAGTTTCCGCAAACTAATGTATATATATGCTCATTTGCCACTTTAACTAGAAATATAATTCCATTGGAATTGAAAGGTTATTCATGACGTTTTCATATGTTCATTTCAAATTTCGATTAGGGGTTACATTTATTTGGAACTTGAATATAGTACAAGAGGCATAATTATTTTTTTCTTATGCATTTTTTTTCCCACTTTATTCAGAGTCTTGGAAGTTTGGGATCTGATAGTTATGCGTTATGTAGTAATTGGACTTAATCCATTAGTAAGTTCAACTACTTACTAATGGCCGAGTGTAAACTAATACTAAACCTTAATCGAGTGTAAAGTACTTTACAAACTTATGTCGAATTGTGAAGTGGTAGGTTTCTCCCAAACAACCATACACGGACCAATTCATCAAGAAAAATGTTGCACATTGATAATCGTTAGCCCAGCCATGCATCCAATGCCACAGTTATCACAATGCTGCTAGTTGGCCACTTGTTTCGACTATAATGTTGCAATGTGTCAACGAAACTAGGAAAATATTAGAGGACCAATTCAACCAAAAGCTTAAGCTTATGGTTGAGGCCTAGGAATATTTTATATACTCTATCACGCCCCCTCACATAAACCCGTGACCTTTGTGTCACGTTGGCGCTGATACCATATTAGAGGACCAATTCAACCAAAAGCTTAAGCTTATGGTTGAGGCCCAGGAATATTTTATATACTCTATCAAAAAACTTGTAAGTTCTCTGTCTGGATGAGAATTGGTCGCAAGTATTGAGCCACCACCCGCAACTATAGTCTAAGGGTGTCGAGTGAGCAGATGGTACTGTGTAGGCAGCAGGTTGAAAGGTAGATATAGCGCGCAAGAGGAACACTCCTGCGGACAGCAATAGGTAAGGTTTCGAAATCCTATCAAATCTAATGGGACAATAATAATTAAAGAGTCTTTATATAATCCTAAAATCTGTTGACTCACCTTTGCATGGTTTGCATCATTCATCCATGTTCAACAAGGCATCAATGTTTTGAACCTATTAAAGCTAGAGGCCATACAGACATATAGTCATACAGTACAAGGTAACGAAACGAGGCAACACTAATAATCTACACTTTTATACAAAGTATAACATGTTAAACTCATAATTTTATCATACTACAATATCAAATCTGGAGGTAATTAAAGAAGCTAACTACTCAAATATTTCACGCTCTGTGCTTTTCTCCAACCTATCTTGTGGCAAATCCTAACGGAGCAAAGAAGGAGGGATTGAAGACTGTAAGGTGCATCGCTGATTTGATTAGATGGCCATCAATTATAGTAGTTTTAGATGGATGTACCGAGATCAATTACACGTACGAACTCACCAACTAACAACAGAAGAAACAACTCAAAAAACTCGTGTCTCATGCAGGAATCATTAGCGAGCTGCAAATGTTACAAAGCTTCACAAAGATTGGTACTGTGGTAACAAACATTACTAAACTAGTGGAGTTATCTCTCTTGCATTATTCTCATGGCCTCAAATATATATAATTCTAGTGAATATATTTGTGTTAGTAATAATGCTTCGTCTATCAAAATAAACAAACAGATTTGCTTCACAAACGATTTCAATGTAATCATCAACTTCTTTTCGGAACATCAAGAGTTGATTGATAGAACACCCAAGTTTTCTTATGCCACTGATTAAGGGAACGTAATCTCATTAAACTCCAAAATCGACCAAATTAATTAATCATTTCGAACATTCATTATAAAGCACAACTAATAAATCTTGTGGCATCAAAATACAATCTTGATTCCTCTAGTTTAATTTGAAGGTTATAATTAGAGAAAGTAGTTAATAAAACATATATACAGCTTAATTTTTGTAGACCATACCAAACATACAAAAAGGAAAGAATCATGTATCAACTAACTACTTTCTTGTTTTTTTCTAGCTACCTTCTTGGCTTAACCCCATAAAACAAAATAAAACCTATATAATAATTTTCATACTTTCCTTCTTCATTATATATTTGATGTATACTTTCACAAAATCCAAAAATATCCTCTTATAAAAACTCTGTATTTTGAAAATGTATTGGACAATTGGTCCCATTTCTTATTACCAGTTGAAAATTCAGTTCTAACAAACAATATTTTCCATCTTTTAAGTATGATTATTAGTAAGTAAAAGTCAAAATTTCAACCCAATCTAAGCAATTATGATCACAATTAATGGAACTATATATTAAATCCACCAATTTTAAACATTCTATATAACAACATGCCTGAGTACAAATTATTCATACCCAATCTGAGCAACAATGTCTTTAAAACCTAACCATACACGCCACCTTCATCTCCAAATGTCACATGCTATATATGTTATTCGAATTATTCATCTAACCTCAAGTATCCGTGTTAGACACTTGACCCTGAATATTGGTGTGACACTCGAATACTTGATTTTAATTTGAAATACAATCATGTTAGCAACAATCATTTTTCATAAATTACCGTAGTTGACATTTGAACACGTAAATATTTAATTTGTATTTGACGATTCTTCTACCAAAGTCAGACTAACGTAGATTATTTAATTATTCTCTACGAACCTGAAGTGTACATTTTGTATCTTTTACTTCAGAGGGATCACTAATGTATTTTTCATAAAATATTAGTCGTCCGCATTTAACAAATCTTCTAAACTTAATTGTTACTTGTTAGTCATTCATAAATAATCTTTCATCACCCGTTTAGAAATACAAAGATCTAAAATACAACAATCATTTAACCATAATCTATAAAATTGTGATTCTAAAACACCTTCTAGGCCGCCAAAATAACAATCTACACGTGAAAAGGAACCAAGATGAGATAACTACTAGTGATGTGT
This sequence comes from Suaeda aralocaspica, assembly GCA_016808085.1. NCBI lineage: Eukaryota > Viridiplantae > Streptophyta > Magnoliopsida > Caryophyllales > Amaranthaceae > Suaeda > Suaeda aralocaspica. The sequence goes on along the minus strand of PYUH01004033.1, from coordinate 2,086,245 downwards.
CAAGCACTCAAGCTTATCAATTTATCATCTATGTACTAAGCTCACCATTACATGTTTGCTAATCAAACCATAATGTAGTACACTAAAACATCATCTTATGACCTAATCAAATTGAGGTTTGGTAGCTAATTAATCACAATAACATATTTTTAACACGTAAGTTGTTGACTTTTCTTTCATAATATATAAGTGGGATCTTAGCTAGCTAGCATGTGACATGAAATTTTAATTTAAATATGAAATCATATTCAATTTTCATTATTGTACAATGAAAGTCAGTTGACACGTTTTATTCTCCACTATATTCTATAATGTACTAACATCAGTTTTAAGTAAGAATCACTTTTTAGCTTCATTATGAGGAAAAGAATGGCGTGAAGTGTCTAAGAGATGATTGATGCTACCTAAAGTATGCATCACACATTTTTGTTTACTGTTTCTTGTGTTCACTTTTTAGTACGGAGTTATAACTAAATTGTTTAAGGTATCATTGGCCTTTTGTCGATTGTAAGAAAAGATGTTATCCGGTCGTCATGACAGGGTGGGTTTTGCTATTCCTATTTCTATTTTTTTTCATCTAATACTCTTTAGAGGCGTGCAAGTGCATGCCAATTTGTATATTTAATGTGTATTGATGTCTTATTATCTTTCCTAGAAAAGTCTAATATAAGGTTTAACTTGCTATTTGTACTTGGATAAATATTACTTCATCTATTGTTTAGTTGCAAGTTGAAAGATTTTTGTAAGGTGGAAATTCATAAGCTTTGTACAATAGAATTGATTCGGGAATTTAGCAAAATATTGATCTTGTATGATTTATATATCATCGTAAATTTTCTTCCATGTTTAATTTCAACTTCGTATGATATTTAGACATGTATAATGTCAGATTATTTATAATGCTAAGAATTGTAAGAAATAAGAATGTGACTCTAAATATAAAAAGTGAGACGTTATGGCAACTAAAAACAGAAGAAATAAATGCATACTTTGTTTCTATATATTCTAGCCCCATTCCTCCCGTGCCCTCTTCACGTACATCACAATCAACACCAATTGCACATTACATGGTGAAGGTCAAAAGAAATAGCTACAACCACAAGTACTCTCATTATACATGTTCTATATGATTCACATGAATGTGATTGCTATGCTGTTTTATTACATGCCTTTTACTTATCAGCTAAGGCAGCCTATACATAATGTTGTTTCAAAATCGTTTGTGCATACATAAATAGTTGTGCTAACATTGTCCAAATTGTAGATCGAGCATTTTGTAGATAGTATGTGATTTTTATTCATGTGAATAAGAAGACCGAGATCGAATTAGTAGGGACTGAGGCCTGTTTACTTGAACTGAAAACAGCTGAATTAAACTGATTGGAGTTGAACTGAACTGAACTGAAAGTTTTTTGTGAAAGATTAATGAATAGCAAAATAAGAGAAGAGTTGAACTGAACGGAAATGAACGGAGTTGAACTGAACTGATTTTAAACTAACGTAAACAGGCTCTAAAGAGACAATGGTGTAGCTTGCTTGGTTTGAAATCAACCCTTCGATCGTCATGACCTGGGGATCATGTCATCATCAAGCCTCACTTCGATCCCACATGCCAAAAAGCTTATTTAAGAATAACATTCATTACTAAATTGTTCTTGTTACAATTTGACGTAGATAAAATGATATGCTTAATTGGCTAGTTAGTAAAAGTAACAAACTTAACCTTTAGATAATGTTACCAATAGAAGATAGTTTATGTTGATTGTATGAAGATTAATTGTCGATGATTACGGATCATTTATTCTTTAATCTTTGCTGCATATTTTTTTTTAAATTATCCTTAATTCTTTACTCAATTTCATAAATAACAAATGATATTTTTCTATACCTTTTCTCACACAATGGACCACCCAACAATTAACTCACTAATATCTTTCTCTCTATCTATTTCACACTCTCTATTATTGAACTCCTATCCAAAAATACAATAGACAACAACGAAATAAGACGATACGTAATAAAGTCATACCTTTTAGGCTTTTACCAATATTTTAAAAAACTTTGCGACAAAATACATAAAATAATTTTTAAATACCGACAACATTAAGTGTTGCTCTTCTTGTATATTTGTACTTGGTACATTTACATCCCCAAAATAAAAAACGTAAGCTCATGACGATAATAGCCGTTAAAGTCCTCATGAAATATCCGTGAATAAAGGGGAAAAAAAAATCCATTGATGTAAACATTTTCTGATTATCCACACCAAAAATCATCCAAGAAAGCTCCTTTGAAAGAAAGCGAATATAAATATGCCCTTCTTTTTTATTTACCTTTTTTTCCATTTTATATATATATTTATTTATTTATTTTTTTTTTTTTTTTTTTGCACCATACTTTGCTAAACTTCTACTCAACTTCTAGGCTACCCCAAATATGAGCCTTTTTGACAATAAGATAACTTGAAAGAACCAACAATTTATGGGACCCACTAATTTTTCCCACATACAAAATTGTCCAATTGACAGAAAAATTGACTAATCATCATTATCACTTTGGTCCATATTGTTAACTTTGTTAGCCATTTGCTAATATGGATACAACAACATTACAGTAAAAAAGTCAAATTATGGCACAAAATTAAGGGGTCCCTATAAAAAAAAGTCCTTAACTTTGTGCGTTTTACAACACCTTTTCCCCCTTCTTTTTGTGGGGGAAAACAAGTTAATTATGACTCAAGAATATATTATTTGTGTATACATACATATTAATTAAATGAACCAATATTGCTTTTTAACTTGCCCAAAAGAGAACACTAAACCTATATTTTATATATGTTACATTGACAAAATTCCCACCCATATGGATGTAACGGTACGCAAATTTTATCATACACCTCCTATAGACTTCGAATGACCAATGTAGGCACAGGTACAATCGGATGTATCATGTGTGATAGACTCGTTGGTGGCACTGCCCCATAGAAATAAGTTATACTCCGGAAAAAGACTTGAAAAAATTATCATAAACCCAACTATGAATATCTACAACCATAGACGAATTTTCAGGTCCTTTTTAGACTATCTCATCACCATTGTCATCATTGGTGGATACACCACCCGGTAGGAATAAGTAACGTTCGGATGAAGATGACGAAGTGGTGGAGATAGTAAGCATAGCATTGCAATCAGAAACACTATCTTGCAAGGTCATAATAAGTTGAGAAGTAGTAAAACTCATAGAAGGTTTAGTCCTAGGGACAATAGGCACCTCAGCTTCACCAACCAACATTTGCACCACACACCTCATGGTTGGCCTAACCATTGGATCAGGGTGAGAACAAGCTAACCCAACTAGCAACACTCTCCTCATTTCCACCTCATCAAACTCCCCATTCAACCTCTCATCCACTGCCCCTAATAACCTCCCTTCCGTATGCAACCCCCACACCCACTCCACCAAATTCCCATTCCCATTCCCATTCGCCCCGTTCCTCTCCCTCTCAATCGGCCTGCGACCAGTCGCCACCTCAAGCACCACCGCCCCATAACTAAAAACATCAGTCTTATCCGTTGCTCGGCCCGTTAAGAGATACTCCGGTGCCAAGTACCCCATTGTCCCAGCCGCCACCGTGGCGTCCGGTGACTTATCATGCTCCATTTGCCTAGCTAAGCCAAAATCACCTAACCTTGCATTGAATGACTCATCCAACATTATATTACTTGTTTTAACATCTCTATGTACTACCAAATTCTCACATTCTTGATGCAAATAAGCTAATGCAGAAGCAACCCCATGTAGGATTTTCCTCCTATGTTGCCAATTTAACACCATTTTTGACTCAAACAACGCCTTATCTAAACTCCCATTTGGCATAAACTCATATACCAATAAAATCTCGCCCTTCTCATGACACCAACCTTGTAGCCTAACCAAATTTCTATGCCTTAGTGTTCCAATTATTGACAATTCTGACATAAATTCATTTTTACCTTGACCACCACTTTTATGACTACACTTCTTAATCGCAACCACGTGTCCCGTTTCCGGCAATATTCCCTTGTACACCATCCCAAACGCACCGTGGCCGATTACCCGACCCGAATCAAATCCTTTAGTTGCCACCCTTAGCTCTTTGTAGCTAAACTCCTTTGGGGTTTTAATGATGTCATTGGCTAAAGAACATGAGGCAGAAGTTGTAATAGGAAACTTAAACTTTGATTTTTTGGCAAAAACACAGAATAAAACCCCACCAAAAACCGCCAACAAGAAAGCACTAGCTGTCACAACCCCAGCAACCGCAATGGGGTTGCGCTTACACAGCTCGTTCTCACACGACCCCGTCTTCGAAGCCGATGCCACCGTCGACTTTGACGCTGACGGCGCTATCGACGGTGGCGCCGCCTTACTACTAGTTACATTTGTTTGCGATGAGGTGGAATCAAATGATGACGTAAAGCTCCACCATTCAATACTATGAGTTTCGGTGCTTCCTTGAGTTGAACCCGAAAACCCCACGTACATTTCGTCGTTACTTAACAGCTCCGCCATATCTAACTTGAACGACATCAACGGTTTTATTGGTTTGACATTCGAGTATGAAACTGATATACTCAACACCCGGGTTAACCCGGAGAACTCGATCCATGAATTGATGAGGTTCCCACTTTTTAACTCAACATCAATTGTATCCAAATCACCTACATGGGTTGATACCATTGAACCCAGATCTAACCCCACGTGATTTCCATTTATGTCTTTGAATTCAACGTCCATCAACGTGTCGTATTCGACAGCGATGAACGTTGTTGGTTCCGGGGCTTTTGTTAAGCCCAGGAACCCGCCCGATGCCCCGACTAAAGTGGCATCGGGCGATATCACGAACGCCAACCCGCCTCCTATTGAAGACGGGTTGAGGTTCGTGACACTAAAGGAAAAATAAGTAGTGAAGCTCGCCGCAACGTTATCAGAATCGTTGCGGCGAAATTTCACGGGAGTGTTATAGAACATTCTCCCCGCGCCTGAGTTTGGCACGGGGAGGTCACGTGTTAAACGAACACTCCCGTTGTTTAAGTGGGCATCGCCCGTCAGCTTTAGGCTTGATAAGGTTAGTGTGCCGAAGTCAAACGACGTCGTTTCGGTGGTGGCGGTTTCACCGCCGTAAGTGGTGGTGAAAATGTAAAAGAATAATGTAGCAAATGATAATAACATTATTGTATGTAGTTTGATTTTGTTAAATTATCATTTAAAGTTTTTTTTTTTTTTTTTTACGGTGGTAGAGAGAGAAAGTGGAGGTGAGGGGTTGATGAGTGAGAAATTAAAATGAGGAAATAATTTTATGGAAGAAAAAACTGAGGGAACGAATGAAGTAGAGAATCCAAAGAGTGAAAGAGGGAGTTGATTATTGTTGAAGATGACAGGTGGAACAGAATGCTGACACGTATACAATTCCAACGGTTATTTTTGGTGGTGGGAAGTCGGAACTTAGGTTTCTAAAGCGGTGTTGAACTGAACTAAAATAAACTACATTGAATTGAATTGAAGTGAACTGAAATAAACCGAATTGAATTGAAGTGAGTTCAACTGAACTGAAATAAGCCATGTTATTTTTGGTGGTGGGAAGTAGTAATTATAATGGAGATGAGTTGAACTGAACTGAAATGGATTGAATTAAATTGAAATAAAAAGAGTTAAACTAAATTGAAATGCTAAAAACTCAAGTCCAAAAAAACTGAACCTAAGTCTACAATCTAATACTTAACGATAAATATAAAATTTTTAATTAACGAGTATGACCAATTATATTATAGAAATCGAAATCATTTAAGGGTGTTAAAAAACGGTTAGGCATATGAAATTCTTATGCAATATAAGCGAGAACTGCAAAGTAGGAGTACTAAGTTACGTGAGTGTTACACTTTTTAGTGTTTACTGCATGTAATTTATTTTGAAGAGTTTGAGAGTGATAGTGTGAATTTGTGACAGTAAGAATTGAAGATTGTGTTCGTAACTTCGTGTCGTGTTTTTACTTCACGTCATGGTACAGTTTTGTTAGATTCCTCTTCGAGTTTGTTTACCAAGTTTACTAGTGTAGTACTCATGTTCTAGATTTTTTTTTTAATTTTATTTTTACTGGTAATTAGTTACTCCAATTTCATATGCATTTTTTCCTCTATCCAAATTTAGCCATTAGCGTCTTTAATTAATTAGTATGTATATAAACAAAAGTATAAAAATTACATGGATTTTAGACTTAATTGTGAGTGGTTTTGATGGACTCGGTCGAGAAGTCAAGCCTCGAGGCTGATAATTATGTTTTATAGACTTAAAATAATGCAAGTTATCTCTAAATTTCTAATCTTTATATATATATATATATATATATATATATATATATAAGAATAGAATCCAATTCTCTCAAAACATTATGTTGTATAGATATACAACAATGCAAATTTCTAATCTTTATATATACGTCTAAAATAGATTCCCCTCAAAACAATTATAGATCTTTACCATTAAGGCTCTGTTCTCCTCAACCATTAAGAATTTAAAGCATCGTTTAAACTATTACCGACAAACTTAATTCTTTATTTTATGCATAATACTCTGTAAAAAAAAAACTTTAACCCATGCAACGCACAAGTCCTATACCAGAATTTTTTTATTGTTATTATTGAATTTAAATTGACATCAATTAGTGCATTAGTGTTGTAAATGGTGAGAATGAAAGATGTATGAATTGAAGAACATACATATGTTTAATAATGATGATGCAATCTTGTAGTTACTAATTAGTACAAGATATTAATTCATTCCCCCCTCATACAAAATGGATTGTTAAGGATAATTTTGTCTCTTACTTTTCGCTTAATCAATTAATTTTTTAGATTAAAAAAATTTAAAAATGAGGTTAACATCAAAGTGAAAGGAGTGAAAGCACTGTTTAAAGAGTATCTAAATCTTGGTACTCTCTAAGAACCACATAGAATTTGACGTCATTTGGAGCGTCAATTTTATTAATTATTATGATAGGTTAATTATTATTATTTTTTAACATAAATCAATTCAAACTAACGTTGTTTTGTTTTTTTCTTGTTTAGTTTTAGAGTAATGTCCTTTTATGGGGATGTGATTAGTGATTACCAATAACCAAAGCCAAAGAGTATCTAATTAGTTGAAAGATGCCTACGGTTTTGTAGTGTAGTTAAGAGATAATCTTAATTAATTAGAAGTAATAGAGACATGGGAGAAAGACAAAGTGGATATATAAGAGAATAATTTTGATGAATACAAACCTAAAAATGTGTCATCATCTAAAATCTGAATTGATGTCTACGAGACTATGGTTCCTTCTTTTTACAAATATACTTTAATCCTAGCTACATATGGTTGTTAGTCCAAAACAATTTTAATACTCCTCCCGGACCAAAGCATAACTTCAAGCATTTATAGATGTAATTGAGTAGGAAAATTTTTATAAAAGTTACATATTTTAAAATCACTCAATGACGGATCAAATAAGGTCTTATGTGACTTTTTTTTTTCTTTTTTTTTTTACGGATATAAATTTATAATGAGGCAAAGAATGAATATTATAGTGTCTAACAAGCATACGTTACAAATATACTATAGATCAGATGACATTGTTTGTTTTTTATAATAATAATAATAATAATTTCATTGTTTGAAGTATCTAGTCTAGTTAATCAAGATACTTGACTCTCAACCGTGAGGCTCAATTTCAAGTTCCGGCAATAGAAAAAAGCTCTTCTTTACCTACGTCATTTGTGCAATACATAGGAAGTAGGGGCCAACCCAGATTATATTGTATCGCGGCTCTCTATTAATTTCTGATCAATCAAACGATTTTGTATGTTTTTGATAATAATAATAATAATAATAATAATAATAATAATAGCCGTAAAAAGGTATGAGGTTTATAAAAGGTAATATTAACATGAGAATTACTGAAATAATTCATTAAAAAGTTAAAATTATGTATAATATGTACCTTACATGGGAAAATGATAGCTTATTAGCTTGCATCAATTTTTTAATAATAAGATTTTAATTCTAATAATAATTGGTACCGGTTGAAATTGAGAGAACACTGATCTAATTTTTTTTATTATTTATTTTTTTGAGAGAACACTGAACTAATATTTAGTTGGTTTTTTTATTATTATTTTTTTTTGGTGCTTAGGAGCCACAAGGGCGATAATAAGATTCGATCCTAGGATCATCTAGCATTAGGAGGGGAGCTACAACCACTTTAGTTAACCATCACTCTTAGGCTCCATTTGGTAGAGCGTAAAACATTTTCCATGAAAAGTGTTTTCCTCCCTTTCCCAATTTTACATTGTTTGGTACACAAAGGAATGTAAAATCATTTCCCATTGGAGCAAATTTTTCCTTATAATTACATAAACCATTTTCCTTCCAAAATGAAACGAAAACAATTTTCCTTCCATCCCCTTATACACTCTTTCCTCACTACCTTCTTCCACCCCCTTCATTTTCTCTATTTTCATCACTTTTTTTACATGCAACCAAACAATGGAAAATTGCTTCCATGAAAATTGTTTTCCATAGAAAACTATTTTCAATGAAAATCATTTTACATTGAAAATGTTTTACGCCCTACCAAACGGACCCTTAATTGGTGCTGTTGTTGAATGTTCATTTTAAACTAATTTCATTTAGCATTCATTGGATTAGTGTTAGACTAGATTAATCTCTCGTGTGATGCACGGTTAATAAAAATTGAAGTTGTAGATTAATAATTTAATATATATATATATATATATATATATATA
>PYUH01004033.1:2044028-2077419 GCA_016808085.1 Suaeda aralocaspica | reverse complement strand
TTTTCCAATATATATATATATATATATATATATATATATATATATATCCAGACTTATAGGAAAAAATATATAGGCACTGTAAAATTTTATTTTTGATGGTTACATAGTAAATTAATATTCCATATAGAGAATTATTTTATTTTAGAGAGAATAAAGAAATATTGAGAAAAATATGGAGTGAGTTTAAAAAGGTCTAGTGTTAAAATTAAAATATTTATTTTAGGTAGCATTTATTGCAATAATCCTTTTTTCTTAAGGACAGGTTTACTATGCACTAAGTAATAATTTATATTTGATAGTCAAAGATATTTTGTAAGGAACAAAGGGTGATATCATTTTTGTTTTCGGACAGAAAATAATTGTCGTGAACTCGCCATGTGTCAAATGATGACATCAACATTACCTGTTTTAGTATAGCAGTATAGATTGACTCATTAACATACCCTTACCTTTATTCTACTTGAAACCAACGATCCCATTTATAATAAAGCTAGTTTGGTTGCAAATTTTCAATTCATTAAATAAACGAGTTAAAATTGAGGCGAATATTTCCCAATTCATTTCTATACAACCTAAACCTGAGCCTAATCCTATAACCAAAATTACCAACCTTAATCATAGTATATTTTACCCAAACTAAATAGAGTTTAACTTTGCTGAACCATAATTTATGTAGCACTAAACGAGTCTCCGATAAGACCGTCTTAGCGATAAAACCTCAACTATATGAACATTTTATGTAACTATTGAGTTTTCCATTTATATTAATATATATATTTTTTATAATTATTTAATAACCTTACTAAATAAGACTGTTTTATATAAGTTTTTATACTTTTATGCCAATCAATATCATTGACTGATTTTAAACAAGGGTCCAATACTTTTAAATTAAAAATTAGAAATTATTATTATCAATCAATCAAAACAAATGACACACAAATGATATATAAAAAGTGTGATAACAGTTTTTTTTTTTCCCTGCTAAATAACAATTCAACTCATTTTTCTGTCTTATTTCAAATCTATTCACTTGCGTGACAAGTTGTGAGACGACTACGGGAAATAAAACTCATGTACCTATGTTTTCAACCAATTAAAATAGGGGAAATTCTAGTTAATACTCCATACTTGATTCCATTGTTTTTCTAGGTTTTCAATTTCTTTGCCTTTGGTTAACTTTTACAATAAATTCAAAATATTTTTTTTGTGGGAAGGTGGGGTGGGGGTGCAAGTGCTTAAAGTATTACTAGAATAAATAAAAATAAAACGGCTATTTCACCATATATCCCTGAACTATTGTAAAATGTATGAAATACCCCCGTTGTTTCCAAAATGCATCATATCTCCTTAAAAATTTTACTAAATTCACATGATACCCTTATTTCGTTAGATATATTTTAATTACCCACAAATCAGATAAACTGTTAATTATATTAGTTAATATTACTTTATTGAATTATCTAAATTATTTTCGGCTATATTAATTAACATTACTTTATTGAATTATATTAATTAACAGTTTATTTGATTTAATTTTTTGATTTAATTATCTAAATTATTTTTACCCAAAACAACCACTCCATCACCACTCAATCACCACCATATCTTTCTCTCTCCTTACCAATCTTTCCCACCACCACCCTCCTTCATTAGTCACCACAAACATCTCAAACCTCTAGAAACTCAATCCCACCTCAGACATCTCAAACATCCAGACCACCACAAGGCAAAGCACCACTGAATCGGTAACGTTCTTCAACTCTATCGATCGACACCCACACAAACCCTCAACCACTCAGATTCAATACCTCCATTTACCACCCAATAAGTTCATTCAAATTCGAACACCACCCAAATTTAATATCCAAATTTGAATGGTGGTTGAATCATAGCTACACTTTAATTTGAATCGAAGTGTTGAATATAATCGAAGTTTTTGATTATTTGATGCAAGTGTAGCTATGATTGAATTTGAATTAAAGTGGATCTATGGTTGAATCAAAGTGTTCGTTGGTTTAATTTGATGGTTTTGTGGTAGTGGTTTAATTTGGGTTGTAATCGAAAGAGAGGCGATAGTTGAGTGGTTTCTAGTGGTGGTTTAACTTGGGCGGCGTCGGTGTTGATGGTGACTATGTGATGGGCGGTGGCAGTGAATTAATTAGTGGTAGTGGTGACTAAGTGGAGGTGGTGGTGAGTGGGTGGTGAAGGAAGAGAGGTGGTTATAGTGATGAGTAGGTATAATTAATTTGTTCGTATAATTAATTGGTTTAAATCAATACAATTAACAATTAATCAAATTTATTTGGTTGATTTGAAGGTAATTAGATAAAAATTAGTAAAATAAGGGCACATTATGAATTTAGTAAAATGTTTAAGGGCATATGGTGCATTTTGGAAACAACAGGGGTATCTCATGCATTTTGCAATAGTTCAAGGGTATATGGTGAAATAGCCGAAAATAAAAAGTCTTCTTCATAGAGAAAAGAAAAAAAAAAGCATTCTACACATTAAATAATATAAGCTAATAAAGCTACTCGTAAAGTCGTTTTTAGTTGACCCTCCTTGAGTAGCAATTGAATTTCTTTCCTAATTAAAAAAAAAATGGAAAATTATATCCTGATAATGTAATTTAGAGTATTATGTGTTTCAAGTTATTATATTGAATTTATCATATATTATAATTTAATATTTAATAAGTTTTTATTAAATTAATAAATGTATTTTTTTTCAAGAGTTGTAAAAATATAGATTTTATTAGATTTCATTTTATTTGAGTAAAATGAACAAAATAAATAATAATAATAATAATAATGATAATAATAATAATAATACGAAATAGTTTATGCTATAATATTTGATAATTTCATACAAAGTACTACCTCCGTCTTTTTTTATTTGCTACATTTGCTTTTTCACATCTCCCAAGACGCACCTTATAATGTTAATTTTTCGAGTTTGGTATAATATAAAATTATAAAAATTATATATTTGAAAAATATACATCGGGACAAACCAAATAAGATCCAATATGACTATATTTTTCCTTAACTATTAAGCACTAAATTAAGTCAAAGTTGCAACATGAATAGTGCAAAAAATCAATATGTATCAAGTAAAAAAGTATCGAGTGAGTATATAATTTTTAATAGGAAAAAAAACAAAATTCTTGAGCCCTCATCTTGTAAGGACTTCTAGAGAGCCCGTCATGGACCATCTGAATTACTTTTGGACTTTTCGTCAAGTCCTAAAAACCTCCATCCTCAAATCGTCTTCCCCATGCCACAAATGGCCCCAACTTCCTCCAAAAGAACGCAAAGTTCCCTCTCAGGAAAGCGAAAACAATGGACCTTCACATCTCAATAGTTCATGACCGCTTTAAGAAAGAAAATGTTATGGATGGATTTTAGGGAAGAAAGGCATCCACATCCGATATCTTCCAACTCTTTCTCCTTGTTAAAGAGTGCTCAATCACAAACTTAAAGCTCTAATAAAGTTAAATATACTCCCAAATTTCAAAATTCAAATTAGAATTCAAAATTTAAAAACTTGTAAAAGAAGAGAATGAGAGAAAAAAGTTTAAGAGAAGTGTTGATTTGTTGTGCAGCAGCCCACGAAACAGTGAGTTATTTTTATAGAACCTCAAACAGACTGAGTTAAGTAAGAAAAAGGGAGAAAAACTCGTGCATGTACATGCTCAAGTGCTCACACGACGGTATATAATATATCAAGAATAAGATAAGCTCTGTAAATGAAATTGTTCAAGATATAATTTGTAAAATTATTTGTATTTTTGCATAAAAAATATATAATTTTTCTTAAAAGAGCATATATTCATTCCATTCTTAAAAATATTCTCTGAAAGATTTAGCATGTTCTAATGTGTCCTATAAAGGCCGTATTATATACATTTCCTAATGAAATTGTGATGTAGACTATAATCAAACAACATAATTCAAGAAATAGGATAGTAATTGTTCTAATATAAAGTAACTCAATTTCACTAACACAAACTTTTTTTTCTTTCTCATAAACTAGTACAAACATAATCATGAGATTTGTGTATATAGTCATACTGACTACGTTGCGACTAATTAAACCCTAATAATAAAATAAGGCCTAAAATCCAAATACAATTAAACAACTTGAGAAAATAAAATAAAATAATTACTAAGACCAACTAAGTTTCATTTACTGAAAGTAGACTTACCATTTGAGTCCAACCCCAAACCCAATGAATTGAGCATTGTATTAGGGTCTGTTTACTTTAGCTGAAAATAGCCGAACTGAATTGAGCTGAACTAAACTAAACGGATTTTAAGCTAAAGTAAACAGGCCCGTAGTGGGTTTATATGATTTAGAACCATAGTCATCAAGAGTTAGAATGTCGTTCCATAACGTGTAGTCCTACATGGTGACGACGACGCATGCCTCACCATTCAGTTCAGTTGCTCCCAATGTTCTTTTACTAGTTGTATATTGGCTTTTTATAGCCAATGTACATGTATCTTATAGGAGAAATTCGAAAATGAATGTGCAAGCCATCTAACCTTTAAGTTTTTCCATTTATCATTATCTAATATTAAAATAATAATAATAATAATAATAATAATAACAATAATAATAATAATAATAATAATAATAATAAAACAACTGTAAGTTTTAAATTTTGTACATATATATACGTATTACGGATTTGTAAAATTAAAATACTTGGTACAAATTTTTTCTTAAACAATTGCAAATAATAGTGGTAGACTCATCATGGCCTTTGGACAAGCTAGTAGGCAGCCATGTTGAAAAGTGCCAATGTACTCAAATTATGTCGTGTTATGTTTTTGATATGGGAATGATCAATGATTTTTTTGGGTACTTGGGCTTCTTTTTTTAAGCTACCCGCTTACTTTTTAAACACTCTCAAATACTCAATTCAATCTATACAATTATAAAATACGCAGTACATAGTAACTAAAGTACAACAAATTTCATTTTAGTAGCTTCATAAGAGGGGATATTAAGAATTTATGAGACATATTAATGAAATAAAATAAAAACAATTTTATATTATGGAACGAAAGGAATACATGAACCCCGGCCGTGAGGTGAACTTTAATATCTCAGATTCTCGAACTTATTTTGAGTCAGAATCAACTCCATAAGTAAAGGAACATTAAGGTCTTGTTTAATAGTTTAGCTCAAATAAGTTCAAAAGAATAGAGCCTAAACTTATATAGCAGGCCATTAAACAAAAAGTTAGGACAGACGACGACCTTACTTTTAAGTATTGAACTTGCATTAACTTCTTGATCATAATTAATCTTATTCATGTGTAAGTAATCAAATTATAATAAAAAAAAAAAAAAGTGCATAATGCATTAACTAGTTAAGTGTTAGCTTAGCTAGCCTTATTCAAACGTCTACAATCCTTTCGAATTTCACCTTCATCACCAAGAAGAGGATTGTTCTCGGACATTATTATCATAGCCCTAGCAAATTGATCATGAAAATAAGGATTATCAGCTGCCATTTTTTCCACGTATGGCAAAGTTGCAGAATCTGAGGTGAGTTGCTGATCAACTAGCAATAGCCCCTTATGGTTCAATACATGTTTGTAATACATGTTATCAAGAACCATTGGTGTTTCGAGATCATTCCTTGCATATTCCACTGCTTTCGGATTTGGGTTTGGATTTGGACATCGATTTTTCAAGTATTCTGCATAATCGGAGTCTAGGGTTGGATCGATTGATGGATATAGTCGATTAATGATGTTTATGCAATGAACTCTTCCAACAGAATGAGCTCCTAATCAACATAATAACACCAAAATGGTTGATGTTAGTTAGACTGATGTTAGTGAATTTATATGCTAAAACTAGTTATGAAGGATGTAACAAAGTTGTAAGTGTGTCGTCCAAGGAGACCATGAGACAAGGTTGTGTCATCCATAGCGTATATAGTTCGTTGTAAATAAGATAAGAGAATATAGAAGTACGTAGCTAGTGAAAATGTACGAAAATTGAAGTACTACGTATGTTAATTTAAGGTGAGTAAGAAAACGTGTATGAATCTTTTTGTAAAATAATTCTACTACGTAAAAGCATAAAATTAAAGAGCTTAATGGAACCAAGGGAATACCTAACAGAGCAACCGTGCCCTCAACATCAACGCCAATAGCTTGAAATCGAGATAAAACCAAAGAGATAGTATCATTGTGGTTAGGAACAAAATCTTCAACCACGGCTGCATAACTTTCCTTGCTATCCTTTCGTCCGGTCTTCATTTCTATATGTGGACCTCCCAACTACGTCCCAATTACAAAAAAAAAGAAGCTAATAAGTTGATACAAGCTTAAAAAAATTAAGATTCAATTCGATATGGACACAAGCTAAGATTCTCAAGTATACGTACAAACGTAACACAACTACATGTCGACACATACCAATTCGACACCATCTCTAGCGGAAAGCGCTACAATATCAGCACAAGACACCGTCGTTGGACATTCGTCCTCTAGAGCTTCCTTGATTTTGTTTATGTATTTGAAGTTTCTCATTCCGAAACTCCTTGATGATGATTTTTCAGATTCTATAGCAGTTTTCGGATTGTTATCCAACAAGATTGAAGCATCGCATGACTATTGACCAATTGATAAAGTACACAAATTTAAATTCATCAATATTAGCTACAAATAAAATAAACATTAAGAGTGGCTTAGGAAAAATTCTTGAATATATGTCTACGTATACAACTATTTACCTTAACCATGCAATCATGGAAGAGATTTCTGACCCAAGAAATGGCTGTATTACCATGTTTATAGTATAGTTTTGTCACCTCTTCTTTTATTATAGCTTCAGCATTTGGACACGATTCCGAGTAATAGTTCAATTCTAGCTCACTTACGCCTGAACGATATGATATGATTGAGTACATGATTAACATCCAATTATATGTCATATGTGTATTTTTTGAGATGAACTAAATTAGCTTGACCGACCTATAACTTGTCAAGGACTTTTGAAATTAGAATTTATATTGTAGTGTCGAATTCAACAAAAATCTCAAACCTATGGAGCTACTTTAAGAATATTATATTGACTCGGCCTGATTTTTATCCGTTTATCCTATCGCGTAGAAATGAATCCATTGTATAACTAGAAATGAATGTACTCTTTAGATCATATTTAATCAACCAAAAACTAGGAGCTAACAAATTTTTAAAAGAAATGATCTCAATGAAAAACCCAATAAAAATAATATTGCACGACTAAAAAAACAAAGGATAAAGAAAGATACCATGATAAAATTGTATGTGTAGTAGCAAAAGAAAAAAGTAGCAGAAGTTGTACAAAGACATGTTGTAGGTTGTTACTTGTTAGCTATAAATAAATGTTGTAATTTGTTTTATTTGTGTGTTGCTTTGTTGTGTTGTTGCTAGTTATGGATGAAAAGTGTTTTCTTATATAGGCAAAGGTTATTGCACGAGAAATTAATTATTAATATGTTAATGAAAATGAAGGATAAGTAAATGCCGCACTAATAGATTTAGTGGGGTAATTAAGGTTTGCAAATCATTATATGTCACGGAGATTGCTTCCACAACCACAATTGGTTACATGCCAATCCCATTAGTCCATTACCCATATATTTGCATGCTTTTGGTTCACTTCAATTCACACTCCCTATATCATGATTGCAATTGAAGTTTCTTCATTCTTTAATATTTTCATATGTGAGATTATATTCCTAGCTTTAAGGTTTTAATTTGTCCCGTGTCATATGGCATCCTTGGCATGAAGACGTTTTCAATTTTGAAAAATATATACTTGTATTGGACCTATGGACTATGATCTATGATTTTTTTTTTCTTTTAAGGAAAGAAAATCGGTTAGCATCTCAACGACGACCAATCAGTAGCATTCTTATGGATGTTAAGGGAAAAAATTGGTCATAAGGGATGGATTAACATGTAAGACTAGAAAATAAATGACTCTTATGAGCTAAGAAATCCGCCTTGATTAACTACTCTAAAAAGATGATAATCTGACTTAAATTAAAACAAGGAATATCAATCTCCAAATTCTTAATAAAGCTATAAATTTCCTAGGAAATTTGCCAAATTTTTCGGATTGAATTGACTTTATGCCTCTATGGTAGTGTGGAATATGGTTATCCGGCCTTGTCAATTATCAATTCACCTTTGGTGCGTGCCGCAATTGTACTTTTGGAAGTTGAACTAAGAGGGTGTGTGCTAATTTCATTTTTTATGGGAGATATTACTCCACCTAATATCATCAAAGGATAAAGATTTATCTAGTTTATAAGATAGAGTTTGCCAGCCAATTAATTACGTGGCATATGTTTAGTAGGACTCCTAATGCTAGCCTATAAATAGGTCAATGTAACTCACAAAATAGCCAAGTTAATAAAATCATCTTACACATATTATATCATGGTATCAAGAGCAGGTTAGATCTTGGGTTCCCTCACAAAATTTTTTCTCCTCCTGGCGGTGGGTTTGAGTAACTGAATTCTACCCACCGACTGGATTATCATTTTTTTTCCCTTCCGCTGTGAGTTTTTTTCCTATAATTTTATGATTTCATGGTGTTTAACACACCCTAATTCAAGTTCTCTTAAAATTTTCCAACCCACCCTCAAGTACCCTTGGTCAAATTGTTCGTCTTCCAACTACGAAAAATTCCTACACCAACACAACCACAATTTTTTACACTTATGTTGCCTAGCAAAGCCCCATATATCTCCACGGTTTTATCCCAAAAGTTGGATATATCATCAATAGTGTCGAGATTTTTTTTTTGGGAGCAGCAACAAAGTTATGTGTTTCGGCATATGGAGTTGTCAACGCCACTATTCCTCCAATGCGATTCATATTTACATGGTGTGTATGGTATTCTACTAGCCATTAATCTATGAAGATTTGAAAACACTTTAAAACGGTTATCCCTAAACCGAACAGGTTTTCACCTAAAAGGGTTCTTTCTATTACGGTTGTACCTTAGCCTAACAGGTTTTCACCTAAAAGGGTCATCATCATCAAGTTTCAAATCGGCTACAAGTATTAATTGGTATTTTCATGTTCAAAGTTGTTTGGCGTTCATATGTTCAAGTCTACAGTCCAAGTGGTTCCGTTCGTTACACTCACTTCCCACTTGAGGGGGAGTATTGGAGATATTACTCCGCCTAATATCATCAAAAGATAAAGATCTATCTAGTTCATAAGATAGAATTTGCCAGCCAACTAATTACGTGGCATATATCTAGTAGAACTCCTAATGCTAGCCTATAAATAGGTCAATGTAACTTACGAAATAACCAAGTTAATAAAATCATCCTACACATATTATATCATTTTTCATCATGCAATACAACATTAAACTTAAACAAACTTAGATTTTACATTTTTACTCTTAGGGGCCGCTGGCCACATGTTTAGAGGAGTTGATAAAAACACTTCTAAAAGTTATAAAAGCTCTTTCTTGTAAGTAGAAAATTACTTCGTATGTTGTTAATTTAATTTGTTGTGTTGGAAGTGTCTCTATCAAATGCTCATACTTTGTTCTTTTACTCTTTGTATCATGTTCTTTTACTTCATTATTATAATGTTCAGAATGAGAGGTGCTTGGTTTCTAACGCTGACATGTTTACTAAACATCCGTGTCTAACGATAGATAGCAAAAGCTTAATAGCATGCAACATGTAACTATTTAAAACATGTAACATCATATCACTAACGATTTAACGAAGTATATCATATTACAATTGTTTACACATTAACATCATAACATCAATAAGTTACATCATATGATACATTAGTAAGCATTTAATTGATAGAAAATGCATTACTCATATATGTAGTGCTTATAATTAGCCTACTTAAAAATCATCCAAAATTCTGAATAGTTTGTCCAACAAGCATATAAAAAACAATTAATAAGTCGATGGATGACCAACTAAATCGATCAAGAGCCAACACATGTATGCCAAACAAAGACTTGACCTATATATTATTATCAAACTTTTTGGAACAATAATGCTACTATTAAAATCTCAAGGAAAACTCTACTCAAAATTGTAGTTTTATTTTTATTTTACATCTAAAAAATTGTATAATAAGCTTGTAGCAATCAAAATTGAATAGATCTATTAATGGGATAAACAATCCCAAGTTTCAACCATTTTTCCAAAACTCAATAGGATACATGCACCCTATTCAAAATGACTCAAAATACTCCAAATTTACCACCTTACCTTTGTTGTTCATCTCTAGCTTGTCGAACAATTGTATACTTGGCAAACAGAAGTTAATTAGAGGTGATCAACAAAATCCCAACATCCTCAAAAGCTCATTATAAGGATTTTCCAGTGGCAAGAAATTAAAATAGCTTTTTTTGGAATTTAGCCCAACTCGTTTCAGCCCAAATTGCCTAGTCGATATGATTCCTTTAATTAGGTCGAAGGATCCCAGTTAGCCTTGAGAATATGTCACAATAATCAAGAGAAAAGAAAACTTGAGTAGTAAAAAATTAAAGGGTTAAAAAGAGAAATTTTTTATAATTCATAGATCATCATCATCATCAGGTTGGACAGTAGTTGCAACGGTTCTAGCCCAAAGCTTAAGACATTTCTTCATATCTTCAGCTTTTGAAACCCTTGCCATTCTAAGTCTAAGCAATGGCGAATTCGGTCTTTTTACCATCCATGATTCAGACAAATATGGTGCATCATTATTATTATTATTATTATTATTATTATTATTATTTTCATTACCTTTTGTTGGTGTATTACCTACATTATTATTATTGTCTTTTCCTTCAACATCATCAATTGTTGTAGTACGACCTTCATATTGTGATGATGGAGTATTACTAATGTCATCATATGGTCCGTCAACTCGTTGCAACCCTGGAAGTACACGCATTGTTCGGGGACTAAGCTGGTCTTTTTCGAATCGAAACCCTAAGTCCATGAACCCTTTTAGCTCTTCTAGCTCAAGATTATGTAATTTGCTGCAACTTAGAAATCTTTGTAGTTTTTGACTTTGGTTGTTGGAATAATTATTTTGTTGATGATCTTGTGGTCGATAAACGGATGGTGATGATGATTTCGATCGAAATTTGTTGGTAATAAGTAGGTTTAACCTTGATGGTCTTTTCCTTCCCATTTGATTTTCATGCTTCATTACTTCTGCTTCTTCTTTGTTGCTCAATTCATTCTTCTTTGTCAAATTTAAAAGGATAAACATATTAGTGTTTGCATGGGATAAATAAGTTTTAATTTAAAATTCTTTTGGACCCTATACCAACTAAACTATTAACAATAAGGAATACCAAGTATATAAATTTAATTATATTCATATATATATATATATATATATATGCATAGCCAATTTAATAGAGCTATAACTCTATAAGATGTAGCTCAATAACATGTGCTTATGATAGATGACGGATTTTTTTTTTTTTTTTTTTTTTTTAAATGTATATGGATACAAGTAGACTTGATTGACTTATAATTTATAAAGTATATATTACCTCTGTAATCATTTATTTGCAATAAATGAATATTTTATATCTCATAAATAATACCCTTTGTTGCAAATAAAAGATTAAGGAGGTAGTACATTTCTTGTAATGTAATTGAAAATAGATTAATTAACTATCTAAGCAGTTCAAATTACAACATAATAATACTGAAAGTATTTTCAAATAATAATAGACGTATCTTAATATGTCCACGCTATTTTCAATTTAGTATGATTATATCCTCACACATTATAAATAAGATTAGTTAATCAAAATTTAACACTTGTAAACATTATGCTAAAAGTCAACATGATCATTAATTTTGAACTAAAGGAAAAGGTCATATTCACAAACAGTAAAATCAATGTGGCTATTGAGCATTGATTATATCGATTATTGGATAGTAAAACATCTATATTTTTTAACGAATTCATCTCATCTTGAATAATTTTTTGTTTTTGACTTTTAACTTCATATATATATATATATATATATCATTGATTTAAGGCTATTGTGTATCATTAATTTCTCTAATCAAATTTGATTAGTGTGTGTAAGATGTCCAAAGTTCCTGAATTGCTGTCAATTCAAAGTCTAGTACACTTTACTATTATCTTTGATTTGAGTGGTATCTAAAAGCCTCTAAATCTTGTTGATTCCTTATGTCACTTCAACTTATTATTGGTCTTTTGCACTGTATCGCACTATATAATTTGTATCATACTTTGCAAATATAGTCTATCGTGCCTCCATCCAAAACATATGAAGTATTAAATATGTAGACTAAATGTTATGCATGTAGTAAAATATGTTTAATATTTTTCACAATTTCTAATTAAAATTATAATCTTTACTACCACTTAATCAATTTATACTCGTATTTTGGAGTTTGTCATTATTCAAATTAAATGATAGCTGAAATGAAACAGATGTTGCACAATTGTAAATAAACCGGCCAAAAGCATTTTGACAACTTGAAGTATGAGAATATGAGATGATAGCAGACTATGATCCCTAGGACAATTAACATGACAATTTGTTTCAAATCCAAAGCATAAACGTTTCATACACATAAAAATAGAAATACTACGTAGTAACTAGACATTTTAGACTTTTTTTTTTTTTTTAAAAGTAACTACACAATTTTAAAACTTTTGTTTAGGGTAAGATTATACTAATTAGTGCCACGCACTATCAATGGATTACTCATAGGTATACTACTTACATACAAGAAAACACAAAATCCATTACTTGTTTTAGTTTGATTAATTAATTAATTAATTAATGATTTTGTTACTATTTTATGCATAACAAAACTATTCATTAGTAAACTTTTAATTGAGTTATCCTTGAAAATTGAACATAAAGTCGACCATCTAATCTAAACATACATATATAGGTGACTATTAATTTTAAAGAGGAAGATCGAATATGTTTAGATAGAATAATACCTGAGAAATTGAGCTAGTAGAAACAACAATTGAGGCATTATTATTTTCTCCCTCCAAAAGAGAAGACTCGGACGATGATGAACTACTAAATGATTGTAAGGCACTCTTAGAGCAAAGAACCGAATTAGGATCGGATGAAAAAACCATTTGGTGAAACCAAAGGCGGTCCATGGCGGCAAGAAGTTTAGAGGAGTCATAGCCTTCTTCCATGGATAAGTATAATTAATGTCTAGGGGAAATTGAATTAATATTGAAGAAGATGAGCATACAAAAAATATTATTGTACGTAGCATATATGATGTAGTGGTTGATTGTTGTGACAAAATAAATCTTATTAACAACAAAGCAAAAGTAAGGGCCATATATTCTATAAACAAGGTGACAAAGAAATGGCAAATGTGGTCACAACATATGTGACCCTACAAAACGAAGCTCCACAAATTGTTAGAGTAAGTGCCAAAAATATAGTTACGTTTCATATTATATGGACCCTCAATATAACATATTAGGGTGTCAAAATTGCTTTCAATTATCCTTTTGGCTATTAATATTTCTAATATTTTAAGTGTGCCGATTGATGAAAATAATTGCATACAAACAATTTTAGGTAGAACCAAATCAATCTAATTGGTTGTGTGAGTGAGTTGTAGCTAGATTATTTGATGAGGTTGTAGTTTTTGTTAAGAATCTATTGTTAATGATTTACTTTATATTTATGACAAGTAGTTTTTGATTGAGGCTAAGATTACTATTAAGAGGCCAGGGTTCTTTTAAAACTTAATATTCGAATTTAAGTAACGCTATTCATATAAATTAGAGTTGTGAAAAAACTTGTAAGTTAAAAAGTTAGGAAAAATCTTCAATAATTAAGATTGGCAAAAGTTTAAGTGACCTTAGGCTATTGTAATTATACTCTTTACTTTGATAATAGTATTATTGTGAAGCAAAAATAATTAAAACGGGATTAATAAAACCAAAATCTCTTGTAAAATCGAATGATTTTTTATTAGAGTGATTTCTATTGATTATATTTATAGGGTTACAATAACAAAAATATAGTTTTTAAATATTATTTTAATGATAATATAGATATATCCTGAGTTATATATAAGATATTATATTTAAATATAATATCACAAACAATAGAATATGTCTCTATCAATTTTATCTAAATCTTTAAACAACTACATACTACTAGCAGCTATTCAATCATGCATTGTAATGATCAAAAGGTGATGCTGTGTTGGGTACCATGTGATGAATGGGCCATGTTTAAAATCATTTGTAGTATTCAATAATACTACGTATATGGAAATTAGGCGAATGCATGCATTGTTTTCCATTTTTTACAATCAAAGGTTTTGTTATACCCAATCTGATTGATCTTCACAATTTCAATATCGTTTGCTAGTAGAGAACATGAATTATTAATATTCGTCGAAAAAAATAAAAATAAAAATAAAAACAAAAACATCGGTAGGTTCTGCTGACTTGAGTGAGTTGAAACTTGGGAGGTACACTTCTCAAGCTCGCTAGAGCCTGCTCCTTGTACAATGTCACTAGTCTAGCTTGGGGGAGTTGCTTGTGAGCTTAGGCGAGCACACTACCATGCCACATTTTTGTTCCGTTTGTTGTTTCTTTATTACTTAATCCCGTATAAATAGAAGGGATTGGTCATGATATGATTTAAGGTCGATGAGAAGACAAAGAATTCACGTTGAACAGATTTGAGAGAATTCCAAGAAAGAGAATTTGAGTGTTTGAGTTTATCAAAACACGTTTAGGCTTTGATTGAAGCCTTGTATCATCTTCTCTAGTAATAAAGTTTTGCGCTATTGCCCTCAATCAAATCTCGGATTTCCACACTAGATACTCTATTATATATTCAACATTTCTTCTTTAATTCCGCATTACCCATTTTTCAAATGTGTATTAAATGATATATTCTCATATATTTTTTTTTAGAAAGTGGAATACACTTCTATATTTATGAACTTAAACATTAATATAGGGAGTACTTTAACTAATGGGGTATGTAAAAAGTCAAGAGCCAATTAATAACTTGCATTATACTACTTAAAAAAAAAAAATGTTAACCATAGTTACCACCAAACTTCATGTGTGGCAGAGTTCTTTAGATAATAGATACCCCATCACTTGAGGATTTTTGTTGTGTTTTGTGCTGCTCCCACTATTTCCTTGCAACAGAGGTTTTTGCCACCAAAAAAACATAAGATAAAATTTATAAACAAATCTTCAGAAAGTGAGCCTAAAACAAGTACAGTATGCCATCACCATTTTCCATCTAACAATACATTATGGTTAAAAAAAACAGAAACTCAGTTTCTCCAATCACACAGGCTACTAGGGGTTATTTCAATTATAAAAAATTTGGGGCAAAAACGCCGTTACAGCATCACATTTTGTTAGTTCATACTCCGTCTAGGCCGTATCTATTCCCTAATCCTTTCTCAGCACTAACTATTTTGTTAACCTCAAATTAGCAATGCAACAGAAGAATGATCAGTTTATGTACAAATCCAAAAAAAAAAAATATCTCATATAACATCATCAGGCCCCACATCCCACCTGGATTTCCGCTTCCTCGGCCTCTGTCGAGTCTTCCAGCCAACAACTGGTGCAGGCTCCAACAAAACAAAAGTTTGGTCATTATCATTGGGGTCCATCCATCCAAGACTAGGTCTACGCTTAAGGGGTGCATAATCAAGCTGCAACCGAGGGAAATGCTCGAACCCTGGTGGACCAGAAAACATACTATCTTCATTCGAAGATGTATATGGTTCCTGATCTATGAACATGCCATCTGTTCGAGCAACTTCATTTGATGCTGTGATAATGCTTGGGCTAGGGACGTTCTCAGCAGGAGAGCAAGTAGGCTTAAGCTCTGTCAATAACAAACAAGCCATAAGCCAGAAAAGTAGCAAACTTCAACTCACCAAAGTACTTCATGCTTAAACTTTTTACATACAAATGCCACTGCCATTACAAAAAAAAGGATTTCTTATGATAAATAGCTGAGTATGACACTTGCTGGGTATGTGTTACATGAGTTCCCGCGTAACATAGCTTAGAGCACATATGATAGTTTACAACTTAACGGTGAACTTGTAGTGAACGAGCCACACGCTGACACGTGCAACAATCAGTGCGAAATATTAGCACAGAAATGAAATGAGTATAGATGCTAAAGTACATCAAGTGGAAGCACAAATTGAGTGGGTGACATGGGCATAGATTTTAGCAATGAAACTGGTGCAGACATAAATTGTACAAGCAAAGTTGTCAGACTGGAAAATCTGTGGGAGAAAGCAACATTTTATTAAACAAATAGATGCAAATTTGTACTTCAATGCATTGATGTTTGTATTCCAAATGGAAAAGCCATAACATCCAATTAACAAAAGGTACAATTATCATTGTTAAACATTTTTTCAAGCCCTTAATCACCAAAAATAAAGCAAAAGCATCATTATTGTCATGATTCTCATGAAAATTTACTAACATGGTAGGACAAAACAAGTGCAGCAATGACTGCTGTGCTCTTATCCTTTCAAGATTCAACCCAACCTTCAAAACAATTATAAGTATGATCTGAGCTGAAAATCGTGTCACTCTAAACAGTTCTATTGAATAAACAGGTAAAGTAAGAGCTTGGAGCCTTGGAAGACAAGTGCCCGAAGGCAGAGAAGATACCATTTGTTTTTAAGGTAGAAGAAAGTTGAAATTTTTAATGGCTTTGAAACACAGAAGTAAGGTGGGAAGCCACTTCTATAGATCTCAACAATTAGCCTTTTTAACACACAGGGACTCCCACTAAACATATGAGCCAAAAACACAACTTCAACCACATTGCCCTTTCTGGTTCATAAATCTATATATCAAACACTCCCAAGATTCGCCTTTAACATCAAATGTCTAACCTAAAATAAAATAAAAATAATTTTTACATATATACAATAGTATATCCATTCTTCACCCCTGTGGCACCTTTCCGAAAATAAACATATGTCATTCATGGCTACCAATCATGGCTCTTGAATATTCTGAGGGCTAATATATGAAGCATTAGTTTCCCCATAGATTCTTCATTGACGATCATGCTTAGTCTAGTTTTAAGGGAAGTGTGATCCTAAGTAGTGTGACTATTCAACACAATGAGCCAGCAAACAAGGTTAAGTCTACTAACCCAATCCCGGATTGTACCAGTTGTGTGGCCTACCTTAGTAATTTAAGAATAAGCTATCCCCTACTTCCATTGACAGCTTGTTTTTTAAGCTAGTTCGGTAGTTCCCACAGAAAACCAATTAAATGATAGAGCATCCATTGTCACCTGATTCACCACATGCTCCATCTACTAAAGTGAACGTCAAATGAGAAAACTTCTTATATGTCCATGTAACCATGGTGGCAAACTAGAGAATTGTTCACTTTCAAAAGACTTACTTTTATATGAAATTTCCAAAGCTACTATCACAAAAAAGCTAATCCTAGGAGCCAAAATCTGAAATCACAAGCTCTCCTCCTTAGTACACAGGTCACATCCCACCTAATGTCATGATCATATCCTTTATCATTCCAAAACCAAAAAAAAAAAAAAATGATAAAAATTGTTTCTAAATAATACCTGTATAAAATAAGAAGTATAAAATAAGATTTCTACTCATGATTTTTTTTGTTATATAACAGTTGCAACACTTTTTGACGTCTTAAATTAGTGGCAAGTCTGGCAACATCAAATTTCCAGCCTTGAAGGATGAATTCCAGCATAATGTAACCAATGCTTAAGTGAGTTAAAGAAATAAGGAGACAATGAAAGATAAAAAAAAAGCTGGTCAATAAGGAATACAAGAAACAAGCAAAGCCATGAGGCATCATTTTAATAATACAGGCAAGCAATGCACCTTCAAGCCCTAAAAACTTGCCCACAAATCCTCTCTAGCTCAACCTCACTCTAATAGTTCAACCGGAAAAGGAGCAAAACAGCTTGTGGCAGTCTACCCTAGCATATAAGGAGAAGAGACACATGTACATAACCCTAAATATACTTTCAGATTATACTATTATTACTACTATTTACCATGGCCTAGATGCTTAACCCACAACATGGAAATTCAGGGTCCACAACCTCGAAGAAAATAATGAACTCATGCATCACAGGACTCTAGGATGAAATAACAGACCACCAAATTATAAAGATAAACTCAGCTTAAATAGCATCTAAACTGTCCAAAGGGAGCATTGAGTCTTCTGAAAACAAACTTCAGCTCAGAAAACTCAATAGATTCACGTGATCAAACTTCTCATTCATCTTGTGTTTGTTTTTGATGTTTTTTAAAAACATTTCAGCACTAATTAGTAATCTGTGTCATAAATATAATCAAAGAAACTACAATTTTCCACTTTTCAGACACAAATGGAGAATAACCTACTAAAAGACCAGCTTACCTAGTGAATAGTTCTCCAAAGGAGCAACTGACAAAGGTGTTGCCAAGGTGGTGTCTGATGCAGTTGTTGCCAAGGCAGTGCCTGTTACATGTGTTGCCAACGCAGTATCTAGGTTGGAGCATGTAGCTTCACTGCCTTCAATCAACGGCGTAGCCTCCAATCGCTCCGCCTCACCTCCACTTTGATCCATCACATCATCATTTTGTGAATCCTTCAAAGCAAACAAAAAAACAGTCCTCATTATAAAATTGAACAACATTAAAAATCCATCTTCCAACAAATTATCAAGATACAAGCAACACAAACATGCTTCACTTACACAACCCCCACTTCAGTGTACCCCTTTCATCATCACCATTATAACATTCAAAACAATCCACAAAATCATCATTAAAAAACCAAACAACAAAAATTAGGAAACCAAAATCAAATACTATGATCAATATTCATTACAACAACAAAGATTGTAGCTTTTGTTTTACTACTAACTCCGTAACAATTTAGTTACAACTACCTCCGTAACAATTTATTTACAACGATTTGACATTTAAGTACAGAGAAGAAATGTCAAATCATTACATCTAAAACAAAAAAACATTTATTACAATGATTTGACATAAAGTAACCCATTTTATCATCACCATTATAGAAACCAAAAAAATCCATAAAATCATAACTAAAACAACAATCACAAAACCCAAAAGGCAAAAAATATAATCATCATTATAATAACAAAATTTACAACTTTAACACAATAATAAAATTCCATACCCTAGAAGAAGGCTCTCCTAGTTCACATTGTTCTTGCTCCTCCAAAATGCACTCAATCAGCACTTTGTAAGCTGCTTCTTCAATAAAAACCCAACCTTCTTCACCATAAGTCTATAATCACCAAAATCAATGAATACCCACAAAATTTAACCTTCAAAAAAACATAAATTTCAACAAAAAAAAAAAAAAATGCAAAAAAAAAAAAAAAAAGTCAAAAACAGTCAAAAAAAAGTCAAATTACTTTGAGCAATTCCTTGACTTTCCGGCGAATTAAGTCAGAGGGAAACCCCATTGGCTTCAAAGCATCAACAGCAGCATCCATACGCTTAAGACCCACCTACAAAATTTAATGCAAAACAAGCAAAAAAAAAAAAAATCAGAAATTTCATCAAAATAAAAACCCACAAAAAATACACTACAAAAAAAGGAAAAAATTGGGGAAGATGAAATGAAATGTAAGAAGAGAGATACCCTTCTTCTTGGTGGCATGATTTCTGAAGAAAATTTGAAGAATTTAGATGAAAAAAGAAGTGATTTTTTTGCTTTTTTTAGGTGTCTCTGTAATTGAGAGTGAAGCTTTATTTGCTTGTTTAGGAAAGTCTCTGTTTTTTTTTTTTTTTTTNATTTTTTTTTTTTTTTTTTTTTTTTTTTTTTTTTTTTGGGAAATGGTTTTTGAAGGTGAAAGTAAAGAGAGAGAAAGAGGAAGATTAATAATCGATTATATGTTAATGAATTAGTACAAGTGATTTATGAGAATAGAGTTGTTTGTTTTGCATTACTAATAATTTTCATGGAAGATGATGATTTCATGGATTTTGGTAGGGCGTAATATTAATTTCATTTCATAGAATAATGTTATTGTAGCTACTATTTGTGCACGTAAATCTATGAGTGAGTGATTGAGCGTTTGATATGCATATTTGAGTGTTATTCCTACCTTAAAATTTTGTTTATGCAAAGAGGGTGGGTGTTAAGTGTTAACTTGCTATGGTATATGGAGGAGTAGATCACTAGATCTTAGTTGAGACTCGGGACGTCAGCAATTTTGTAGGGTGCATTCTTTTCAATTTATTAAATTTGAGTTTATATAAATTGGAGATTTTGATGTTATTAGAATGTACTTGACCAGATTAGAAAGGGAAGAAAATATTACAAGGAGTACTTCATAATATTTTCTGGTTTTAACTATTGAGTTAAAGGAAAAAGAAAAGGAACGGAAAAAAATGCAGATTTTTACTTCATCAATATTCTTTGATGCTATGTTAGCATTTTAAAAGTCAAATTTTAAAAGTTGACCACAAATTATAACCGATATATAAGAGATTATATAGTTATATAAGATCTTGATTCGTTTCATGATAGATTTATAATATCTATTTGTTATTTTTTTCTAAAACTAAAACATAGGTGATACTAACAGCCAATCTAAAACTTTACGTTTTGGACCGTGTAAAAATAAATGTAGCAATAAAAAAATATTGAAAAAAAAAAAGAATGATGTTAGAAATGGAAACTAATATTCGGNTTAGTACGGTCCAATAATTAAGTTCCACAAGTTATATCAACATCAATATAATAAGTATATTAATTGCAACTAAATACAGAGTAAAAAGAACTAAAGTATATATTGATGACGTCACCATTACATTTTGGATGGAATCTGATTTATGTGAAGCACTCATGTCATGAAATCAATTAATATCGGCATTAGTTTGTTTTCTTTTATACTCTTCTTATAATGATAGTTCATCTGTCTCTGATTAATTGCTTGGAAATACGGGATACATGTACTTCTATTGAAATTTTATGGGAAAACCAAAGTGTTTCTATTATGCCATGTTTTCGTGAAGTAAATCAGGCAACTGGTTTTTTTAGCACATGAAGGTCATAATCATCCAATGATGAATTTTTGTTTCAGCACATTTAATTCTTCCCCATCTTTGATCATCGGAAAGGATGAGCTTGGTTAGCCTCCTTGAGATGCTAACCAGGTTTTCTTCGGAAACCAAAGTGTTTAATTAGTACGGTCCAATAATTAAGTTCCACAAGTTATATCAACATCAATATAATAAGTATATTAATTGCAACTAAATACAGAGTAAAAAGAACTAAAGTATATATTGATGACGTCACCATTACATTTTGGATGGAATCTGATTTATGTGAAGCACTCATGTCATGAAATCAATTAATATCGGCATTAGTTTGTTTTCTTTTATACTCTTCTTATAATGATAGTTCATCTGTCTCTGATTAATTGCTTTAATTTATGCACTAACATAAACAAAATTATACTCCATATTTATATGTAATCGTGTTTAATTTATTAAAATGTTCGTTTTTCAAATATGAGTAGATATTATGCACTTTTTTTTCCCTTTTTATACAAGTACCTCAAGTTTCGATTATATTCCACCTAACTAGACAACCTAGGAAAACTTGTATGAGGGTGTTTGGTGGAGATATCATACTATTAGGGCTTGAAGAGGATTTGGCATCAAATTGGAAATAATGGGATGAGGATTTTCACATTAAATTTATGCAAAACATGAAATAAAACAGAATACACAAGAATTACTATCATTATAATTATTATATCTAATATAATTAAGTTCGACAAAAGAAATGAAAAATAAACACTTAAATAGTCCTTGATCAATCCGCTGATTTAAGCATAACCTAAAGAGTCCTACATGTGATTCCTTCACTTGAGGAAAATTACATGTGGACATATATACAAAGAATGGAGTAACATATATAGCATCCATGCATTAGAAGCTTTATCTCTCCTTTGCATTGTCTTCTGGCAAGGCAGGGCCTTTGCAAATCGGACATGCGTTCTTCATCGATAACCATTTCTTGATGCAGCTGACATGATAATCGTGACCACAAGATTTTAGGGTTCCGACATCATCCATATGATTATACTCCTCCTGCCATAATAGATAGCAATTTTCATTAGCACAAACAATACTAGACAACACTGGATTAGCATTCAGATCCATCACAACATTTTACTTGACAGGAAACAAATCCTATTTTAAAACATATAATTGTCACTGTAATTATATGCCCCTGTAATTTGGTACTACTTACTGGCCAAGATGTTAACATGACACAAGAAGCAAAGTGATTTTTGAATAGAACAATACCAGGCATATTACACATCTTCCTTCTTCCTGCGCTTGATCTGATGAACAGTACACTGTCTCTATCAAACACCTGGGCAATTGGTCATCGCGCAACCCAGTGTTCACACTGCCAATCCTCTCGCCAAGAGCAAGTAGTTCCTGCTCAATGCAACAGGTTAGAGAAAAACTCATCCAAAACACCCAAGATTTATACATCACAATCAGTTGCACAAACCTCATAGCTCATATTGTCCACATCTAGCCTCATTTCTCGATGTTGATCCAAATTATTCCTTGAAGCATATAGGGAAGCACGGTCAACAATCATCAAACCCTGAAAATCAAGTCAAAACCAAATCAGCATTGTCAATCAGAAACCACAGACTACCGGAGTCACAGAGTGCACATTTCTATGATGCCTATGAAAGGGGGACAAGGAGGGAGGGGGCATGTATGTGTGCTGGTGTGTCTTTCCCTTCTTCAGATATATTTACCGGAATTCCAACAACAAACACACACAATTATTAAATTTTCTTCCTCACATATCCATATCCAAAAACACCACCCATGAATTGAGCATAGTGATTTCTTTTGAGACTGGTGCAGTGGTATGCTTCCTTTCCAACACTAATAGTAAATAACTAAGCCAACTCGGTGTCATAGTTATTCAAAAAAGTTAGTGTTCTCGATAATAAGCAAATAATGGGTACTCACAACCATAGGCAAACTTAAGTTATCTCTGACTGCAGAAAAAGAATTCATTTCCAAGAACCCAGAAATTATTTCCGAAACTACTTTTCTCCCATGCCAACTTCTTACTCTTGTAATCATCTCACATCCTCCTAGCAAGCTATCTCATGTTTTTAAAATCTATACTTGCATAATTACCAGGGACTATACGGACGGGTATAGCTTGAGTGAGAAAAAATAATCAATAATGTGACTTGTTTGAGTTTGATTTAAAGACAATAGCAAAAAGTTATAGCAAGCATGAAGTCCAATGAAGCTAAAAATGAAGGACCCTTCTACTGCTGAAGTTAAGATTCTCTGATCCTAGTTTCCAATAAGGATCCCATTACTATCACTCAAAGATAATAGAGAAGGATACATGCACCTTTTTGCTACAAGTATCAAATTACAACAGACTCCTCTTTATTTATGAAGGCTTACAGTACTGTAATGATTCAACAATGGACTCATGGTTTATATTCTCTTTGCGTCATTATCATATGGCAATCACAGTGGTTGGGATAATTTATAAAAAAGATTTAAAAAATGTGATAATTTGTGAAGGTCTTACTAGCCTATAATGTACAGTTGAGAAATAGATGATCTCTAAAAACAATCCCGTGATCAATAAAGGACAGTCACCTTTTGTTTCTATAAATAAAACTCCCACCATCGATACAATACCTACATCAGATTCCTCTCACGATACCCATCCACGACACAGGCAAAATAGATCTTATCCTATCATTATAAATAAATAATTTCAGTAACAGCAAGACTAAAACTACCTCAGGTGTTAGTCGTTCCTGAACGCCAGCATCCTCAGAAAGAAGGCGATATCTTTCACAAGACATCCTAGATCTACCACTCCTGTCACCATTGCGCCATCCTACAGGGCCAAATGGTCTTGGATGTCTAGCGGAATGATTCTCTCCTATCAACTGAAGATTATCATCTGGAGGAGCCACATGGCTCACACGCAAATTGCCCATTGAAACTCTGCTATTGGGAGTAGACCTGTGAGAATAGTTACTACGAACTCCCCTTGTGTGAGATGGAGTAGGATGCAAACTTTGTGACAGATTATTTCTGCTGGCAACATGCTCGTGATGATACCCAGCCATTTCTCCAGAAGAATTTGCAATACTACTACCAGCAAAGAAGTGATTACTTTCATGATTCAAGTTACTTGGAACTGCAGTCCTTCCATGAGGGGCACCAGACACATAAATTGGGTTCCATTCTGGTAAAGGTGCATTTGAATTCTGAATTGGGTCAACAGCACTAGGATGATCTTGTCTACTTGAACTAGGATGGTGAGGATAATTAGCAGGGAGATGGGTCCTAAAAACATCTGATTCCAAGTCTATTGTGGACCGGCTTCTCACATTCCGGATAGAGGGTTCACCTCCAATAGAAAGCTGATTATTTCTGTAATTAGTAGGAATTGCCAATGGGTCCCAGTGACTATGTTGAACATCCACAGTTGATTTTTCCTGACGCAAATCTGATGATGATGAGACATCAGATGAACTTCCAGGACAGTAATACCGGCTTGTACTACCCCTATCAGTGATAGCAGGGCTTTTCCTTTTATATGGACCCCTTCCATTGCCCATTGAGAGATCAAAGAAGTTGCTTTCAACTCCATAATTTGAAGATGATGCATGGTGAACATGATTTTCTGGAACCATAAAGACATTGCCAGCAGCAGATGGGTGCATGAGATCACGAGAAGGATCAGAAGTATCAGGTTGATAATGAGGTGGATTGACCATAGGACTTGGCGAAGAGTATCCATTTAATCGATTAGCAGCATTCCACGGAGGAGCATAATGAACTTGATCTACTGATCCATTCTCCACGGGATGAAAGATTGGAGCATTTTCGGCAGAACTAGATCTTGCTGCAATTCAAAATTAGTTGAATAAGAAAATCACAACATGCAATTTCCAATCCCTTATAAGCTCCATTGAGATCTAATGGATAGTTTTCCTAACAAGTAGAAACAGTGGATCGATTTGCATGGGAAAAACTTGAAAGAATAGCCCTCCATACCACAAGAAATAACCACCAGCCACGAGAACTAAAATGAATAACTTGATCAAACAATAACATGCAGCATATATAAAAATTAATGCCCTATAACATGTTTAAGAGACTCTCAAATCCATATCTCATCACCAAATTCATGTATAAAAATCAGACAGAGCAACTTTAAGAAACAGTTATCATTACCAAAATGGAGGTACGGATCATCAGCGTGCACAAGATTCCAGTGTTGATCAGGCTCAGCCTCAAATATCTGAGATGTATTGTATATGTGTCTGTGTGCCATAATCACATTCAATACAGCACTAACTTAAACAGAAAGCCTGCAGTTGGAAAACAAAAATCATGAAAATTAAGCAGATTATGAAGAAATCCTTGCTAGCAAAAAAATATCATAAGCAATCACTATTATATAGTATTTAACACTTGCCATATAGTACAGTACAAAAAATAAAACTTTCCACACTAACACTGCGGTCTACAACACTATATACCAAGTATTAATATATGTTTAAAAAAAACATCCTCCATAGATAGCCTTAATGCTTTATAAATCTAGAGAAATAACAAACTTTGTGGCAATATCCTGCTAAGCACAGATAAGTTATAGGCTAACTCTTCGAAACCTTAATAAACTCTTCCAATTGTAGGTCATGGGTTTCATAAAAAAGTGAAAAATCCTGGGCACTCCGTCAAAAAAAAAAAAAACTCACAACCTAATACAAAGAGAAAATTGCTTCAAAGAGCAACATTTCAAAGAAAATTACTAAAAAAATTAGCATCCTAATACTTACAACTAGTAGTCAAACGAATAAGAGCCTAACCAATAAAGCAATAACATAGAAGTACAAAACTATCAAGAAGCCTACAAGGTGAATGTAAATAATTTTATGAACAACTAAGCCTACTACTACAGGACCATAATAACACTAACTACAAAGATCTAACGATTAAGCAACTTCATATATTCATTTCTACAATGAACTTCTATGACTTCTTTATCTGGATATACAAAAACATATGAACAGTTGTCCAATTCTCTCGAGAGTTGCTTTTATGTTGAAGGTTACGAAAACTTTCCAATACAGCACATTATGACCAATGCAATGTACAGAACAATAGATAATAATAAACAATTTAAAAAAAAAGGGAGAAGAAAAAAATTGTACATAAAATTTATGCCAAAGTCCTGAGCAATTCCCTGTTGTCATTAATGATGCAAAAATAACCATCTCATAACAAATCATCAATTCAAAGATTCATCTTTTCAAAAAAGTTATAGAGCAATTTGTACTAGGCAGTGATTACTGTAAGAAGTGTACTGGCTCCAGTCAAATTATTTAAACTACTTCAGATTGGAACTTCATCTGTTTGTCCCAAAAAATATACCTGACTAAAGTTCCATCCAATATCCAGAGAAAGATGAAGCAGAAACCAACACCTGGCTATCTTATAGATCCAACCTTCAGCAAAATTCTTAGGTTTGCTGTAATCTCCATAAAACAAGGCCCCCAGTGAAATTTGTTGCCTCAGAGAAGGCCACCATGTCCATAAATCAGAAGACGACACAAAAGATGTGTCCTCAAAGTTACTACAAATGGAAACATTTGTTCAACCACAAGGCTGATGCTCCGAATTGGGAAGCCTATGTCAAGCTAGTGACCTAGGCACCGCACTAAACAACTCAAACCTATTTTATGGTTGACTAAAAGATGCGATACTCCGAAAGAAATTCTCTTGAAATCACCACAAAATGCCAAACCCAAATTTTCATGAAGCTCAAAAAGGGATAAATTTACAGAAACTACGACCAAAGTCTTGATCCAGAACATAGGATCTGCTGCATCATCCACCAAGATCCTTTTCCTCCACATCCCTCTATCTACTGCTACACATTTGTCTAAACCTAAAATCTTCATATCCTTTGTAACACAGTACATCTAAGCCATCTTAGTTCTCCCTCAGCCCCTTCTAAAAAAATAATAATTCCAACTTTACATATTCCTATCTGCAGGATCTTCTAGAAAACATTGCACATGACCAAGCCAGTGTAGTTGTTTCTCCCTTCCCTTGTCTCTGATACCTCATGGTATCACCTTCTTCCATATATCAAATCTACAGCAATAAAATGGGATCATCAGCACAAACTTAGCTGAATAATACCCAATACTTGAAGAGGATGCAGAGTGAGGTCAAGCTAATAAATCCCCATAAGACAGCATATCTTTAGAATCACAAAAACTTATAAACCTAGAGAGATTACAAAAAATCCTTTCTTCAGAATGGGATATGGTACTGTGTCAAACCAGCGATCAGGTGCTCACAACATCAATAATAGCCCAGGCTATTCACCGATCATCACAAATGGCAGGATCAATAACCTGACAATCAAGTGGACTATCAACAGACAAGTTAGATCAGCAACTTTCAAAAGGAGAAATAAACTGAAACCAATAATCCCAGTACGCAGGCTGAAATACAGTCAGAAGACCAAAATAGAGATGTAGTTAATTACAGAACTAGAATACTGGAAATAGTGATTATCTTCACTCATGATTTATGAACGCCAAACAGGTAGGCAGGAAAATTAAAAAATCGTTGGAAGAAGTGTTTCCAATGAGAAAGAAAGGGTAAAAAGCTGATACAGATAGCTTATTGTAGCTGATTATAAGATTTGAGATATATCTATACAAGCATACTAAGCAAAAGAGGGGTCGATCAGAGACAGAAAAAAGTTCAAAATGCAGGCTCGGTGATGATAAGAATGAACACTTTCTTCACTGCATACAGCCAATGATTAAGTGATTTAATGGTGCTACAGCTAAGGACACAAAGGCTACAGGACCGAGATGATAATACTACATTCCATCTCCAGTTCTCCACACATGAACTATATGATCACAGAACAAATTGTTTGAAAAAGGTGAAGCTAATGATCATCAACAATAAGTCCATCAAAGAGAGACTTAAGTCCAGCTACAATGAAAAAAGAAAAATTACAAAAACACTAGATTGTCCAATGACAAGAGGATTTAAATTAATAGTCAAAAGTAAGGAAGCGGAAGACTTGACAATAATTGGGTAAGCTGACAAGATATACCCTAGATATGTATGGTCTTGATATTGCCAAGAAAACAAGATCTAAATAAAGAGCAGAACTCATGAATGGAGCATATGCTCAAGCTAAAAGTCCCTTTTGTAGGACTTGACATTTTGTAACTTTCTGGTTGCTCTTAACCACTTCGGCATTTATCTTATTTGCTTATCCTAGTTGTGTATATGTACGTAGGCTCCCTAACATGTTTACCTTATTACCTTATCTTACTATACCAAATACTACCTACGTTTCAAATTAGTCGCAACAAATTGAGTTGCACAAACTTCTAGTCAAAATTTGAATGCAAGTGTAGAAGGAAGAGAGAAATAGAAATGCGACAAAGAGACAGAGAGAGAGAGATTAAATCTTGAGAAGAAAAAGAAAACATTTATTGCATCTAATTTGAAGCATTCATTTTTGGAAATTGTTGCAAAATTGCAACTAGTTGAAACGAAGGTAATATTATTTTCTTAAACAATATATTTGTTCAAGGATAATGTAATTAGCAAGTATTATCGTAATCCAAAAGATTTTAGTTTTCAAAGCTAAAAAAGGTGAGTTATCACGAGAACGATGCTCAGATTTTGCTAAATCCCAAATAAATTTACTTTGTTTATATTCATATCAAAGGGAAAAGACCAATAGTTCAAATATAAACAAACTCTCACTTTCTTTCCTAAATTCTCATCTCCCCCATGGGCTACTTGTTCTTTCCTTTGCCTCTACCTCTCAACCCTTCCCTCTCCTCTACATCTCACTACTCCCATACAGTTGTCCAGATTTAACATTCATAACAGGGAAAAATAGCTGTTTACTGGAACAAGCTACACAGCTACATACACAGTATACAGGACTATACTGACAGCAAGGTTATATACTTATATCCTAATGCAGTGAAGAGTGGTTTCTTGATAGATCTGAAAAATCAATGGAGGGGTAGAGTGAAAGCATTTTAGAGGAGTTTTGACGTAAAGAGCGTAATTAAAAGGGGAAAAAAACATAAAAAGTTTTTTAAAAAGGCAATTCCAAAAATCAAATTGAATACCGAAAAAAGTTCCACTAACGTTTACGAATCTTTAAAAAATCAATGAAACACATGCATTTATTGTGGAAGAAAAATTAAAAAGATCAGTTCAATAAAAAATCACAATGCAGCAGATAAATGATAGCTGCAAAAGCCTTATCAGAGTTAAGAGCAAGTTGAAATGAAGTAAAACAAAACAAAAACTCTAACAGTTACTAGTTTGATAAAGATTAAGTTGTCGAGAAATCTTTAAATTACATTTGATCTAAAAGAAATGTTTGAAAATAAGGTTTACTCAAAAGTTGGACAAACATCAAAATTAAATTGGTTTTCTCATTCAGTAATTATTTCATGAATAAAATTTAAAAAAAAAATGGTTAATTAAATTACAATGTCACTTCAATTAGATTAATCAACTATGAACTCACTTGCCCAAACCTACTACATGCAAAATTAATTTCACAAAAAGAATATAAGAAAGAACACTTATTTATCCAAGAACTTTGCCCACATGTTGTTGATTCAATTTTTAAAAATACTGAATCATCTCACTACCAAAATAATAACTTGGTGAAATATTAACGCTGTTATCTTTGAATGATTTCTCAATACACACCTAAAAAAATATTATTATTAACATTCGATTTAAAATTTAAAAATTTTCAATATACAACAAATATTTATTACCCTTCATCCTAGAAAGGTGAACATGCTTTATGGGGCACAGAGTTTAAAAAGAAATTTGAGGTGGGCTACACAGTGTATTACATTACTAAGATGATGAGAGTAATATATGATAGAGATATAGTAAGAATGTAAGGTAGACAAGGAAATGAAGTTATACAACGAAGACAACTTACTAACCCACCCATATGAAACAAACCTATAAGAAAGGGTAGCCTGCCGAAGATAGGCAAGAGCTCAAAGATCCATAAAAGCTCTAAACTTTTATATCTAATACACCTAGCCCTTAGAAGAAGTATAAGACTCATCATGTGCTGAAGTGCAAATATAGACGTGTAAAAAGAGGGGGAATAACTCACCTGCTCTGAGGAAAAGGTCAATCTTCTCCAAATCCAAACTAGCTGCAGAAAACATATCTAAGGCATTCAATTAATCATTATCCTGGATAATTACATTTCACCCTCCTTTAGATACAGCTAAATAGGAATCAATAGAACTTGCAGCTCCCCCTACCCCTTCTCACACACACACACACAAAATCAAAAAATAGTACAATTGAAAAAAATAAAAATAAAAAATAAAAGAACACTAGCAGAGTAATAGTTTTTCAATTTATTGGAAAGAGTGATGTTTATAAGTTTTGATATTGTCACATTAAAACAGTTTTCTCTGTTCTAAAGAAAACACCACTTGGATTAATACAGCAGTTTCAAGCTTGCGGGTTAATAACCAAACAGATCGTGTGAGTTTACAGAGTCTAAAAAAGGCTCATTACAATATCAAAGTTAGTTACACTAACTTATATAAGACACACAGTCATTATTATTGATAAATGGCCATTGCCAACCAAATTAGAACTTTGAAAATCATTTTCACAGTTAAAAAATACCATACATTAACACAAATCAGTACAGAATTTTGACCACCTAAGTTCTGGTTTCCTTTCAACAATTTGTTTCTCAAGACAACAATTTCAGACAAAAAAATACGAAACAATGCATTATCAATAGCACTACTTACATCAACATATATATGCATTATGCAACACAAGTCCAATCAACTTATTAAAAAGCAGAAAGCATGTGTATATATTTCTAGAAGGAATTACAATACTTCAATTCAAGTTTCAGATCAAAAATCGTCAATAAAACGATGTCATACAGCTTAAAGAGGCGATGCCTATATTCTATGGAGCAACAAACGCAACGTATAACAGCAACAAGGCACCACAATATTGGAAACCACACCAGCTAAACTTATTTCCTGCTTATTCCACACTTGGAGTAGGCTTTCCTTCTCTCACGAAAATGATGCATTGCTCATCTTAGGTGCTAAGTGTCCGGGCATTTGCATATGGAATCCCACCAACTCAAGGCTCAAGTGTAGGCTCTCCTCAGTCAGAGACCACCACAACCTAAGGACAACTGGAAAAAATAT
Organism: Suaeda aralocaspica; assembly: GCA_016808085.1. Lineage (NCBI taxonomy): Eukaryota > Viridiplantae > Streptophyta > Magnoliopsida > Caryophyllales > Amaranthaceae > Suaeda > Suaeda aralocaspica. The sequence goes on along the minus strand of PYUH01004033.1, from coordinate 2,046,028 downwards.
TGCTATAGGATCTGCATAACATGTATAAATCCCTGGCAGTGACGAAATTTCTACAGTCAGAGATATACCTCCTGAAGCAAACTAATTTAGTCTCTCTTATTCAAACCAAAGAAGTTTTAACTCCACAAACCTAATACAGATGTCGGCAACTACCTGAGGCCATTCATTTGAAAATCCCTCTCTTTCCCCCAACATTAAGAATGTGAACTTCAATTTGAATAAACTCCCCTCCCTCAAATGAAAGGAGTTCAGAGTATCATATGTGAATTGGGGGTAAAGGTCCAATGTTTACAACATTGGTAAAAGGTCCATTTGGAATGGCAATAGCTTCTCTGCAATAAGATAATAGATAATTAGCACATAATATTCAAGACTCACCACTTTGCGATCCAAACTTATCTCAAAATTTCAGCTTTTCCTCTTCAAGACTACTAAAAAGGTTACCCTATTAAACTAAAGCAAAAAATAAAAAAGGACCCTCTAAATAACACTACTATTTCACTTGCGAAAGAAAAATTAAGTGACATATCATAACTATTACGCTAGAGGTGACATTGAAACAAAACAACTATGCTTCTTTTCAATATATTAGGACAACTAGGTTCTATAAAACAAACCAAACCATATAAGCAAGCAATTAATGTACAAAATTTTAACACCTCGGAAATTATAAAATTGCTTTATATCAAACTAATTGCCATACCCTCCACACAAACAACAATTTCTTTTTGCCCCGCTCACCACCTCCATGGTGGAGAACAGGGAGCACATTTACAAAACAAAGGCAATTTGCTAAATCAAAATTAAAATATACTAACTCTGTAATGAAATAGTTGCAAATTTGGAACCAACACTATTATTTGTGAATGTTAAAAAAAAATAGTTTGTTACAGCTATTATGTTACGGAGGTAGTATACTCATTACTCAATGATAGTATAGTACTACAAGTCCCTTATCATTCACTCACCCAAAACATTCTCTCTATTCCTCGCTCTCTTTCTCTCCCTAACTCACATAGGTGTGGCCAGCTCCGCACTGCCACACAGTCCCTACAAAAACTCACTAATCAGCACCTTTGACAAATCACAATCATTGTCTTACCTTCAACCAAAACTCCCCTACTCATACAACAAGTCTAACTTAACTTAAACCAGCGCATTTGCACGGGAACTAAACTAGTTACTGATATAACAAGTCTAACTTTAATTATATCCGCGCATTTGCTCAGAACCTAAACTAGTTACTCATATAACAAGCCTAACTATCTATAATTACATCCGCGCATTTGGACAGTACCTAAACTAGTTACTCCTATAACAAGTCTAACTTTAATTATATCCGCGCATTTGCACGGTACCTAACCTAGTTACCCATATAACAAACCGAACTTTAATTACATCCACGCATGTGCACAAGACTTAAACTAGTTAATCATAATTATCCAGCTATTAAGCACCGTACTTAATCGCGGAACAACACCACGTCTCTCAAACCAGTAAAAACCTACAAAGCATCATCCACATATCTGTATACTTAAATAAAATACAGAATCATAAAAATAAGAAAATTCAAACCGATCATTACAAAATCAACAAAAAAAACTACAAGTAATCGACCTAAGCTATGATCAAGTGGACGAAACTCATATCGACGATCAAACAAACAATCAACACAATCAAACCAACGCAAAACCAAATCCCATCGGAAAAAAACATGATCGCACAACAAAAAATAAAAAAAAATAAAAAAAAGCAAAAGCAAAAGGTAATTAAAAAAATTTAATGATCAAACAAAATTAAACCTTTTGAAAAGCAACGATGATGAAGATGATGATCAAAGGAGTTGACGAGAGAATCAACACCGAATCTTGATCATCGAGCGATGAATCAGACGGTTGTCATGCGGTTGAAGATAGAGGAGAGAGAAAGTTAGGAGGAGAAGTTTTTTTTTTAAGAGAGAGAAAGGAGGAGAGTTTTTTTTTTTTTTTTTTTTTTTTAAA
>PYUH01004033.1:2026976-2041610 GCA_016808085.1 Suaeda aralocaspica | reverse complement strand
GGAGAGTTTTTTTTTTTTTTTTTTTTTTTTAAAGAGAGAGAAAGAGAGGTTTTTGTTTAAATCAAAGTAAGGTGAAGGTAAGGTTCAGAGAATGAGGCGATGTAAATAAAGGAAGAGAAAAAGGAGAAAATATGGTTTTGTGTTTTGTGTGTTGTGTGTTGTGTTGTGTTGTATTTGTGTTGAATTGTGTTGTGGGGTTTGTTTGGTTGGTTGATTCACACGAATAGAAGAAGAAAAAGGTGCACCAAAAAAAAAATATGACAAATTGGTTGTAACTATGTTGCAATCAAATTGAATTTTCTATGTAATGTAATAATGATTTTAATATTTATTTTTGCCAAGCAAAAAGATTATGCTTTACGCTGTTATCTTTTATTTTATATTGTATTTAATTTTTTCAATTTAATTGTTTTTTTTTTTTTTTTATGTAGCTTATGGGGGGAGAAGTGAGGGATTGTGATTCTTTGTTATAATAATTTTATATGATTCCTTGTTATTTTACGTAACTTGTTTGATTCTTCTTATTTATTCTTTCTATTAGGTTAATTTTGGAGTTTTGGTATGTTATATGGTTAAAAGATTTTTAACTTGTGAAAAATTTAATTACTTCGTATGAGAGTTACGTAAGTTGTATAATTACTAAAAGTTAATTTATATTGTGACTTTAATTGATTTAATTTCTAGATCTTCTTATTGGGTATGATCAAAATTGTTAAAACAAAGGCTATCCTTATAATATCAACAAATATCAAGTGGATTGGTGCATTGCCACTAGAATTTGTTCTAAATGGCTTTCACCATATTGTACGCATCATACTCCATCTCTCCAATATTATATTGTTGAATCTCAATTGTACCTTTTTGTCAACATCATTCCATATTTACCTTATTATGCCTCTACAATTTTTACTGTGGTTGGTTCAATACACTTAATATTTGCTACATTCAAAGCACTCATAGCATCTTTATTTACCACCCGTAACCCCACCGTGACTACATTAAGAACACATGTATTTTGATTCAACTTGAAATAACCATCTAGATGGATGACCTAAGATGTTGGTAATTCAATGGAGTTTCGATTACCACGACGAGCAACGTTATTTACATAAGACATGTAATCTTCCACCAGCCTAAGAAAGCCAACAACATTCACAGCCATTACACTTAGCTCTTGCTCAAAAATAGCTTTATTTTTATACAGCCAACTAGCCCAAGCCAAAGTAGTCACTCACCCTATTCAATCAAGGTTATTGGCCTATTGCACAACGACGTACTCTCACCAATCTTTGAACGTTGTAGAAGATGTCGCATTAAAGACACCTTGTAACTCACAATGTCCCCAATATCCATTATGTCTTAGCATTCGAAAAATAAATGGTCTACACATGGCATGTGTTTTAATGGCCTTCGTCAAATTGTACACATCACACTCCCATCTTTAATATTATATTGTTGAATCTAACCTTTTTGTTAGTATCACTCCATGTATGGCTTCTTATTTCGTGCTACGATTTTCCCCATGGCTGGTTCTATATACCCACTACATTCAAAACACACACTAGTATAAGTTTATTAAAGTCTTGAGGAGTTTGAGCAATATTCTACTTCAAAACACCAACAAGTCTTAACAGTCAAAAACAAATTGTAACCAAGTCTTATCAAAACATGTGTCAAGCTTTTGTAAGTTGAAATGGTGCCGCACATCTATAGTTTTTTTTTGTAATTATTGTTTTTTAATGATTTTTCACTGAATTATTGAGTTTGAAGTGGAGTATGAGGATTAAGTGTAGAAGCATAGAGAGTCTAGATATTAGAAAAGTTAATGGAATACATAATGTTGATGTGATAGAGTACGAAATATAATCTCAAGTCTTAATGATATAGTTATCCTTACATCTTTATTTACCACCCGTCTTACCCTACCATGATACCATTAAGAATATATATGTTTGTATTCACCTTGAAATAATCATCTAGGGATAATTGGTAAAGCAACAGGGGTTTGATTACCAGGGTTGAAAACATTATTTGTATAAAAGACAAAATTCTCCACTAGCCTTGGGAAACCATTAGCAGTCCCAAATTCACAATCCATTGCGCTTCACTGTTACTTGAAAACAGTTTTATGTAACCAACAAGTCCAAGTCCAAGCCAAAATAGCCAAACACCTCAATTCACACGTGTAATAGCCCGTATACTATCAATTCTGTAAGATTAAACGTTATTCTCATCATTTTTTCATTAAATTGGGTGGATATATATAGGAAAAATTGCCAAAAAACTTTTTAAAATATTTTTTTAGCGAGAAGAAACCTTTTAATTATTTTTTTTCGAAAAGAAACCTTAAAGTATTTTTTTTTTGGCCTAAAACCTTATGGGCGTTTTCCAGCGTCGACTATTATTTTCTGGTGTTGACCACTCCATCATGATTATTGCACTCTTTCCCTTTATATTTGCACACCCATTTTTTTGAAGGGTCTAATCACTCTCTTAATTATCCCTTTCACTCTTAATCTTTCACAAATCTGAATTCCAATCTGCCTAAAATCTTCAAAATCATTCCCTTCCCCAATTTAATTTTTTTATAAATGTGTTTTTTGGGCTTTCGAAATCTTCGCACAAAGGTTAATGTGCTTATTCATCAATGGCAACATGTAATTAAAGAGAAGATGAAATGAATAACAGGTTATTAGTCTTCAGCTTCTACACATTAGGAGATAAACAAATTCCATAATTACTCAATTTTCTACACTTTCTAATGAATTGTGGGAATATTATGGAAGAAAATTTACCTAGTTTATTTGGTTTGCTAAAATTCCTATAGCTATATTCATTGATTAGCAACACAAATATTGAAATATTGAGTTAACCAAACAAATTGACAATCTTGATTTTGTACTTCAGTTTTTTGCAACATCATGGATTCATGGGAATTGAGTAGAGTAGTAGTTGCCTTGTTGCAATGTAGTCTGATTTAGAGAGTTGGTGGTAAAGATTTAGAGGGAATTTTGGAAAATAAAGAAAATGGAGGGTATAGTGGAAGGAAATAAAGATAGAAAGGTGGTAATAGACTAATTTGAGCGGTCAAAGCCTGAGCATGGTGGTCAACGTCGGAATATACTTAGTAATATACCATTTGGTTTTAACTGGCAAAAGAAAATTTAATTTAAGGTTTTTCTCGGCATAAATAAATAAATAAAAGGTTTTTCTTTGCGAAAAATTTTTTTTAAAGGTTTTTCCGGCAATTTTTCCACACACACATATATATATATAGAGAGAGAGAGAGAGAAAGAGAGAGAGAGAGAGAGAGAGAGTCAAGTTCCGGTGAGAATACCCTCATATGTGAGAACATTGAGAACAAAAGCACACTTTTTTAGAACATATAAACATGATTAACATATAGATACATTTACACATGTTCTGAAATTTTAAGCTTATATCCAAAAAACTTTTGAAGTATGTTTTGAACTATTTTAAACATGTTCTAAATTATTTCGAGCATGTCTTGATATAAGATGTGTTCTAGTTGATATACGGAATATTTATTCAAACATATTCCAAAGTTATCAATAATATTCTAAAATATTTCAAATATGTTCCAAATAATTCCAATCGTGTTCTATAATATTTCAAGCATGTTCCAAATGATTTTAATTGTATACTGAACTATTTCAAACATCTTTCTAAATTCTTTGAAGCATGTTATAAACTATTTTAAGGATGATTTACTACGTAAATTAATCAAAGTATGTTCCAAGTTATTTAAAGTCAAATTTTAGAACATACACAAAAATTAATAAAATCTACACTTTGTTAAGTTTAGTTCAGAACATGCTTGAAATATTATTAGAGTCAAATTTTAGTTCAGTTCAGCTCTATTCGGTACGGTGCGGTTCAGTCCAATTTGGTTCGGCTCAGTTCTGTTTCAATCCAAAAGAACAGGGCCAAACTCATATTCAATAGATTGTAAAAATTATATTACGTCGTCATCATCTTTAACTACACTTGTTTTACTTCTTCAAAAGATCTTTAGAAACGACCTTATATAGTTTCCAGTGTTTCATTTTGGCAATCATCTTAGAGTCATAAAATCAAGTCACCATCAATGGAGATCGGAAATGAACTCACTAATCCACAACCAAAGTAAATAGTTTAGAATATATGACATTCATACAAGTTAAATCATATAAGTGGAACCTAACTCGCATTAATGGGGATTGAAATCGAACTCGCATCATCGATCTGACGATCAAAACAAGCCCAACATTCACCAAACCAATTAACACACAATATCGCTAGAAGAGTTTCCACTGAACCAAAAGCAACCATGTAGGTGATGAATGTCAGTGATAATGTCGGAAATTGCCACTATCAAAAGATGTTTTGAAGGAATAGATTGAATTTAAAAGATCGAGAAAGTGGATGACTAAAGGAAGAAAAAGGGAGAATTAAGACGGTGATTATGTGGCGGTGGTGTTCCTCCATTGATTTTGAGAGGATTTAGGTGAGGGTGGAGGGAGAGATAAGGAGGGGGAAAATGAACTTTAGTTGTGTAGAGTGAATATTAAGCGTGAGTGAAAATTATCCAAAGGTTTAGATTTGTTTTCATATAAGTAGGTATTCTCACCTAAGGAAAGTATTCTCGTATGAACCTCTTTCTGTATATATAATACTCCGCACAAATTTCTTTCTAATAATTTAACTTTTATTTACATCTTATTATCTTTATATTTTTCCACTTTATCATCCACTGTAATCTAGCTATACAATTATTTTTCAAATTTATCAAATATATTTTGTATCATATTATGCCATATTAAAAGCACCAAAAGTTATTGCGTCGATATACTTTTCCGTTTGGTGGCGAGTTTAGAGATTAGGGTTAAGGATTTATGATGTAAATTGATGTTCAGTTTTAATTAAATTTTTCAAAAATTTAGGGTTAATTCATAAATTAATTTGTATTCTTTTATTATATAATTTGTATCTATTACATTTTAAAAATACAAAGTTTACAAAATTGATTTAGACCAATTATCAAAATATTCATTAATTATTTTAAGTTTTGTATTATTAAATTCTAAGTTTACTATTAGGCTCCGTTTCTTTAATTTTGATAGAAAACAATTTTCATTGAAAATGATTTTCTAATTAGAAAAATAGCTTTAAGCGAAGAATAAGAATATAAGAGAAGATTTCATTTTTCTTTTGCTTTGGTGGAAGAAAACTAAGTGAGATAAAAAAAATTGAAAGGAAAAAGGAGAAAGATGTAAGGAGAGAAGTAGAATAGTAAGGAATGGGAAGGAAAATGTGACATACCTTGCTTACAAAAAGGAAAATGAGTTTTTTTCTTTTAAAGAGAAGTTTTCCACCTTTGAGAAAATTGATTTTCATCCATTAACAAAAACAAACAAAGGAAAATGGAGAAATGGTGGAAAATCTTTTTCCGAGAAAGTGTTTTCCTTTAAAACAAACAGACCCTTAGGCTCTTGTTTACATCCGCCTTGTAGAGTTTATATTAGTAAAAAAACATCCTCATTTACTATATTCACTATTCGTATGCTTTTTAGTATATATGATTAAAGACGGATATCACCATTCATCAATTGTGTATTCCAGTAGTAAAAAAAGGTAAAAAAAAATGGTGTGTTTTATTAGGAGTAGTAGCATAAAAAATTTAAAAATCAAATGTATTGATTTTGAAAATTCAGGGGGTAACACAAACTCGTAATTTTTTTACAAGAAGAAAAAGGTTTTCATCCAAATGAGATAGTCAAATGACACCTACAATCAATTTTTGAAAATTTAAAACTCCAACACATGTACATACCGCTTTAGAACTAGTTATATTGCAAATTTGATTATAAATAGCTTTAATAACAAACTTTATTTAATGCAATAAAATTTGTAAGTTTACTTTAATTCGGTTGATGGTTAGTTGTTTGGGCTAAAGTACTTGTGTAATCCTCTAGATTGTAAGGAAATATTGTAAAACCCGAGAGCAAAACAAATTGGAGCTAAAAATCAAAATAAACACCATCTTGAGGGTGAGATAATTTATTGTAAGCAATTTGATGTGCCTAATATTTATATTAATTTCTCCATAATTCCCTAATGACTCATGATCAACCGAGCTCATTTGAGCCAAATTTTATGCTAATAGTGTTATTTTAGTGTTTTGTATGGTTTTGTAATGTTTTGTAGGAAACGAGCAATTTTCGGTTGATATCGTTACCTAAATTCAACCACTTGAGAAGACACGAGCACTCATGAGCATTTAGAGAATGATTAGGGACATTTGCAACTCGTTGGAACAAGTTTGATGCCTCACATGACAAAATAGAGGAAAAGAAGAAGTAAATAAGAAGAATTGTGAAGTTTGTATTATGAAGATTTTGACAACCGCTCATTATTTTGGTCATATATCACAATTTATAAATCGGATTGATGAGATTCTTGTTGCATTGGAAAGTAGACTCAAAGATATTTCCAACAATAGATCATACACCTCGTGGAACGTTATGTAGCAAAAGTTATTGCGATTTGAAAATGACACTGTGAATAGTAGCAAAGTTATTGCGTCCACAAGTCTGGGCAGATTCAACTTGGAGTTCTTGAAATCATTAGTTGCGTCCGCAAACCTTTGTTCATTGCGTCCGCAGCTAAGGTAAGGAATAGTTTTCCGGGTTTTTTGTTTTGCTCATGTTTTGATGGATGTAAACCCATGCATTGTGGGGTATATAGGGCATGACTTACGAGGGTTTGACTTCTTGGCTTTATTCATACTTTTTGCTTTAAATCCTCATTAGGGATTAATTAAGTTTCTCTCTCTAGATTTAGTTTTAGGTTTTTACTTGTGAATTCTCAAGATTTAATTCAATTTCGATTTCAGTTTTCTTTCATTGCTAATTTCTTTACTCTTTATTTTATCATACAATTTAGTTAGTTTATATTGTTTCTGTTAATTTATTTAATTTTTTTCATTAGTTTGTTAATTAGTTCATGTTAATTTATTTGCTTATTATTTATTTGATTGATTCAATTATGAATCCTTATTGCAATGTTTTAGTTTTTATAATTATGAGTTAGTAGTTATTCTCTATGGTTTAAGGGATTCTTGAGCCGTTAATGGAGTAATTAGGTGTTAATTAATTAATTCTTTTTTGTTAATTGAATTTTTATTATTGATTTCTATCGATTGCAATTAAATTGTGCGCAAGTTTAATTGTGAGTTTGGTTATAGTTGAAATTGTTGCCGATAGGTAAGATTAACATAATAGGCTAGCGAATAATAGGCAAAACAAGTTTAAGCAAGAGCAAGAGCAGCTAGATGAGTTTTGAGGGAGTCTAAATTCTAGAGAATTAGTGAGCCCTAGTTTAGTGAATTTAGTGGAATTAATTGGTTTGTGCTTGGTATTTTATTGATTGTTGTTGGTGATTCAATTTCCCTAAGTTTTAGTAATTTGAGTCTAATCTCGAACTACTCCCGTGATTTTCCTTAGTTAGTTAACTAGTCAAATTTCTCGACCAAGGCCTCTTATGCAGTTTTACTTTTTAGAACTAATAGAATTTAATAGTTTCCCTCTTTATTCGATCCCTACTTCACTAACTATATATTAGTTAGAGTTGTCGGTTATTTTTTATAGGTGTGTGATAGTCTTGTCATGATCAAGGTTGTTTCTAAGTTTTTGGAGGCCTAGGGCAAAGGTAATGAATCGGGGCCCAATAGTTAATAAACAAATGAAGTTTTTATAAAGAATTTACATTAATTAGTGTTTAATTATTCGAAAAAATCTGAATTATTCGATTCTAAATTTGCAATTATAACTTTTATTTTATTTGATATGGTTGATTTGTTATATTTAAATATGATGTTAGTTTTTTTTTTTTTTGAATTACTTCTTGAAATGAATCATGAGATAAGAGAAAAACAAACTCACAATACTCCACAAAATTAACAACTCGTTTGAAATACCATAAAGTCATCACCACATTCAATTAGAACTAGAAAAAATTGAACGAAACAATTCTTTTGAAATAAATCAACAAATGCCATAAAGTCATAAACAAATTCAATTAGAAGTATAAAAAAACAAAGCAATCAAACAAATCATGAAACCAAACCCTTTTGGTCCCATCATATACCCATTGATGAATTTTTATCCAAATCCTAGATGTTTTACTCAATGTCTCAATTATATTGGCATAAAAAATCAAATTGAAGAAAAAATTATAAGAAAAAAAAAATACAAAATGGAGCTACATATATATAACATTAGCTTAAAAAATAAATAGAAATAGTAGCAATATTTTGGAAATAAATATTAAATTAGAGTAACTATTATTGTGATAAAGGAAAGTAGCAAGATAGTAGGGGAATAATACTTCATATTATGTAGTAGAATATTATGCCTTATATTGTTATTATATATCCAAATTAAAACACTTTCATGATTAAACTAAATTTGGGCTTCTCAACCGTGGGCCTAGGGCAACCGCCCCACCAACCCTGCCTTGGAAAGGAGCTTGATCATGATTAAAGGAATTTTTGGGGCTTACCACTAGTAACAAGATGCATAAATAAGGAAAAAAAAAGTGAATAAGTGAGAAGAATGAAAGAAAACCTTAAAAAAAGGAAAAACCTAAGATGAAGGCTAGTATAAAACCCTTCTAAGGAGAAACCCCAAATGCAACTTTCTCTTTTTATTAAATAAAATAAAAACAAGAGAGCCCATTTGCTATTAATTTAACTTATTACGGAAAAACTTGTAATTAAATACAACAATGTACAATAAATAGTAACATTGAATTTAGGACTCTTAGAAAACTTACCACTTCTTGTTTAAATATTTTTTGAAATTCGTGGAGTGTTAATTCGACATATTTTCAAGCAATTAATAAAAAATCTGTAGCCACTTTTAAAATAATTTTCCTAAGGTCTAGAGAATTGATTCGGCTAGAGCCGTTCTAGAAGTTTCTTTTCATCCATAGCGTAGGCATTTTGGTAATATCCAAACCTCACATGTGCAAAAGTGATATTTCAATTACCGTTGTATTTTGGCGTTGGGGCTCTTTGTTCCGTAAATGTAGTCCGAAAACCTTTTAATTAGTAATGCCCTCATCCCTTTGTATAAAGTTAGTTGTTCAATTTATAATTACAAAAATCATATCCAGAATGGCAGAAATTGGAGTGAACACAAGATTAGTGAAGTCCTATAGCACTTGAGTATAGTCTTTTGTTCAGCAAATATAGTCATTATGATGTTGAGTAGAGTCTTTTGTTCAGCAAGTATAATCATCATGGTCAAGAAGCCAATGAGTGTAGTCTATATATAAGGACAAAAAAATATCGTCCTTTGTTTTTGGAGTGTTATCCACATGTGGAACAATAAAGTCACATGTGTGAAAAGTTGTCGAATATAACAACGTTGGCCAACTTTGGGCTAGAGATGGCCACTGTGCAGGTTGAGTAGGGTGGATTAGAATTAGGTGGTTCATGGGTTGTGGTAGGTCGAGAGCTAAAGATCGGACCTAGTTGGGGTAGTGTGGGTTGTGTTAAAGAAAATAAACCTACTAGGGTTAGATACATGTGTTAGGTGGGCGAGGGTGGGCCGAGCAAAGCTTATAGGTTAAGAGTATCGTGGGTAGTTCAAGATCGATTCACAGGGTATTAGGTGGGGTGGGTAGAGTTCGATTTGTGGGTTAGGTGGGTCGGGGTGGTTTGTGGGTTAACAAAAAAGTAATTTAGTAAATTTCTTTACTTTAAAAACATTTATCATTTAATGAGTTATTTTAGCTCAAATTTTTAATTAAAAATGATTTGGTAAGTTTGCAAAATTTAAAAAATTGTTTTAAAATTATTATTAGTTGTTTCAAGTCCAATTGTCTCATTAGAAAAAGACGATTTGTTAAGATTGGATTTTCAAACAGTTTTAACTTTTTTTTTTAAGTTAGGGTTTAAAAATATTTAAAATACAGTTAGTTATTTTTAATTGCTTTCCTCGCTGCCTTGCTTTTTTTTATTTGGTGGTGGGGGGGGGGGGGGCGTGTTGTGCTTGGACCTATCTTTAGAAAACTAAAATTTGATATTGCAATTCAATTGTAATTTTTTTAATAAAAAAGTTGTCTACGTACCCTGAAGGAATAAAAGTGCACATAGTTGTAAGTACACCTGGATTAGAGTTTTAGCCACTAGTATTTGTTGTATCGTCATTAGAAGCTGCATTATCAATTAATGAGTCAATTGTCATCCAAGCTAAGAATCATCTTCATCCTCTTCGTCTTTCTGACAAGATACATTTGAATGCTAATCGGACATAAGCGAGTTATTTTTTCATCTAAAACTACACTCTTCTAACTGCACTAAAAATAGGCTCGAAAGTGATGAATGGGGCGGGAATTGCAAGTATAGAGTACATCTTTTTGGGAATTTAATGACAACTAAGAATTTGGGAACAACTAAGATTTTTGAGCAAGTTGATAAAAAAAAAAACAAGAGATTTTGAGCGAAGAAAATAAAAGCTTTAGCTGTGTGGAAATTTGAGTGAATTGAAGTGGGTATTTATACTGATATTATAGATGCTTGACAAACATGTGTTTTGAACAAGCAAAAACTACTCGTTAGACACAATAAACCTAGTCGTTTTTTCTTGATGATCAGTAGTTTTTAAATTTAATGGGCAGATTGGGCGAGCAGGGTGCACAAGTGGGGCAAGCTTTGTAGGTTAGCGTGTTGAGCGAATCACACAGGTTGGTCGAGTTGAGTGGGTTGATGTGTTATAATAGGAATCGAAGTGGGCTGATCTAAAAAAATTTGAACGACACACACCCAGTTGAAAACCGACTTGTGCTGATTCTAGATCCGAGTTAAACTTATATGACACAACAGTCGTGCAAGTTAGGGTGAGGTTTGTCCAATGTAACCCGTTAGTCATTTCTACTCTAAACAATTCTATACTTCCATGACTTCTATCTACCTCATTACACCTGATGTAGTATTAGTTAAGCGACTGAGCCTCTAACCTCTAGTCTCGGACTCTCGGGTTCTATCACCGGATCCACGATTTCTATCAACCTCTTACCCTCTATAGAACCAGGTCGCGCGTGATACAACTAAGTTTCGAAACCATCTCTCTCCTCTGACCTGTGTCTCATCAGTTGACTTTCTGGCACTCACTTTCTTTTCCCCCCTCTTTCTCAGGCAACTCCGACATTGTTCTAAGCTTAAGATCCAACAAAATTCCCCCAAATTCAACCCTCAATTTCTCTCTCTTCAAACCCTAATTATTCAATCATCATCTTCTTCTTCACTTCAATCCTCTGTAACAACAACATTCAACAAAAACCAAAATGAGTGTAATCGACATTCTCACAAGAGTCGAATCGATCTGTCAGAAATACGACAAATACGACGTCGAAAAACAAAGAGACTCCAATGTCACTGGTGACGACGCTTTCTCTCGCCTTTACTCTTCTGTCGAATCCGACATTAATTCCGCACTTCAGGTTTACTATTTTTTTTATTTTTAAATTTGATTTGATTTGAAAATTAGGGTTTCGGAAATTTGAAAATTTGGGGATTTTTTTTTTTTGACAATTTGTGTTGCAGAAAGCTGAAACTGCGGCAAGTGAGTCGAATAGAGCGTCTGTTGTGGCGTTGAATGCTGAGATTCGTCGTATTAAAACGAAATTATTGGAAGAATTGCCGAAATTGCAGCGATTAGCTCAAAAGAGGNGGGGGGTTTAGTTAAAAGGGGGTTTTTTTTTTTTTTTTTTTTTTTTTTTTAAATTTTTAATAATGTTATATAAGTTTGAATTTGTACTGGCATTTAGTTGAATTGTGTGTTATTTTCTTGGATCTGTGTTAATTTGATGTTCTGAAGTAGCAGCTAGCTTACTGTTTAGCATAATTTTGATAATTGAATGAAGAGGGAAAACATGATTACAAAAAATAAAATAAGATAAAATGATGAAATGTGTTTTTTTTTTTTTCATTTTTTTTTATGATTTGTAAATTGAATTGGTAATATCGTAATTTGGATCCATTCTTCTGTTTTAAAGATGTGATCTTTAAGTTGTTTTTTTTTTTTTAAATCTGGGAAGTAGTTTGAGGCTGAGTCAATGATATATTTGATGTTTAGTGAGTTAGTGATTTGAGGTGGGATCAGTGTTACCTAGTTCCCTAAAGTCCTAATCTACCAGTGAACCGCGAACTTTGATGAGTGAATTATGGTCGGTTTTGGTTTATTTTTGTCCCATTTTAGGTGAATTGTGAATTATGAAACCGAACAAATGGGCGAACTAGTTAACAATGTGTAGGGTGGATGAAGCTGTTGTGTATTTTACTGTAAGACAGAAGTGTCATTGTAGTTTTGGGTATTTGGTTTGAGGTTTATGTTGAATTATTGTAGGTGAAGGGGCTTTCGATTGAGGAGCTTGCGGCTCGTAATGATTTGGTCCTTGCATTGCCTGAAAGGATTCAAGCCATTCCAGATGGAACCCCAGCGGCTAAAAAGAATGGGGGATGGACTTCTGGCTTTACTTCTTCTGGTACTCGCCCAGAAATACGGTTTGATTCAGGTGCTTACTGAATTTTGTTTGAGCTGCATTTTAGAAATTTGTTTACTTTGGTTAATTATTATGACCTATGACTGTATGACTTTGATGCTTAGTATTGCTTATGGGATTATTATAATTCATTGTATCTTGCTGCCTGATAATGTTAGAGGGAAGATTTGATGAAGATTATTTACATGAAACCGAACAATCGAGCCAGTTTAAGCAAGAGTATGAAATGAGAAAAATTAAACAGGTAAGTTATCGTTGAGTATCGTTGTCATTCAGTTATGTTCTTTTTTGCATGTTGAATGCATCCTTGTTTTATTATGTTAATTTCAGTTTTTTTTGGCAGGATCAAGGTCTGGATATGATATCAGATGGTTTGGACACTTTGAAAAACATGGCACATGATATGAATGAGGTGTCTCTTCTTTTACTCTGTTGCTTCGTTAGGTTTTAGATATGTGTTCGTTTTTGTTGTTGCTTTCAAGTATCATACCACCAACTTCAATTTAATTGTCTACTGATGCAAATACAGGAAATGGACAGACAAGTTCCCTTAATGGATGAGATTGACACCAAGGTGAGCGACCTTTTAAGCTCAATGCTGCAGCTAATACTACAGTTGATGGAGCTTTCTGACCCAGAACTTACTCTGATATATATAGGTGGACAAGGCGGCTTCTGATCTCAAGAATACCAATGTCCGACTCAAGGACACTGTTACACAGGTACTTTAATTTCTCATAATTTTCAGCTAAATACATTTTCATGCATCGTGGATTCGTGGCTTTATTACCTTGTAATTTTTTTTCTATTATTAGTTATTTGGTATTTGGTTTTTGTCCCCTTCCAGCTGAGGTCTAGTCGAAACTTCTGCATTGATATCATTCTCTTGTGTATAATTCTTGGGATTGCAGCATATTTGTACAAGTAAGATCATCATTTACTCTTGCTTTATGTTTGAAGTACTTCTGGATTATATATATTAATTTTGGTGTAGAATGGGGAGAAGCATTTGATGATACTTGCTGTTGTCAAAAGCATGAATGTATATTGCATTAGTTGGGAAATCATTGAGCTTTGCTTTCCTTTATTGTCGTATGTCACATTGCCACCTCAGTTCAAAAGATTAGTCCATTTTTTTTCTCTATGCTTTAATCTTATTAAGGTCCATCACTTATCTAAACTTGTGATGAGCTACGAGCTATACATTAGCAAAGGTCTGTCTTATATCGTCTTTGCAAGATTAATGTTTTCTGCGTTGATAATGATCTAATGATGATTAATAAATAGTAATGGTCAAAATTTGTTAGGATTGAACATGATAGTCAAAGCAGCCCATCTTATTTAAAAAGGATGGAGTATGTTTTTCTCTAACGAGGGGTGTGAACAATATAGATAATTAGATACTGTCTTTAATCCTATGCATGAGATTGGCTGCACGATGCACTATCCATTCGATATATCTCTTTTGCAGAGTGGTATCCTATATATGAATTTAAATGATATGCTGTAACTCATCACTTTTGAAATTAAAGCTTGACTATTATTGTTCATGTACCTTACGTATTCCCTCTATCATAGTGTATTCCACATTACTGATGAAGAGTCCTTCCTTGGTAACCCATTCTGGATATCAATGATTATCCATTATATGTTAGCATCAGTAAATACTAATGTGTTTGGATACGATTTAAGGGAGGAAAGGGATGGGGAGGAAAAGGAAAGAAGGGGAGGTGAAGGAAGGGGAGGGGAGCATAAAGCACTTTCCTTTATTTGGATTGGAAAGAAAAGGGAGAGAGAGTGAGGGAGTTAGGGATCTGGAAAAAAATGATTAGGTGCAAGTAGAGAAAATGCAGTTATGGCGGTGGACTCTGTAATTCGTCCTAAAACAGAGAAGTAGAGGCAGAGACAAAGTAGACAGAAGTAGAGACAATTTTGAATTTTCCTTCAAATCCCAAAGGATTTCTTTGTTAAAGATGGAAGGAAATAATTTCCTTCCATTTCTCTTCCTCTTGAATCCTCCACCTCCATTTTTGCTATCCAAATAAAGGATATTACATCCCCTCC
>PYUH01004033.1:1937581-2021602 GCA_016808085.1 Suaeda aralocaspica | reverse complement strand
GGGGGGGGGGGGGTTGGGGTAAAACAGTAGATTACTCTCAGTTCATTCATCATTGAGTAATTAAGTTACCTGATTGTCATCAAAGCTATTGTTGAAAGATTGTTGTGCTTCATTTGGGATTTCCTTCACACAGTAGCAACACACCAAAGTTGGGGTGGCCAAACAACTTCAATTATGGATGATGAAAGTAGAGCAACAATTTTTTCAAAACATATGAATGGGGATTTCCTTTATTTTGACATCATGTTAGATGTCTTTTACTACATATATTATACTCGTATTAGTTTTGCATTATACCAAAAATTACAAAAAGTAACATTCAATTATGAACTTTGTCAAACATCATATTCTTGATATAATTCCAACTGATGACTAGGGCATCGCCCAGGGCAAAAATACTAGTTTATACTAATATATAATACTACCTCAATTTTCAATTAATTGTAACACTTAAATATTTTATGTGAGACATAAAATATTCAATTGTTACAATTAATTGAAAACGAACGTACTTCCTCCGTTTCCTATTATTCTTAATGGTCACTATTCACCCTCTCATTTTGATATATGATATAATAATAATGGTGGGGTCAAATTGGGGTAATAATTGAAGAGAGAGAAACAAGTTGCAACTAATAGAAGCTTGATTAGTGGGTAATGGGTGGGATCCATTTTAATAAAAAAATGTTAAAATTCTAATAAAGTTGTAATGTAAAGAAAACTATGGAACATAGAGAAACAATATATGTAAAGAAAAATAGGGAATGGAGGAAGTAGTAAAAGATTTTTTCAAGTTGAATTGATTATATGCTAGAATTGAAGTTAAAGAACTTAATAGAAGTACTTTTCATTTTATTATTGAAAGTTTTCATATTTTTAGGACAATTAGATGAATTTATAAAAAAACAAAATTGATATTATTCCATATATTTTGACGAATAATTTATACTGTATTTGATGTGATTTATGGTATCCTTTATCATCCATTATAATATAGTTTTTTTTTTTACAAAATTTCTGATAAATTTATTTTAGTGTTTTTTCATAAACTTATTAAAAGAAAGATATTGTTAAATTAGATTTAATTTATTAATGAAAATGAACAAAATAAATTATAAGCATATAATTAATAAAATCTATATATTTTTTTGAAACAAATTAATCTATTATTATATAATAATTTAAAGTTATTTAAAAGATACAAATAATCTACAAATCTAATTTTGAACAATTATAAAAATAACGAATAGCTATATTTCTTGCAATATCAACCATTGTTTTTAAATTAATAATTCGTATATGTTAATTCAAACAAACAAGAGATTAGTCTAATTATTATAGGTTTGAAGTACATTATCTTTACATAAATCTAAGTGTTAATTAACTTTCGAAAAATTAGTCATTTTAGTCCTTCTATGACTGATTGATGCTATGATTACGTCTTTGAAACATAACAAGTTTAGTTCTGGCTCTGATTAAACTACTTGTTTGTGTTCATGGGTGATTGCTTATTGCTAATGCATTTATCAACCCAATTACTTGGGTGGTATCGTTATTTACTTTTAGTATTCTAATTTTTTAACTAAAACCTAAAAATAGAAAACAAAAAAATTGTGATTTTACTTTTATGTTGTTTGTTTCGTATTTGTAACAAAATTTGACCAATGTATGACATATATCATATAGTTTTGAAATCTAAAAAATAGAAAACCATAACAATGCCCTCTAAAAAAAACCATAACAATGCCGAATAGACCCCCAACAAAATCCGATGATTATCCTCTATAATCATGAGAAGTATAAAATATGATGGGTATAAAAAAAAAATTAAATTCATTCAAATCTAATTCAAAGGACAGACAGTAGATACGAATGTTAGTAAAATGCAGCAGCTAGTTGGAGTACCCAATGTTGACTCAAATACATGTGCATTTTACTACATCGTCATTTCTACTACAATGATATTTTAGTTAAGAAAAATTTAATTAAGGAACAATTTCTTAGTAGAATGATTAAGAATGATCTGCTACAAAACAAGCACAAACTTCCAAACGTACTAGTGTAATTTTTTTTACATTATAGAAGCAAGTGTGACAAAAAAAAAATGTACTTGATAACGTGACATGCCAACGCATTTGGTGGAACAATATACTACGTAATTTGAACATCAAGTTTTTACAAAAAATTTAATATGACTTCACTATTTGTATTTGTATTATGTGAACAAAATCTTTATTATTAATTGGGACAATCTCAATTTTGACAATTCGGAAAAATAATGGTTCTAAACCCACATTTAAAGTACCGGTATGTATAAAATAGTACTCCATACTAATTAATTAACTAAGTATGGTTCCGTATAAAGCTTCAACGACTGTACGTGAAAATAATTGTAAAATACTAATAGCCTTATATTTATGTTAGCTTATTATGTTACAAATCTTACAATGTCTTTGGCTTCAAACTTTCAACTTTAGTCTCGGATAAAATACAATCCTAAAAGTAAAAAGTACAAAAACCATTTCAAATTATTGCTAGGTTTAAATTATTTTATGAAGGACACAAGTCAAATTGAAGAAGTTGAGAATTCTAAAAAATAAGTTCTCAAGTACGTATTTCAACACAATCAACCACTGGAACAAGTTACAATAATTACTTTACGCGAAACTTGGAATTGAAAGGGGTGACATAGCATTATATCAAAGCTAGTGTCATCAAACAATGAAATTAAAAGGTCTTTACAAATTTTCATTTCTATGATACACTATATAAATTATTTTTTGGCCTCAACTATTAGCTTAGACTTTTAGTTGAATTGATCCTCTAATATTCTATGCTAATTATATTATACATATAACATATAATCACGAGTGACTTGCACGATAAGTAGACCAATTTAATCGCTTTTTTAAGACTCACTAATTACTTTAACCTTGGTTGAAAAATAACTATGGAAAAAGTCTTGTTTTGAGAATAGGGTATCAACTATAATAAGTATGGTTTCGTACATTATGCGATTATTTTTACTTATTTTTACTGATATATACTTACTAGTAGGGACAAATTTTGATGCTAAACCAATTACTATGGTTACTTAGGTTGCAATTTATTAGAAGTAAGATAAAAGAAGGCACATGGACACATCACACATGGTTATGTAGAAGTCGTAGAGTATATAGAGTAGTGTATATATACTCCTATGATATGCATGAATTGCTTTGGGATGTCGTATATGGTCGGACCATTTAATAACTATATACAATTATTATAATTATATTATAATACCGGGATTTAGGGTTTTGATTCATAAAAAATATGATAAGAAGACTTATTCTAGTGTGCGTCTCCATACGTGTGCATGAGAATTTCCATGTTCTTGCTCATATTTTTATCTTAATTAATACTAATTGTAATTTAAACCCCACTATAATATTATTAAATTAGGATTGTAAATTAGGAGTATCGTAAGTTTGTTAGATGGGTCCAAACGCATGAAGCCAAAAGTGTTTGAATAATTTATATGTTTTATGATGATATGTACTTCTAATAATATAGCATTTAATTAATCAATTAATACATAATTAAATTAATATAATTGATAATTATTAATTCGAGAGTTTATGATCTAATCTATGATTTTCAATCTTTGGTCAGGGGGCCAAGTTACATATTCGTTCTTGTCACTAAGTTTCTGTTTGCATCTACCCAATAAATTCTTTTTATTTTTTTTAAATTTATTTATTTATTTATTTATTGTTGAAGATTCAATTGAATTGATTGAAGAAGCAATTATTCTACAACTTTATTGCAAGATAGAACTAGAATGATTAGTATGAAAAGTTCCTTCAATAAGATAAGATAAGTATGACCTTTTTAGAGAATGATCTCTAAAATTGCATGCCTAATAACTCTGTCTTGCTTTGCATTGCATTGCATTGCATTGCATTACATGCATATAATACTACTATGTTGGTATCTATTAGATAAGATCATTGAATGCAAAAATTGTTGTTTTAATTTGTCAAGAGTTTTGAGATGCTAATCACTATGAGCGCACTATTTCAAGTTTTCTTCATATGTACGTAGTATTATGTGATACAAATCATACAATATGTTAGTATATAAACTATTCTCAGACATCAACCATCAGTTTATTGTTCTTATATAATGAATCAATGGAATATTGTAATATTGATTTTATTTCAAACACTTTTTTTTGAGTGGTTTCATTCCATTTGCCTTAACAATTTTCAAGTATATATATATTTTGATTCTAGATTGAAACTACGTACTTTCTTTCATCGTTTTCTCCACTAAGACAAAAAATTTATGCAGTTAAAATTAAACATTTACAAGCAAGTAGAAGATTTCATATATCCACAACTATGCAAAAAAAATTGAAGCATATATCACTTCAAATAATCCTCCAGTCATGGCAAAAGACCGTAACATTAAAACCATCGTATGTTGTGGTTTTGGGCCAAAATCATAACAAAGTTAATATATGCACCAATCACATATCTTTCGTTTCTTAATTAACAATCAGTCCGTATATATAATTAAGATAAAAGATTGGCGCAATTACATGTGACCATGTACATATATTTATAGGAAAAAGAAAAACACACATGTCCCAAATGATTATGATCAATCAAGAGCAATGACACAATGACACTCATATAGTCATATAATCTAAAGGGAGCATAGAAAGAGCATCATTCCACATGGAATGCACCCCAATAGGGCAATAGCTATCATCTATCTCACCATAACAACAAAACACTTTTCATAGATCAAAGTGCCCCCATCCATGCAACTGAACACCACCCGGCCCATTTCAGTACAATCCTACTGGGTCCCACCCTCTAAGCCTTAAAGGTCAGAAAAGTTGTAGACAGCCTTCACGGACAGCATCGTATTAATAAATAAATTACCTTGATTACTGTAACAATATTTTTTTGGTCAATTATACCTATTTTTTTATCCGACAAGAATCAATTTAACCGTAAATTATTAGGACCTATTTGTTAGCAATCTTGTTAACAAGTGCCTTTGGGTGTTAGATAAGTATAAAATATAGTTACTAAAATGATATTAATTTGGAAATTCAAGCTATGTAATTAATATTTAATCAAAATTAATGTTTTCACTTTTATAATGCTTATTTAACGCTTTCGGAGTGCTTGTTAAGTTTTGTCTTTTGCTAGATTGTTGATATAGTAGGAATTAAGATGAAATCAACTGAAAACAACTGAACTGAAATGAACTAATTAGAGCTGAACTAAACTGAAATTCTACCTTCGGCTTATAAACATCATGATTGATTTCATATTTGAAATTCTATACTACTTAAGATTAAAATGTGTATGAAAAAATAATTTTATATCCGATGCTGAATGATATACTTCCAAAACAAGGAATGAATGAATTTGTAACCTTCTTTGCAAATGCAGAATGAATGATATTTAAATAATCATCAATTTGTAACCTTTTTCTTAATTATGCAATGGTTAAAAAAAATAAATTTAAAAACCTAAGATTACTATAAGTTGGTAAATTACTGATTTGTACGAGTAAATCTGTTGACAATCCAATGCTAGCTTACTTTATGCATGGTTAGTTGGTTACAGTATAAACAGATATAGTAGGGTCCTATTGTAATTATGACTTAATCATATATTGTGAAAAGACCATAAAAAAGGTGACTGACTTTTCTAAGCTTCGAAAGTATTAAACGTATCATCATCCACACACTTAGGTTATATAATTCCACCCAATGCCTTTCTGCTTTTACCTTTTGCTAAAACATCACTAAAATCAAAAATCATACACATGAATATTAATTATAATTACTATTACAATTACCATTATTCAATAATATTACTATAATAATACTAATGCATGTAATGTAATACTTGTATACTATATTATTCAATAATACTGCATTAATATGCATTTGGTATATTTTTATTTATCTCACTTGAAGTAGTTTGTATTAATGTTATCACTATTACTCGGTATTATTGTTGTTACGAACTATTATTACATACTATTACTGATATTATTATTACTATTACGGAGTATTCTAATATCGTTATTCTACTTCGTCACTTTAAATTTGACACAAATGAGATACTTAAGTCCTTTTGTTTGGTGAATTTTTAAGTATTTAGATTTTTTATCTTTTGCACTTTAAACTATCAATTTGCCAACCAAAAATATTTAGTCTCTATCAAGGACAAAGACTATTGATAAAGACATGAATTTCAGTCACAACATACGATTAATTAGTATATAGAGTATTGGTTGAAAAACAAATTATTTTGGGTTCACCAGTTAGTAGTTAATTGAAACAATAATAGAGCAAGTAATTAACAAATAATTGGTTTTTGTGTAACCTTTTAAATATATATCTTGCTATAGATTACGTATGGGGATATTTATTAAAATTGAAGTCAAGCTTTGTCGAGTTGAGCTAACATAGCTCTTAAGTAGGCGTGTATGATTTTATTTTGATTTAAGTGGAGATTTGATCGAGATAAGGTAGAGTATGTAGCTAGTGAGTTGTCTTATCTCATAAGCACCTCTAATTAATTATATTGATATTATATTTCATGTAATCAGTACAATAATGGTTCCTACAATCTTATACCAATTATATATATATATATATTTTTTTTTTGACATTTTATTTACAAGTATTTGTACATTATATACAATTTGTATAAACATATATGCATAATTTTGGATTATTATTTTATTATTTTATTTCAACCTAGGCCTTTTTATTCTAACTCTACACTGAAACAGTGTAACGAATAAGAAGTTAAAAAATATTATTGCCTCCATTTAAATTTATTCTTTGTATAGGTTTTGATACACATGTTTAAATGTCATTCTCTTTCCTCTTTATAAAAAGTATAAAAATACATATTAAAAAATTCCACATGCATTTAGATTAACCTAGCAAAATCTATTCTTTATAAACAGTTTTCGACTTTTCGATGCACATGTTTAAACGTCAATATACGTTACTGCAAATTTCTTATTATGTATATTGAACATTTCTTATTTCAAAACTTTAATTTCTCTTTCCTTGTACTTGTACCAAAAAAAGGCAATAGTAAATAATATCAATAGAAACGAATGAAGTATCTACACCTAACAAAATCTAAACTTAATTTTTACTCCACTTTAAACTAATTAATTGACCACAACAAAACAATATACATTCTACACTTTTATATGATTAATATAAATATAATCATTTGAAATTCAAATATAAAAGGGTAATTTTTTTTTTTTTCAATATGTTACTAAAAGACAATGAGATAAAACCCAGAGTTGAGTCTACAATAATCCTACTTCATTTTGGGAACAATCACAAGCACCTACATACATACATAATTAGACAGTATTTCACCTAATCCCTTAAATTATTATTATTATTATTATTATTATTTTAAATCACGGGGAAGAAAGAGAAAATTTGAGGGCCCTCCATTTTTAAATCTATGGCTCATAGATAACGACTATCTTATTAATAGAACATATATGCTTATTTAGTTAGACAACAAACACACAAATGAAATAATATTCTCTCTACTCCTCTTCATCTTCATTGTAAATTTTTTTTTGGTGTTTTCCTCTTTGAAGATCAAAACAAAAACAATAACAAAAACAAATTAATCGAATTTTTATTATCGAGTTTATATGATTTGATTATTTATGACTATTAAGTACTACACACAAGACGCCGTCTAACCGGTGTCTGTAGTATAGTACTCGGTAGTAGTATTAGTAGTAGTAGTTGTTGTTCCAGTAGTTCGTTTTTGGGGTTTTCTTGTTCTTTTGGCATAATCCAAAGGAAGAGGAGAGTCAAAATTAAACATTATTCCAATAAACACCCAAAAACATACATACTCTTTTCTGTTTGTTTCTCACGGAAAAAAAATAATAAGTAGTCACTCTATCTACTTGTTGCTTTCTTTAATTTGTTACTCTTCTTAAATTTAGTGTTTATTTTCTTGGAAGTTAGTTGTTTTTATTTCAAGAGTTGATATAAAATCCAAAACCCAAGAAAAACAAGCATGAATTTACAAGCTATTGGAGATGGGTTTTCTTTGCCTTATCAAAATCATCTTCAACAACAACTATTACAACAACAACAACAACAAAACCCTAATAACCCTAAGCCTTCTTCCAACAATAACAATAGTAATAGTAATAGTAATCCGCCTTCGAAGAAGAAGCGAAATCTACCAGGAACTCCAGGCAAGCTACTAACTAACTATGCATTTGTTGATCTTCATTTAAACTTCATTCATTTATATCTATTGATTTTCTTTAGTTTTAGATATTACTTTGATTTTTGTTGTTGTTGTTATCGTCGTTGTTTTGCTATAATATGTTGATGCTAGGACAATCATAGATTTGAAGCTAAATTAAGTTTAATCTCTTAAAATTAATTATCTTGAATTTAGATATTTTATTTAATAATAATAACAACTATATATATATATATGGTATCCAAAGCTTGAAACTAAGCATTAATCGAGCTAGGTTAGATAGACCGACCTCTGGTTAAGTGAGTCATCACGTAATTAACTATGACCGATTGACATATGGTATGATGAGAAAAACATGTATAGTTGTGTCATATAGTAGCTATATATATATGCTTAATTATTATACTACGTACAACAAATTGAGTCCCTAACCCTAGATATAACTAATAATTCACCAAATTAAAGGATCATCTACTTTAATTTTAACATTTAGAATTAGAAACTTTGATTTACATGTAGCATCATTATTAATGATTAATTCATACACACATATATAAACAGATCCAGATGCAGAAGTCATCGCGCTATCGCCGAAGACACTCATGGCAACAAACAGATTCATATGTGAAATATGCAACAAAGGGTTCCAAAGAGATCAAAACCTACAACTTCATAGAAGAGGTCACAACTTACCATGGAAACTAAGGCAAAGAACAAACAAAGAAGTAAAGAAGAAAGTTTATATATGTCCTGAAAAAACATGTGTTCATCATGAGGCTTCAAGAGCACTTGGTGATCTCACAGGAATTAAGAAACATTTCAGCAGAAAACATGGTGAAAAAAAATGGAAATGTGATAAATGTTCTAAAAAATATGCTGTTCAATCTGATTGGAAAGCTCATTCTAAGACTTGTGGTACTAGAGAGTACAAATGTGACTGTGGTACACTTTTTTCCAGGTATAATTATAATAATAATAATAATAATCATACACCATTTAATTTTTATTCCTCATTTATTACCTTCATTTATTTTTTATTACCTTTATTTCTTTATTTAGATTATGTGCTTTGAACATTTATTATGAGTAAGTCTAAATATAGAAGTATATTTTGGGCATTTGGGGGTGTATTAGTTATGTGTATATATGTGAGAGTGCACTAACATATAGCTTTGCTGGTTAGAGTTTTTCTCTTGGTTTCTGGAAGTCTCGAGATCAATTTTCATCATATGTCTTTATTTTGTACGTGACTCCTTAGATCCCAAAAGTAATGTGAAGGACTTGTAATAATAATAATATATAATTCGTAATAATTTTGTGGATTTATTTTAGTCCGTTTGTTTTTGTTGTTTATGTCGTGAGATTGATGATTTAGAGGGTGTTAATGTTTTTGTAGGAAAGATAGTTTTATCACACACAGAGCATTTTGTGATGCATTGGCTGAAGAAAATGTGAGGGCTACTACTTCATCTATTGTTGGACCTTCAAGTTTAAGTTTCAATGGTGATGCTAGTAGCAATAAGTCTGTTGGATTTCAACATGGATTTGTTAGTCAAGGGCTTCAAGACCATGCCACTGAAGTTTCACAGCCGTTCAGCTCGCTATTCCGGCCTGATTTTAACTCCATGGCCGGCGGAAACAATCTCAATGCAGGTAAACACAAGTTGTGATTACATATATGTACATGGAAATATGGGATGTATTCATAGTTTTGTTTGAACCACTAATGTGACTGGATATGTGACTGTGACTGTGACTGTGACTATGTGAGTATATATATGCTACACATGCTAAACTGAATTGAAATGAATGAATCGACCATACTTTAGTTATAAATTAATGTTCGTACTAACTACTAAGCAAAACTAAACAGAAATTTTGTTTAAAAAACACATGTTCAAAAGAATAGGCCTATGTGACAAGTTGTATGTTTTAAGTGTGCCGATTGACAGTGATCAGCGCAATTTGTCTCATACATTATTCCATCAATTTGACAATGATTTAGGCAATTTGTCTCGTATAATATTTCATTAATTTGACAATGTATGATTTTGGCAAATTGTCCCTTAGATTACTCCATTAATAAGCTGGTTTCATAAATCAGATCCAAGAACCAAATGATTAATGAATCTAATGAACATACTTAGGCTCAATTAACGTGTAATTAGTAATCAGAATTTTGGTAGGGCTTAAAATATAGAAATGAACAAAAGTTGAAGCATTATTGCTCTATTATAGGTTGTGATATGGCAGCCTTATATTTCAACTGTTTGTCTCTTTCTAAAATAAGTACGTACTTCCATTATCAAACTTATCTTAGGAACATTTTACACACGATACAAATTCACAATTAAGTTGCAAATTAATAAGTTTATTAATTATTACATGAATAATTATGCTTCATTAACTAAAGGAGTAACACATAAGGGGTATGTGTTGTGCACATTTTTATGAGAGGGATTACAATTTACAAACACAAAATTAATTAAGAGTGTATATATCTTGCTCAATGACTATATACCAATGTATGTGTATTGTGTACTTAATGAATTAACTTATGTAGGTTTGCCGGAGATGATGCAAATGGCAACAACAAACAACCTTTATGGCTCATCGTCGATTCAAAATTTTATGATGAACAACCAATTCTCGTCCTTAGATAGGAATGCTATGACACAACCGCCAACAACATCAACCACGTCTAGTCTTTCATTGTCGTCATTTCCACTTGCACTCAAGGAGGAAGGAAGAAATAACATGAACAACAAGAATATCATGGTTGACAGTTTAGGCTCTTTATACTCACATGACCAAAACAACACCCCATCTTCATCGTCGAATCCCTCTACACCAATGTCAGCAACCGCGCTCCTACAAAAAGCTGCTCAAATGGGTTCAACTCGGAGTAACCCTTCTTTTCTAGGGACATCTCAAGGAGTCATGTCAAGTTCATCAGCTAACAACAATTTCAAATGTAATGAGTCACAAGTTCAACAACATCCCTCAGTTGATCCTGAACAACAAGACAAAAATCTATCAAGCGCCCCAGTATCCAATGCTGGGGCATCTGGTGGTGGTGGTAGCAACATTATAGGTTCTACCGGGAGGTCCAACACCAATAATGTGAGTCCCATCAACACGACTTCTATGAGCAACCTTAGTCAGATGATGATGCAACCTGGTGCAAATACAACTATAAACAACTCGAACCAACAACTCAAGCTCCCATCTGTCTCAAATGCTCTAACTAGAGATTTCCTTGGCATGGGAGCTGGGGATGGAAGTGGTCGCGCGTTTTTACCCCATGAGCTTGCCAATTTTGCTTCTTTGGCCTCAAGCATGGGACTTGATCACCATTTTGGTAACAAGTAGCTAGCTAGCTCTAAATTAAATTAGCAATTTTGCTATGTAATTATAGCTAGCAAACACCAAATGTATTATGATAATCATGCTATCTTATTATTGGGGCAGTAAAAAAAAACCACAAATTGTTACAAGTTGAGGCCACGGTAAAATGACTATTGGACGTAGTATATTGTTTTTTAGTTCGTTGGAGAGTACGTTCAACTCCATGTTGTTTGTTGAATTGTAAGAAAAGGGAAATTAAGTGGGGTTACGATGATGCATGTTTTCGTAGCTATATTGTTGTTTTCTTAGTGTATCTTTAGCCTTTTGGTTTGCTATTATGAATTAGTATTTTTTTTCCATTATCATATTGTATTTCATCACAAATAATAGTGAATTAAGATTAGTGATTATATATCATAATAATATAGTTAAAAATTTTGAAGTCTTTATAACCCATGCCACGTTATAAGTTGGCATGGGTTGTTTCCTCCGATCCGTCCCATGGACTAAATGGCTTTGAATATTTGAGAAAGGCCGGGGGCCTAAAATCATATCACGGTGGGTATTCTTGGTAATGGTATGATTATGGGTTATGCTGAAAGCTTTTTTTGCCGACTTTGGATTGTGTATCTAATCATATAAGCTAAGGTGGAGTTGAGGGTGGCAATTAATACTCATGGCCTTGATTTTGCAAGAGAGTATATATGGAATTCGCCGGCTAGTACTCTCACTAAATTCTCCGGAGAATTATCTTTTGCATCCAAATTCTCTATCTTAACTCTTAAGCTTGGTGTATCTACTTCAATTGAAGTGTATAGAACTACACAGATTATATTTTACCCTAGTTATCAATTTGTGCAATTTGAGGACACTAAACATCCCAAATTACAAGAAGCGCCAATGTAGAAAGAACATGTGTCAAAGTAAAAACCGCAAAAAGTTGGATTGTTGGAGTTTCTTGAAGCTCTGACTCTTAAAACATTTCATTTTCCAATGAAAATGTATAGAGCACCTCGTCTCAAATAAAAAGGCAATTTGACATTGGTAAGTCAGCCATATTGTGCACTTGAAAAACCCAACAACGATGTTTTCGGAGACCAAATGGGTTAGCAATGTAGCATTGCTAGTCACGAGGGCTGGTTTGCTTGTGTGCTTAAGACTTTGAAATGAGCATTAGGCATAAACCAAATAAAATTGAGCGTAACTAAACTTAAAGCGTTAAATGTATCTACTCCGGTACTACATATATGAAAGTTAACTACTACGTACTTGTCCATACTGATTATTCGATCAACCAGGCCAAAAGATAAGTCCAACACAACAAGGTCTTCATGATTATTATTGTTGTCGTTGATTATTTTATTATTATTATTATTATTTGGGTGTAATTGTGTGAAGGAGACACAAGGGTGATACATATTATACAATAGAAATGGAAGATTCGAACAAGATGACCTAAGACTTCAATCTTAACCGGCGGACTAAGATATCGTGGGTAATTGTATTATTGCAAAAACTTGTATAAGACGGTTTTATTTGGTAAGACTACTAAATAGTTGTATGTATATGGATACAAAAACTTATATAAGAGTTTGTTATTTGATAAGATTGTTTAAAAACAGGACTATAATGGATACTAGTTAAAGAAAATTGATATTCAGAAATTATTGTAAAAATAATTATTGTGAAATTAAAGTTAAGTTTTATATTGTGTAAAATAAATGAGATAAATAATGTTAAAATATTTTTGTATCTTAATACCTTAATAAAATAAATTGTACTCATAATATATATGTTTTATTACATAAATTGTATTATTACATATTGAAAATACAAATACTATACAAATCAAATTTTGAAATATTATCAAAATATAAAATAATAATAATAGTTTTAATAGAAATAATTAATTTTAAAATTGTAATATAGTAATTATTTCGATTGGAAACAATAAATATAAAAGTGTTATTCTTTCTTCACACATTCAATTTACATAGTTTTCTATAATATAATTATTGATATAACTATAAGCATCTAGAACTTTTTTAAGTCACGACCTTTCCCCACTAATAAAGATCATATTACTCTTTTTTTTAATAATATGTTGAATTTTCATAAATTAAACAGAGTTTACAATACGAGCATTACTATCTCTTACAAAACAACAAGCTTATATTAATCTTTTCGCTTGGCATGCCGATATCAAATTTAGATAGGAGAACAAGTGGAGATATGTGTCGAAACCATGGCACGAGAACCTCAAAAATGTATGACACTCAACAAAAGGACAAACATACAGGAAAGACAAAAACTGCATTGCTAGATTGCAAACATACAAGAAAGACAAAAACTGCATAGCTAGATTGCAAAAGAGGAGCAATCCAAGGGATCTAAATTCAGTTGGGATTCCTAGCTCCAACGAACACGAGTAACATTTTCCTGTGACTCACTACTCTGGTAATTGGGTAGTACTTTTAATCCCTCCTCCAAAGAGGAAAGGCCAACTTTCAGTGGATTGCTATGAACCCTTGAGGTTTTCATTAGAAAGCCTTATTCGAATATGATTTTTTGAATGCAATTACTTCACTTAACATTGCCGACATAACATAACTAACAACCTTTATCACTGAAACAGAAATAACAATTAACAGTTTAGCTCTATGCCCAAATTCGTTCACCAACCAAACTCCTAAAAGACAAGAAAAAAGAAACACACCTGGTAAAAGAACCAAACACTACAAAAAAAGTGAAATTAGCAACCACTGAAATTGGTTGCTAAGCATGGAAAATCGTTGCTATTATGCCTAGCGACCAAATTGCCAACCAAATATGCTAGTTGCTATATAGGTGGTAGCCATTGAAATTTAGCAACCAATTGTTTGTAAATTTGGTTGCCATTTAGCAACCAACTAAAAATTCGTTACCAATTATAGCAACCATATTTTTATATTTGGTTGCCACACTAGATGTTAACTTTCCCTATATAACAACCAAATTATCATTTTTCGTTGCCAAATAGCAACCAAATCTAACAATTTTGGTTGCCAAATTTTTCAAAAATGTTTAAAGAAACTATCTCTACACTTAACTATCAACTTCCCAAGGAGGTCACCCATCCTACCACTACTCTTGATCGAGCACGCTTAACTTTTGAGTATCTTAGTACATAAGCGGCTTAAAAGGAAGATGTATCTTGTTACCAATAATAGTATAGCAAATGTTTTTAAAGCAATCATGGATAAGATTAGCAACCAGTTTTTTGATATTTGGTTGCCAATTAGCAACCAATTAGATATTTGGTTTCCAATTAGCAACCAATTAAAAATCATTTGGTTGCCATGTTTTGTGCATAAGCTTAGCAACCATTTTAAAAAAAATTTGGTTGCCATTATTTAGTAGCAACCAATTTAAAACCATTTGGTTGCCAATTTTAGTGCATAATTTTAGCAACTATTTTTTTGGTGATTGGTTGCATTTAGCATCCATTAAAAAATCATTTGGTTGTCAAATTTGGTGCATAAGTTTAGCAACTATTTCTTCAATATTTGTTGCTAGTTAGTAACCAAATATAAATCATTTGGTTGTCAATTTTAGTACATAAATTTAACAACCATTTTTTGATATT
Source organism: Suaeda aralocaspica (assembly GCA_016808085.1). Taxonomy (NCBI): domain Eukaryota; kingdom Viridiplantae; phylum Streptophyta; class Magnoliopsida; order Caryophyllales; family Amaranthaceae; genus Suaeda; species Suaeda aralocaspica. The sequence goes on along the minus strand of PYUH01004033.1, from coordinate 2,006,341 downwards.
TTGTTGCCAATTTTGCAACCAATTTAAAATGGTTGCCAAAATTAGTTGCTAAATTGACTTATTTTTGTAGTGAAACAACCAAAAGGGAAATTCGGCATCCCTAACTACCAAAGTTCCAAACAACATCACTCCTTTTTTTCCGCTATAAAAAAAAAAAAAAATCTGCCTAGCAACATCTATACCCGGAATACACCCAAAGACAAACACCTGCCACACTAATGAACAAGCAAGAAAGCAAACTAGAAACCCGAAATATTAAAAAAGCCTCACAAACATAATTGAACAAAGTGAGTAAGAACAACTAATCACAATAGGTGAACACACACAATTAGAGGAACAGAGAACAAGTTCTATTTCAAAGGCCAAAAAACGCTAATCCTAACTCTAACTTTACCTTTACCGGGGAGAAACTTTCTTTAAAGCCACTTCTGAAAGTTAATATCTTAACTTGATATGTATATGGAGTAAAACTGGAATGTTTTGGTTTAATCTTCATGATTTATTAAAGTGACCCTTTACCTTTGCTGTTAGAGCAATATTTATAGAAGTGCGGGCCTTTTTTTTTTTCCTTCTTCGGTCAGTGGCTCTATTTTTTTTTTTTTTACTGGATCAGTGGCGTTTGAATGTTTGATAGATGATGAGGTGGTCGCAAATCTTACCAGAATAAAAGCCTAATAAAATCTCATAATATTGTAGTAACGTAAGTCGGGGTCGATCTCACAGAAAAGGTTTAATTAATTAACGGTTGCTATGATAACAATGGATAGAGTCGATGAAAATAAGGAGTTGAATGATCTAAATCTATTTATATACTAATGAAATAAAACTAAAAACTATAAATAAAAAGGTCGTAGAATTAAGTATAACCACTAGCATAATTAATATAAAACTAATTCGTGACTCAAATTAATACAAATTATTCAAGAGGAAAGGTATGGCCTAAAAATACCATAACTCTCTCCCGAGTATCTATGGCTTCCCTAATTCGCAATTATTTCTACTCTCGTGAAATCTTACAATTTAGAGACATTAAACACGACACCCTAGTTTCCTAATAGGGTGGAGAATTTCATGTCCTTAATTGAAATAATCAAATATGTCAAAACTCAACTCTTGTTGTAATAGACACAAAGAAATCATAACAATACTAATTATCCCTAATCTAGTATTGACGAAAACACAATTAATTAAGCAAGAACATATTATATTAAATTGGGGATTTGAAAAGTAATTAAACAACTAAAACATACTTATTGAAAGAGAAAAGAATAAATTAAAGATAACATGCAAAACAAGAAACATATGATTGTACTAGAAGAATTAGGACCTGTTTACTTCAGCTTAAAATCCGTTCAATTCAATTTAATTCAGTTCAGCTCAGTTCTTCTCTTATTTTGCTATTCATTAATACTTCATAAAAACTTTCAGTTCATTTCAATTCAGCTACTTTCAGCTGAAGTAAACAAGCTCTTATGAAAACTAGTTAACAAAGTTAAAGAAAACAAGAATTGCTAATTAATGGTACCAGCCAAAAGTGGCGAAAGAAAATCCTCCACCCCTAATATCTCTCCTAGAGGAAGTAGTGGAAGCCCCCTCCTAAACATATTACTAAAGCAGTAAAGCTTATCTATACTAGTACTTGCTTATTAATGGGCCTTGTCATGTATTAAAATATTATGCAGCAAAACCCAAAATTACGATCAACGTAAAGCGACCAGGTGGGGCCTCGACCAATGGGAACAAAGCAGCGCATGCTGGTGCCGGTTCCTGTTGGGATGTGTCAACTTTGAGGGGTTGTAACTTGAGTTCTAGACATTAAAATGGGGTGTGTGATTTATCGTTGCGAAGCTCTTTGAATATAGTTTCCAAAGAAACTTGAATCGCAACAATCCAACAAGTATATTTTGAGATATGGCAATAATAGTGAGCGTTGGTCAAACTGAACTTTCCTAAACGTCAACATTTCTTCGATTTTTTCAATTTCATCCCAATAAGTTACGTCATAAACCTCATAGATGCTAAATAGACTTCAAGTGATGATAACCCTAAGCTAAACGTCCATAATATCCAACGTCATTAATATACTTATATATATCGGGTGAGGATCCCATGAGAACTCTCTTTGCATGAGAACCGTGAGAACTGCTAAATAACGACCGTATTATATATAGGAAGAGGTTCAAATGAGAACTCTCCTTACCTGAGAACTACGTCCAAACTGCTTTATTCAATTTTTTTTTTTTTTTTTTTACTTTTCTACGTGTTATGGTGTTACTTTATATCTATTTTAATAATAACAAGGTATAAACATTTATTTCAAGTGTTTTAAGCTATCTTATAAAATTGACCTATAAGTAGTAACTATGACCAACTAAATAGTAAACGATTTTCAAAAGCCTAAAAAATTAACTAAACCTCATTTAAATTGAAAACTAAGGTTATACATAGTTATAATACATTGTTAATTAGTGATTGCAACTTTTAAATGTATTTAATACGGTCATTATTCAGTAGTTCTCACGGTTCTCATGCAAAGAGGGTTCTCATGGGATCCTCACCATATATATATATATATATATATATATATATATATATATTACCTCCGCTACAAATTAGTTGTAACAATGCATTATTTTATACCTCATAAACTATTATTAATTAATTTGTGGCGGAGACAATATGTATACTCATACATTAAAAGTCATACAATATCATATACATATGGATACATGTATATTAATTATTTGTTTAATTTAGAAAAAGGAGGGGTGATTATTCAATATCAGATATTGCATATATATTGGGTGTTTTAGTCAATTGTTGTGAACATATGTGAGGGGTCCCTACCCTTTAACTATTATAATAATAGAACAGTACTAAATAGTGCCATATATCTGATATTGCATACTACTTCCCCTAGAAAAAGTGCTTTGATCTACAAAAACATCCAACGTGTCAACTTCTAACAGGACAACAACCACCACGTCAGCAACCACAACAACAGATTTGCGTAATAATCCCACGTGGCAACCATCCATAGGTGAATAATACGTAGACTGCCATAATCAAGCTTTAGTTTCTTTCCATGTTTAAATCCTTTTTTTTTTCACAGGAAATCTAAATCATAATTTTTTTATTTTCCCAATTTATAAAGCCTACAAAATTAAATCTTTAAATAAAAACAGTGTAATTTACTTAATTTTCTCTCAATTTTAACTCTGGAATAATATAATTTGATCATAATAAAATAAAATAAAATTAAATTAAAATATTAGGGAATGATAAATCTACATCATATTTTCCCTTTTTCCATTGACATGGTAGCTTGGAGAGGATTTATTTTCACCATTTTTATCCTTAATTTTGTTTTAGCTTGTCATCTTCTTCTTCTTCAACCACTTGTTTCTGCTTCAGGTAATTTTTATAATTTTTTCGCTTAATTTTGTAATTTTTTTTTTGTTGTTGTTAATTTTCTGGAAAAATTGAGTGTTTGAGTGTTAATTAAGTTAAAGTTCATGATTTTGCTTGATTAATTCTATGAAGTTATTTTGAATTTCAATTTCACTAATTTAAGTTAGTTGCAATTAATTGTTAGGATATCTCAAAAAATCAAATTAATTAAATTGTTAGGTTTAAGTTATTGTTATGAACAACTAACAATCAACATTGTATTGGTGTAATTTGGAGTTGAATTAGTTGATTTTGGTTTGATATGGATCATACATTGGCAGCTTCTATGTTTGATGTTTGGAGTGTATTGCGAATTCGAGGTGTCGAATTTTTCAATAATTGTAAAGAATTAAGGGACTTTTGAGTGGTACATTGTGTGTGTATGTCATTTAGCTGCGTTTTTTGGGATGAGCAGGGATGAGCCGATGCGTTCGTGTTGTGTCATGGCTATTTTTTTTGGTGTTGTTAGGAAATTAGATTGATATTAGGGTGAGTGTTGATAGGAGGAGTGATCATTGTTTCATTCTTTAAAACTAGAAGGTTGCAAAGGATATTAATGTAGTGACGGACTCACGGGAGACTCACATTGAGGTTGTGCACGGCTACACCATATACGCGTTCTTATTGAATATTGTAAAATTTTGATTGATATTAGGGTGAGTTTTGATAGTAGTTGTGATCATTGTTTCGCTTCTTAAATTAGAAGCTTGGAACAATGGAATGGATATTAATGTAGTCATGGGGCTACTCACATTGAGGTTGTGCACCATACACACTTCTTATCGGGTATTGTAAAGAGAACAAAAAATTGTTTTTATTTTAGTCTTTCATAGGGTTTATGCCCCAAACTTGAGTGACAAGGTATTTGCATGAATTGCTTCTATCGGAATGCTCCATTGCTCAATGAAAGCTCTAATAAGTGCATATCACACGATAAGCCTAAATAAGTGGTTATCAACACTGTTCTTTACTAGTTTCTCTTTAACCACCTTTTCTTTGTCTGTTGTGGACTACTAGCTAATGTTGTTGTACTATGGAATTAAAAGTAGTTATTTATATATGGCTACACGCACTAATATAACTGGATATGTTGGAGTTCTGCTTAATGTAAACTTGTAAAGTGTCATTTGAACTTTTTAAAAATTAATTTATGTGATTTCTAATGTTCATTCAATATTAACCCGGTGTCTTTATTCTTGCTATGCAGAGGAAAGCCCTGTTAAAGCAAATGATTATTTAGAAAGGGCTGCACAAAGCATAAAAGTTAAACGCTATAGTGATGCACTGGAAGATCTTAATGCTGCAATTGAAGCAGATCCAACACTCTCTGAGGCATATTCACGTAGGGCAAATATTCTTCGTCAATTGTGCAGGTATTATTATTTTTATTTTTGTGTTATGCATTTCGTTGTCATTTTTTTTATTGGAACAAGAGTTTGTCTTGTTATTACGGTCCAGTTGGGCTTTTGGGGAATTGTGTCTTGTGTCTGTGGACGCGGAGATATTGGCTATGCCAAATTACATGTATTGTATTCTAATATTCTAGGGATCCTCTTTCTTACTAAATGATGTGCAGTATTGTATCACCACGAACATTTTCTTGAATTATACAGACTAAGCTGATTAGGTTGGAGATGAAGTTTGAACCATTGTTGTGAGTCTTGACTCCTGATAGGATTATTAAGCAATCACCTGTCAACGTTGTGAGAACCTAGTGTTTTCTTCACTTAATCCATTTACTTGGACAAGGAACCAAAATGTTTCAGTGCAAGCGAATGGAAAAGCTAGAGTACTGACACCTTGAAACACCTCCAGATACTACCTGTGAGTATATAGGTTATCTGAAACTACCCCTTTGCGATGTGTCAACTGATTGCTGAGTTGCTGCAGTGCCGCAGCATCCTATCCCTTTTAAACTACCATGATTGGGGTGGTTCATTTTTCTTTCTACTCAACCAACTTATTGTTTTTATATGCTGCGGTATGTTGATGTCTTGATGACACCTTTGATGTAAATCATAAAAAGAGGAAACCATTTTTGAAGCATATACTTCAATACATGTACGATGTACCTCTTTAAGCCCCTGTATTAATATTAAGAGACTCTGATATAAGATGATTTGATGATGTGCGATGTCATTGTAATATGCCCAAAGCTGAAATTGTAAAAGAACTTTGTAGAATCTCTTTCTAAGTTTCAGCATTAAAATGGATATGCTTCACAGCATGTACTGTTTAGGTCCTTCCAAAATCATCAAACTACTATAAATGTAGGTGAAACGATGCATGATTAACATAGATGTTACTGGAATGCTGGCTGTGTGAGGTGGAAGATCAGGGCACTTGGTGATATTACTTGAGGGGAGAAGACATGGTCAAGTTACTGTGACGTGGTTACTTGTTGGTCTAAAATTTTCTCCTCATCTATGGAAGATGCAGTGAGAAACATGCAGTACAGTAGAATTTTCAATTCCAGAATCCTAATCATGTCATTGGCATATGGTGAATATTTGGAAATTGCAGTCCCCTCTCTCTTTGTCTCTCCCTCCCTCCCTCTCCTAGTAATTTAATAGCATCTGGATTTTCTTGTGTAATGTTCCATTTTTCGAATGTAGGTACGATGAATCAGAGGTCAATTATAACAAGTATCTAGAATTCAAGCCTGGAAATGCTGCTGTTGAAAAGGAGCTTTCTCAGTTGCATCAGGCTCGAAGTGCTCTGGAAACAGCTACTAGCCTTTATGATTCAGGAGATCTTAAGAAAGCGTTGGAGTATGTTGACAAAGTTGTGCTTGTTTTCTCTCCTTCTTGCTCAAAGGTTTCAATTTCTTACTTATGATCTACCAAATGGTTCAAATATGTCAGCATATTAGATGTTTCTGTAGTTAGGAAACTTATTAACAAAACTACCTAATGATATGACAGGCCAAACATCTGAAGGTAAAATTGTTGTTGGCATCCAAAGATTATTCAGGTGCCATTGCTGAGACTGGTTATATTCTGAAAGAAGATGAGAATGATCTAGATGCTTTGCTAATTAGAGGTCTCGCCTATTATTACCTGGCAGATCATGATGTGGCCATGAGGTTCGGCTAGAAACTTACGATTGGATAAGTGATAAGTTATTTTAATTTATGAATCTAAGTGTCATTTAGTCAAGTGAACCTTTTTTTTTTATGACTCAGACATTATCAAAAAGGACTCCGTCTTGATCCAGAGCATAGTGAACTAAAGAAAGCGTATTTTGGATTGAAAAAGTTGCAGAAGAAAACAAAAAGTGTAAGTAATTAAATTAAATTTTAGTATTTGATTATCTTATTTGGATTAGAGTGTTTGGGAATGTGTGAATTGCATGAAACTCTTGTTTTTTTCCTCGGCAGCTTACCATGGTTGGTTTTTGACCAATTGATTTCACAGGCAGAGGATAATGCAGAGAAAGGTAAATTGCGTCTTGCAGTGGAGGACTATAAAGCAGCTATTGCTCTAGACCCTGATCATGTTGCACATAATGTGCATCTTTATCTTGGTCTATGCAAGGTGTTGGTGAAACTAGGTAGAGGAAAGGATGCTTTGAATAGTTGCACAGAAGTCTTAAACATTGATGAAGAGCTTATTGAGGCTTTGGTGCAGGTTAGGATTCACTGATAATTTATCTTTGCTGTTCACTTTGAGAGCATAGCTCTATCTGTTGATTTAGCACGAGATTTGATAAAATAAGATTGCCTGTTCACTAAATTTTCATGCTTAATTTCTCTGATGAGATTGCTGTCACTTTTTTTAGAGGGGTGAAGCAAAGCTATTGACAGAAGACTGGGAAGGGGCAGTTGAAGATCTGAAAACTGCAGCTCAAAAGTCACCCCAGGTGCGTTGAATAATTTTGAAAGTTTTTGATATCCTTGCATATGTATGCTTGTGGCCAATTGAGTGCTGCTTTTCTTGTGTCTGTGTAAGCTTCTGGATGACACAGATTTGTCATCTTAGTCTTTAACAATATCGCGTAACATCTATAATTACACTGTCCGCCTCTAAATTTTTTCCCACTTTGGTTGACTCTTTTTAGAAAAGAAGGGGAAGGAGAGAGTGAACTTGTAATTTTCATTGGAAAGTTTAGGTATGTTAGAGTGGAGAGGAAAATGATATTTCCAATTTCCTAAACTTTCCATGTCACATCCAAACAAGTGAGATTGAATCCTTAACTTTCTCTTTACCTTCATTTTCTTGAAGTTGAATCTTCTCTTCCTAGTTTTTTGCCAATGATAATGGATAAAATTATCATCTGCATTTTTATTGAAAAAACTCAGAAGTCTAAAAATGATGTAGACCAACCATAAATGATGGATTATTATTTAATTAATTGCATTGGGGAATGAAGGATAGAGAGAGAGAGAGAGGGGGGGGGGGTTGGTTTACATGACTGTGAGTAGATTCTGTGACTGATATCTTAAATCCGTTTTCACTTGAATATATACATAACTATATCGTGTTCAATGTACAGGATAATAGCATCAGAGAGGCACTTATGAGAGCTGAGAAAGCCTTAAAATTGAGCAAACGCAAAGACTGGTACAAAATTCTTGGTGTTGCTAAAACTGCATCTGCTGCAGATATAAAGCGCGCCTACAAGAAGCTTGCTTTGAAGTGGCACCCAGATAAGAATAACGACAATAGAGAAGAAGCTGAGAACCAATTCCGTGAAATAGCGGCTGCATATGAGGTTTGACACTGAATCATATCTCTTGATAATTTTGATTGGTCCAGGGCCTTTTCCCTTCTGTATAACTAGGCTGCTAGTCTCCACTTAAAACAAAAACAAGGGAATATAATAGCATCTCAGAACAAAATTTGTGTAATCTGATTGTCAATGTGGGTTGGAGCTGTTGATTGTTTAACAAATGTGATTATTTACCCATCATGAATTTGGGTGCCACCATCGTGTATTATGTTCTGTGGTTTTTTCCTTGTCCAATATCATGAATGTGATTACTTAGGTCGTTGGAGTGGCCTACCCTCTTTGGCCCAAAAAACCCTTGCGTTGGTAGAACTTGGTATTCAAGCAAAGTGAATAACATTTGGAGATGCTATTGGTTATTGCTTTGGATTTTTGTTAGCATACCTTTTAGGTTGTTAGGCCATATATATGAAGTGGGATACTAGGGTAAAGTTAAATTGAAATATCTAGCGAGCCACTCCTCCAGTATAACTTGGTTCCGAAATCATTAAGTATATCCTTGCTGATTGTTTTTACCAAGCCTCCCCCCCCTCTCAAGCCTCTCTTGCTCAGGCATACCTTATTTTCCGCATGTTCTATTCCTTCCTTATATCTTGACCATAAAATTGCATTATTAGATGCTTAGTTGTCTGCAGGAACTCAGTGATTGTGTTTGTACTTGCAGGTTCTAAGTGATGAAGAAAAACGTGTAAGATATGATAGAGGTGAGGATGAAGAGGGCATGGGGATGGGCGGTGGTGGCGGCGGCGGTGGTTATGGGTTTGGTGGATTTGATCCATTTGGTGGTGGTGGGGGGCAGCAGTATACTTTTCATTTTGAAGGAGGCTTCCCTGGTGGTGGTGACTTTGGTGGATTTCATTTTTAAGGTGCTATGCGCTGCTGTGCGTCTTTTAGTCATCCTTGAACTCAGAACTATTTCAGTAGTACAACCTGATTATTCTTTCACTAACACCTGATCGGTTTTCTACCAAATCATCAGCCTTCTGTAAGTCCTGCTGTATTGATTATAGAGAAAAAGGCTTTTTGGGGAAAATTATTCGTGTTCAATTTTTTCCCCTGTATGAATTGAAGACCAGTTTCTTAGTGTTGCAGTGTTGTGTTAATTGTTATTAACCTTTTTGGGTCAACATGTTCCTTAACTTGGTGATGTGGAAAATAAATTAGGAAAAAGTTGGCGCTTTAGACTTAGTTTATAGAGGAGGTTTCGGGTTAATGCTTTGTTGTTTTAGACCCTTTTAGAGCACATAGTGAAGTTGAACACAGGCACTATACTTGTAATTTTATCAGGAGATATGGAATGATATCCAAATTTTGTACTGGCGATTCCCTTGTGCTCTAATATTATTTAATCTTTACATGATTGCTTAGTTTTATCTAGATGTTTCATGTTTGATCCGATTCATTGTCAAGTCTCTTGGTAATCTTTGTCCGTAATCTCTGAACAGTCTTCAATGAAATTTGTTGTACTCCGTAGTATATACAGCTGATTTTCTGAGACTCAAAAAGCTTTGTGTGCTTCAAATGGTTAAAGACAACGTTGGCTGTGTTGTGCTTCCTGAGTTCCTGCTAGACTTATGTGCCTGTGGCTCTGTGTGCCACATTTTTCATAAAATTGGCCCGCAGATTTGTGCAAGCCATGCTTGATTGCTTGCATGTGGACCAAATTTCTCTAAATGTTACTCTATCGTGTTCTATCATGCTTTCAAGACTACAAATATCATCTAAAAGTATCATCTAAGCATCATCTAAGCATGTCCCATGGCTTGACAACAAAACAATAGTGTTCGGTGTTACGTTTTTGTTGGGTTGTGTTGTTTTTTGAGCTAACCCACATAGCGCTAAGTCTTTCTCTGGTGACCTACTTGTGACTGCACCCACATAAAAAAGATATAGGTAACTTGCCGTAGCCGTGCAACAACTTGGTTATAAACTTATAACCTGAACACAAACTCGATCTAGCACCGTCTGTTTGTCAGCCTTAGTTCACAACTTCACATAACATCTCTAGCTTACGTTGAACTATGCATGAATAGTTGATAGATACAGCTTGTGTCTATACAATTTTTAACCTTATGTTAGTTACATTGTTATTCGGTAATTGATTGAAAGTGGAAACCACCATCTATCACTATTGGAAGATATGTTCCTTCACAATTTCGTTGTACAACCTTTTTCTTGACTTGAGAGGTTGCATCACTTCATATAGCATACTCTGTGGTCCATGAAAACGCCAACTTACCAACTAATCCCCAAATGTCTAGATTTTTTTTTTCTTTGTTAATTATTAAAAAAAAAAATGGGAACTCTTTGCCACAGATACACACTGAAGATCACTATGATATAACTTGAACTTTACTTCCTATGGTCCTAAATGATAGTTACACACTTGCACAATACCTTAGATTGCCTGGATGAGCGAAAGCGAGTGTAATTATGGAGTTGAAGTAAGAAAATCTTAAAGGAGTATTGTATCATCGGAATAAAGTAAGTTGTTTTTTTTGTTGTTGTAAAATACGGGAATAAAATGTAAAGTGTAACCAACAAAAAGAAACATATTGACAAGGAAATCGTAACAGACAAGAAAGAATGAACGATAAGAGAAAGTGTAACCAATAATTGACCTATTACGGAACATTATAATACACTTATAAAGTTCTCTTTTTTCTTTTCCTATCTGTATACTAAGCATATTTAAGTACATGATCCCATCGTTAATGGAAGAACTAGACCCACAAGTATGCCAAATCTGGTGTATAGAATCAACTTTTCACCTTTTTTCATAATAGCAAACCATGTTAAAATTAGTATCAATGTAAGTTATATATGAAGTATAGATGATGATGGCGTAGAAACCAATTTCCTTCTAAGCTGTCCTCAACAACAAGCAATCAAAGCAACATTGCCATGATTCATTTCAGTTTTCGCCTTGCTAACTTGCTAAGCAAACTACATACTATTTCAACTCAAACATTTCTGCTTCACCTAAACATTGAGGTTGATTATCCAACTTACATTCTTGTTTTTTTATTAAATTGGTGCACCTAATAATTATAAAGTCGAGACATAGTATATAACACAACCATATAACCACATTAGCTATCACATTTCAAGATCCACAACTTCTAAAACACAAAGTAAACTTGCTTAAAACACTTCCTCTGTAACCATGAAGATGTTGCTTGTATTAGCATTGTTTGTACAAGGCCTATTAGTTGGTCAAATCGCGGCACAAGGACCAGCAGCAGCACCTGCAGCACCTACACCACCAGCAGCACCAGCACCATCACCAGGACCTGCAGGACCATTAAACATATCAGGAATTCTATCAAAAGGCGGTCAATTCACAATGTTTATCAGACTACTAGACAGCACTCAAGAGTCGGACCAAATCACTCAACAACTCAACAATTCGAATTCAGGGCTGACAATGTTTGCACCACCTGATAACGCCTTCTCAAGCCTAAAGTCAGGGCTACTAAACTCACTTTCAGACCAACAGAAAGTATCGTTAGTTCAGTTTCACATAGTCCCCAGCTACCTGTCAATGAATAATTTCCAAACTGTCAGCAACCCTTTAAGAACACAAGCAGGAGACACTGATGATGGAGGATACCCACTGAATGTTACAAGTACCGGAAACCAAGTGAATATTACCACTGGTGTTGTCAACACTACTATATCAAGTTCCATTTATGATAAAGGGAACTTAGCTATTTATCAAGTTGATCAAGTATTGCTCCCATTAGCCTTCTTTCAATCACCTGCACCCGCGCCTGCTCCTGTTGCAGGAAAGCCGAAGAAGACAGGCGATACATCAGATGACAGTGATGATACTGATACTGATGCTACTGATACTTCTGATGGTGTTACTGAATTGGGTAAGTTTGGGTTGACTAAGGTGGTGTTTTTGGTTGCTTTGGTATACAGTTTGGTTCTATGATTTTGTTAAGTTGTTACTATTCTTGGGTTGGTAATTCTTTTTACACTTTTTGAGGATTATTATTGAAAAAAGTTGAAGTTTTGTTTGATGATAATGATGAGATATTATGTACTTCATTAATTTTGCCATTGTGGTTTCTTGTATTCAATGAAAATTTTCATTATTCTTGGTAATTTTATGGCTTATTATCTTTTGAAGCAATTTAAGTATAGGCATCTCTATATCTATATATGTCTATCTACTTGTTATATATTATTCAAGCAAAATTAGATAGCATCCAAAATAATATAGATTCGTATAAAGTCGGCAGAAACCACTATATCTATTTTTCGTTATAAAATTTTCTCATAAACACTAAAGCAATTAACAATTAAAGTTTTTGGGCATGTAAGCAAAGGTTAACTGAATAAGCTCGGTAGATTATTGCATTCAAAATTAGATATAATAATCTTCTATTTTTATGTAAATATTATATTTGAATTATTGATATTTTATAAGTAAATACATAATTATTTACCAATAATAATTCGAAAAATGAAGCACATTCATACAAAAGTCAAGTGTAACAATTTCGTAAATATTCAATCCGTAAAATGATTGTCAAATCAGGTTAATATGTATTAGTATGATCTTTACATTTTAAGTGGAACAACAATAAGCATTTTCATGTATATATGGGAAAGCAAGTGAACAATTATTCATCATTAGGTAAAAATATGAATGGGAAGTATTAAAGAAAGTTTAGAAGGTTCAATCCTCATTTGCATAATTTCATAACTGCAAAATTTGTCATATCAATGTACAAAGTACACTTTTCTTATAAAAGAAAGTACACATGGAGTATGGACTAATAGATTAAATATGAACTTTGTCCAAACTCAATTTGATACTTTATTTATTGAATTCGTAACAATAAGATCAAGATTGGACAAACCAATTGACACCCAACTTTGGGCCTGTTTATTTCAGCTAAAAATAGTTGAATTGAACTGGACTGATTGGAACTGAACTGAACTGAATTGAAAGTTTTTTATGAATAATTAATGAATAGCAAAATAAGAGAAGAGCTAAACTGAACTGAACGGAGTTGAACTGAACTGAACGGATTTTAAGCCGAAGTAAACAGACCCTTAGCTCACTCATATAACTAGTCTATCAAAACTATCCAAAGAGTTATGACTTGAGACACTCATAAGTTAATAATCAAATGCATTATAGGCTATTTAGTTTTAGACACTATAAAAATGTAAATTAACATACTTGACATTCCCAAATCACTTATATATAAGGTATGTCACGATTGTGTTATCGTAGTACACTACACACTCATATCGATTAAATCCTAACCCCGTTTAGTAAAGTAGCAATGCATGGAAAGAGCACTATCTTATTGCTTAGCTTGCAAGATGTGCCACAACTGTTCGAGCTTTTGGACGTGTAACTTGGTTTGCAATGTTCGTGGAACAAATCTAGAAATCCTCTTTTGCTCTCTTTCTAATTCTTACTCTTCCTTCTCTTGCTTCTTTAAAGCCTGGATTATTTTTTTCCCTCTTGAATTTTCAATTCCAAGCTTCAAAGCAACCTAAACAGCCAAAAGAGTGCTATATAGTCCTACACTACACCTAGAAGGCTAGAACATACTCATTAAAAGGTCTTCTTCTAATAGATCTATTTGACCCAATTGCTAGTAGGCTAGTGGGCATACACAGTAGAGCACTACATTGCCAAAAGTCAATGGGCATTAAAGGTAGTACTTTGTAAAAGTTCTGTTTATTGTAGGGACTTTATTTTAATTATCATCCACGGAAATTTCTTCCAAGCTAGCTTAAATGTGATTTATACCAAGACTAGGACTACATTCTTTTTAAGTCTGATATTAACTTGATTACTACCTACATTTTGATGAAGACGGTGTATATTGCGATTGGCCGATTTAAGCACGATACGACCTAGTACGACAAAGCATGACATGATAGGGGTATGAGGTAAACCGTAGGCATGATATGTTATTGTGTGTGTTGGATTATGGGCTAACCACAGCACACTTTTTTTTTTATTAAAGCACAACACGACATGTCAATTTTAAAAGGAAAGTAGGCATGCATGCACAACACGACATGTCAATTTTAAAAGGAAAGTAGGCATACATGCACAACACAATGCGCATTTGAACGACTTTAAAAAAAGGTACTTAAATGGTCTAGTGAGTGCTTAAACTGAAAGCTAACAGTGGTTTAGACATGCAGGCATGATACGACATAAACATGTTGTGAAGTAACAGAGTTATAGACCACTTTATTCGATCGACAAACACCCAAACTTGGAACAAATTGTGGTACAATATAATCTAGTGTCATCTTTACAATTTAGCAACATTAAAATTTTATCAAATATATACTCGGAAAAAAAAAAACATTTTTGTCAAATAGGTTCGGACAATTTTTATGACCTTATAATCAAACGACAACTGTTTTTGCTTATTCTTTTTATTCCATGTTTTGATGAGATGTGTTGTGTATGTTTGCTTGACTGTTTCCCACAAAAAAAAATAAAAAAAATTAAGTTTTATTATGTTTAGATAAACATTAACATAACATAATTAATTAACAAACTCGTCAAACTAGGAACTCATATTAGACTCTTCTCTTCACGCCGCAGTTCCTCCACTTTCTCTCTCCTCTTCAATCTTCTTTCTCTCTCTAAACCAAACCTTATTTTTTTCCTGCGCAACGAACTCAAATTTCGTTACAAAATAAATAAATAAAATAAATAAATAAATAAAAAATTCAATCATCAACTTCAAACTCAAAAAAAAATTCCTCAATTTATCCTCAGATTCATCTTTTCAACGAACAAAAATTAAAAAAGAAACTTGAATTTTCGATATATTATTATATATAATTCATCAAAAAAAAAAAAAAAAATTAAGCGAAGGAAAATTGAAAGAGGAAATTCGGAAAACCCTAATGTGATGATCACAAATTCATCAATCATCAAAAGTAGAAGAATAAGAAGAAGAATTATTATTGTTATTAGAATTAAAGAAGATGATGAATTCTGCTAATGGAATGATGAATTCATCAACAACAACAACATCATCAACAAATTCAACAACGAATACAACATCTGGAGTTAGTAATAATCAATCATCTGCTACTTCGTTGAAGAATTACTTTAAAACTCCTGAAGGTCGTTATAAGCTTCAGTATGAAAAGTCTCATCCTTCTGGTCTTCTTCATTATTCTCATGGAAAAACCGTTTCTCAGGTTAATTACTTGATTTAATTTGTTCCGAATTTTTGCTTAATTTAGTTTTGTTAAGGTTAATTTTGCTATTTCTGCGTTTAATTTCGTGTATTATTTGGTCAATTTTGCGATTTCGGAGTTTTCGGCGTTTAATTTAGTGTTTAATGTGGTTAATTTTGCGATTTCGGAGTTTTCGGCGTTTAATTTAGTGTTTTATTTGGTTAATTTTGCGATTTCGGAGTTTTCGGCGTTTACTTTAGTGTTTTTATGTTAAATTGCGATTTCGGCGTTTAATTTAGTGTGTTTTAAGGTTAATTTTCCATTTTTTTGAGTTTTCGGCGATTAATTTCGTGTGTTGTTTAAGGTTAATTCTGCCATTTTGGAGTTTTCGGCCTATTAATTTGGAGTTCGATGATGACGAATTGGTGCTGATATTGTTGTTTTTGTTTTGGAAGTGGATTTTACTGTTGTCAGTGAATTGCAGTGTTTTTTTTGTTTATGGTAGTTGTTTTGTTGTGGTAGAAGGAGGATTTTGTTTGATGTTATTGTCAGTTTTATCTTTTGTATTGTGTGATTAATGGTGAAGTTTTACAAGTGACATTTATTGCAATGTTTGAGACTTGAGAGTATAAGTTAAGCACATGTTTTTGGCATATCTTTAATCTATTATTATTGACGGTGTCAACTGAGCAGAATAATGTATTTGCGAATAATGAATGTTGTGGGAACTGTTATGTTTGAGGAATCGTAGTTTATCCCCTTGATGAATGTTGTTGAGTTTTTCGTTTTCAGGTAACGGTCGCTCATTTGAAAGACAAGCCAACTCAGAGCACACTAGCGTCAACTTCCGGTGCAGGTGTTGCGAGTGGGGTGAGGTCGGCAGCTGCCAGAATTTTAGGGGCTGGAAATGGTAGGGCGCTTAGTTTTGTTGGAGGGAATGGAGGGAGTAAATATGGTAGTACTTCTAGCAGAAATGGATCCTTTGGTGCTTCTAGCTTGAGCAATTCGAACAGTAATCTGAATTTTGATGGGAAGGGAACATACTTGATATTCAATGTTGGGGATACAATTTTCATCAGTGATTTGAATTCACAAGATAAGGTAAGGTTTGTGTTTTACTTATAGTGCTACTTGATATCACCATTGCCATGATATTTACTTTTCTTTATCCATCTGCTTCTGAATGCAGGATCCAATTAAATCACTACATTTTAGTAACTCGAACCCTCTTTGCCATGCATTTGATCCAGATGCTAAGGATGGGCATGACTTGCTTATTGGGTTGAACTCAGGGGATAGTAAGTACTTTCTTTCACCATCTAGTTTCTGTGAACAATTATGAGGTCTAAAGGAATAATATTTTTGGCGGTTTTTGTCTGGTAGTCTATTCAGTGTCCCTGAGGCAGCAGTTGCAAGATATGGGGAAGAAACTAGTTGGTGCACATCATTATAATAAAGATGGTGCTATAAACAACAGGTATTGAGTCCATTATAGTATGTTATACCAGCTTGAAACATGTAGCCATATAATTACTTTTATCATGTTTTGTTCAATTTTATGGACAGAACTGCAAAAGTACAAAACTTTTCATTGTTTTGTATTGAGTCTATTGACAATTTGACAGTTTACTTGTACAATAGCTGAGTAGCCTGTGTTTATATACTGCATAGATCTAAAGATTCCCTCCTACTTTCTTAATCAATTAGCTGCAAAAAAATTGATAAATTTGGAGCTTGTTTGCACTTGATATGGTTGCAATCAATGTATAAAAAGGCTCAAGGTGTACCAAGGCGATTGGATTTCTTTGCGTCCATAGCACACCTTAGTATTGCGCCTCATTGAAGTCGCCTTGTCTAGTAGACTAAAAAAGGCTCATACCCATGTGCGCATGGTCTACCTTTTCAAACACTGGTTGCAATATGTTAAATCGTGATTATTTTGTCATTATTTGTTGTCTTGTTGCTGCTAAGTTGGAGTTAGGGAGACAAAAATATGGGTTCACTGACAATTAAGCCTATTCACGAGTACTGAAAAAAGAGGAAAATAAGAGTTCATTGACTTTAGGTGCTAGATAGATACTCACTTACCCTCATGTGAACATTTTTTTTAGTACCATGGGTTGATTTATCAAAAGGAATGATGGTTTTTAAAGATTTTAAGGTATAGCGCTAAGGAACTAAGGGTGTATGGGTGGACAACATAGTCATAATGTCCACTATATTAGGCGTTCGGAGGAAATGGTATAAAAAAAAATGGATGTAGCACAGCAATGCATATGTTGTGATTATATGTCCGAAAAAATTAAGGCATAGAAATCTGAATGAATCATTCTAACTTCTAAGGAAGGATTTAGTTTTTAATTTTGAATTTAAAACAAAGGATATTCGCCTACATCGGTTTAAGCATACATTGATTAAAATATGTGTGGCATTGGCATGAAGAAGAAAGTTAGTAGTTGGAATTATGGTGATGTAGGAGGATGCTATGATTTTGGTGAAATGTTTTAGTATAGTTAGAAAAAAATGGCTTTGGTGGACTAGATAAAAATTAATTGAAGAACGGCCGTAGAGGATAGATTAATGGTGAACCTACTAACCTAGCTGACTAATCTTTTAGGATTAATATTTTGCATTGTTGTTTTTGGTTGAGAGGTTTTGGGAGAGTGAAGCAAAGTTTATATGAGAGAGGGAAAGGAAAATTAGAGAGGTACTTTGATTGTTGTGCTGAACCTTTGGGAGATAAAGCTAATAAGCCATACAAAGAAATGGTTGGGGAGTGGACGGCCATAGAAAAAAAAATTGTGCAAGGATCTTAGTAATAAAAGCATGTGCCTAGGCGCAGCAAGGCACAAGAAATTGCGCTTTAGTTTAGATTTTGGAACTAATACTATAGTGCAGCTATGGAGAATTGAAGATAAATTTTACAATATATTTTTGCGAACAACATGGCAGCAGTGGATACGATTAGAGTTTGGAATTTATACTAAAGTGGAGCCGTTGAGTATTGGAGATAGAATTTGAATTGTATCCTTTTCAGATTGTATGTTTGATTATCCATCAGTATCAAAAAAGATCCATATGGCGATATAGTACTATAAATAGTAATGGGTTATCGTGGCTCAAGTAGTGTAACAACTTTTCATATTATGCCATCATAGCATACCTGTGAGCTAACTTGTATGATGTGATGAGGTCTAAATCAATGATATTACGAATGAAATATGTTACAAAACGTGGTATGGAAACGGATACAGCAACACTGCCTCAGTGAATTGGGAAGGTTGGGTCGTTTACTTACATGTTAAGTTTAAAAAAGTGAAATTAGAATAGTAATAAATCAACCCCCCAAATATTAAAGAACAATATTCTGTTTTTCACATTTATAAAAAGCAACTTGCACAATATAAATTACACAAACCCCAAGGTCACTCTTATTGGGGTACTGCACTAGTAACCCCACATCCCCATGTAGTAAAATTGTGATGACACATGGGAAGCCCAAAGGAAGTACAATATATATTTTTATGACCCAAAATAATTTATTTGGAGTAAGCTCCATTGTTATGAATTGCTGTTGGTTTGTCATTTCTCATCATGAAAAATTTGGGGTAATTGAAAGACTTGAAGCCTCCATTTTCAAACCTTCGAACTAAACAATCATAAGTCTAGAAACACCTTAGTAGGTGAAATGAAAAGTGAAAAGAAGGTAGTATCTTAGTGGTCACATGTATTTAAGGGCAAGACAAGAAGGCTCTACTATGTTGGTTTGGACAAGACTAGCTTTTGAAAATTTGGTTTTGAGAAAATTTAAAATGATTTAACCTAGGAGTTAATATTGTTGTGAAGGGAATAGTTCTAGAGAAAGAGTTGGAACTAGTTGAAGGTCAATGGAGGAAGATAATCTTTATGGACAACGAGACGATTTAAAAAAAAAAAAATCTCATTCATGTTCTTTTTTTTGGTTAAATTTCATTAGTATCATATTTTATGTTTAGTAGTAAGGGGATATATATATATATATATATTTGTGAAACAGGAAGGTGATGTTGGATCTCCTCGGATTCATATTGGCACTCATTTAAAAGTAGAACGCACTCTCAGTGATGGAGAGCCAATATCATTTCCCATGAAACATGATTTGTTTATTATTACTATGTAAAAAAATATTGATTTCTTTAGGGGGAAAAAGATGCTATTATTCACAACTCATTGTCCTTAGTCCTACATTAGCATTTTCAAAATTAATCTAGTTTGAGAGTTTCTAAAAATTTTGATCATGTGGAAATAGTGCGAATTTTTTTGGTTATAAGTGGAGAGATGATGGAGAGTGAGAACATCTGGTCAACAATCTGAAAGAGTTAATGGCCAAATGATGCAAGGAAATGTGATATGGCTTTTAGATTAGCCTTTTAGATATGACGCAAGGAAATGCGATTTCGTTTTTGATCTAGTCTTTTAGAATTATGTTGGACACTGGATACTTGTTCTGTAATTGCTTAAATAATCCTGTCAAAATGGTGGTTATTTTCTGCAGTCGTTGTACTAGTATTGCGTGGGTGCCCAAGGGTGATGGTGCCTTTGTCGTTGCTCATTCAGATGGAAATATGTATGTGTATGAGAAGGTATGCCTAACGCATTGCCACTACTCTTGCAGTACTGGTGATCACCTGTTTTCTTTTTTGATATATATGATGAACTGATATATGTGTCATAATGTCTTTAATGTAGAGCAAAGATGGTAATGGTGAGACTTTATTCCCTGCCATAAAGGATCAGACTCAAGTTTCTGTTGCACATGCGCGGACGAGTAAGGTATTCTGTTTATTTTGACAAATTATTTTTTGAAGCATGCATCATCTTATCTGGTTGGAATAGCTCTTTTTGAACATACTTGTTAAATACTTTGAAGTTTCTTTGGGATACATGAAGTAATTCACGCACATATATTTGTCGTAGAATATGTTTGAGACTCCCAAAAACATTGCATACCTTGTTAATTAAAACGTGATTCTATAATGCTTTGAGAACCTGGAAGTAACTTTTATTTCTTACATGGGTTTGCTGTAACCTCCCCTTCCTCTCAATTTGTTATGTTTATCTGTGGTTTACAGTCTAGACTCAAGAATAACCAATCTTTACCTTACAGCATCAACTGATGAGGATGAAGGGAAGTTTGTTGGGGATTTTGCTTGATGAATTCTATAAATCTCTGTACATTATTTGAAAAACTAAAAGCCTTTGTATAACTGTATTATCAATGTATAAGTTGAGCCAACTAATTTATGTTTTTGTCATAACAATATTGCAAACATTGAGCTATTAAAATTTTTGATCAGTCAATAGGCCCAATAACCACCGTTGATATCCAAATGATTTGGGACATAGATCTCTCTCTCTTCCATAGCAGAGAGTAATTTAGTTAGCACAGTTTTGGAATGATGAAGGGTTGGTTTTTATGCATGCTACTGAAGAGAATAGTGGTTTCTGCAATTCATCGAGGTCATTTTGCTCGCGGGAAAATCCTGCTTTCTCCTTATTACAGGTAACATTGTTGGTAGTGCTAAAAAGCTATGCGGTTTGACTATTTTGAAAGCATGTGTAGCTAAGTGAATAAGATCCACAATAATAGAACGGGATTTATGCCTTATATAGTAAGGATGGTGTTGAACGTGTCACGTTTGTAGTGGTTTGATTCGACAAAAGGTATTATTGAGACCAAGGAAGCTAATAAGGATGATATTGAGCGTGCTGAAAATGGTGTAGATCATATGGATTATGAAAATGATGGTTAATCATTAGGATAGGGTATCAAATATGATGATCATGAGGGGGTTTCTGATTAATATGTAGGCTTATTGCGATTACAAGGAGAAGTAATGAAGAAGAAGAATATGGAGGTGGATAATGTTGACGAGGATGGCAGTGGTGATGAAGATTGTCTGCCTTGTGCAAAGATATGTGAGTGGGTATAAATCAGGCTTGAGGATTTTAGTATTTTACTCCGTTTTTGTACCACTCATTGATGGAATTTGATAGATGGTGAGAAGCTTTGGGTTTAATGTTTCGTTGAGTTAGGTACTTAGGGCTTTCATGTGGTAGTATATACACAGAATGATTATCCTGCATACAAGTGTTCCCTCTAAAATTGAAAATGATCTGTGTCATAATGAAATGAGGTTCAAGATCAATTTTGTTTAAATATTTGTTTTAGGTTTTGGTATATTGGATGCCTGTGCCGGTTTCAATTGATCCTGAAAAACAAAGAAAGCAGGGTTGCTAAACCCAAAAAAGGGATAGGAGTTCAGTTGAAAATTCCTTTTGGTTTCTTTAATTTTCCATAGAGTGCCAATTGCCATTGTTAATATGTGACAGAGGGAGTATGTTATTGCTAGACGTCACACATCTCTTCTGTTGGATAGGAGTTCAGTTTGAAAATTCCTCCTTTGAGTTTCCCTAATACAACATAGAATGTCAACTGCAATTGTAAAAGTGTGACAGAGAGAGTATATTATTGTTAGATGTGACACATATCTTCTGTTCTTCCCTACGTTTTGTTATTCGCCATTTTGCTTGTGAAAAATCTTTTTAACATTTGATGGAAATGTACATGTGATTTTTTTCAAAGACTTGTGTTTTTGTTAATGTATGATAGCCAGTACAAGATAAACAAAGAATTAGTTTTTTGAGTCGATGTCCTAATTATTCAAACTTAGACAAGTATGATGCACATATATGTATAGATGCCAATGCCCAATTAATGCATACAAGTCCTTATAGCATCGTCGATCAATTAGTTATTGCAATTTAAGGTGGCATAATCTTCTTGCTTCTTCTATATTGATTGATTGGAAAACAATTTTTATGCATGCAGTATCAAATGACTTTTTACTCTTCACTTCAATATGCACATAATTTAAAATTCCAAATCATTAAATGCAAAGTTAACCTAAATTTAAAGGGAAAACTGTTCTACCTTCTGATACTTTATCTTTATGCATCTTATGTGCAGAGTAATCCGACAACTAGATGGCATATATGCCAAGGATCAATTAATAGTATTGCTTTCTCAAACGATGGTGCATATATGGCCACTGTTGGAAGAGATGGTATCTCTCTGAATATGGCTTTTCTTGTTCAATGTTAATTTAATATTTGAGGTGAATTCAATCGAAATTTGCTGTTGATTGTAGGTTATTTACGTGTATTTGATTACCCGAAAGAACAGCTAATGTGTGGTGGAAAAAGTTATTATGGGGCTCTTCTTTGCTGTGCTTGGAGGTATTGTATTATTTGAATCTTTGAAGTCTTAATTTTTAAATACTTGCCTAGATCAAAGCCTCACATTACAAATGATGGATGTCAAACTCCATTACAAATTATATGGATGTCGAATTTCTGATTTCAGCCATTCAGAAATTCTGGAAGCCTTTTTGCCTATGGGGTTTTTTAAAAAGAAATGATATTTTAGAAATTAAGTATTTAGGTTTGAATTTTTGGGGTTGATTGGGGTTAGCCCCTTCTCCCCATTTCACCCTCCTTGTCTTTCACCCTATCAAAACTAAAGTAAACAGAACTTGTTGGGAGCATTAGTATGTTCCCCAGTACTGTTGGTTCATATGAATTTGACATTGCTGTTATCATCTCGATAGTTGGATGTTCGATAATTAAATGTGTTTTGATTAACCATCATTGTTTGACAGTGGTGATGGCAAGTATATATTGACTGGTGGAGAAGATGATCTGGTTCAAGTGTGGAGTATGGAGGACCGGAAAGTGGTAGCTTGGGGAGAGGGTCACAACTCTTGGGTAAGTTGTATCTTATGACTAACATGCTTATATTTGTACTTGGGGTGCATAGTTTTTTCTGCTTACCATTTTTCATATGATTAGAATAATAGCTTTTTCAAGATCTCGGTTTTCTCATTTCTCATGCATTATTTTTATTACTTTATTTTAATATCTCTAATTGTACATTAGTCGGAATCATGAAAAGTTGAAATATTGGAAAATACACTTTGAAACAAATCTACCAAGATCAATTGATCAACTCGGTGAAACAAGTCCCATGATTAGGGTCGGCTACATGAATCAAATTCGATCATTCGGTGAAACAGATCTACCAAGGTCTCCCTTGAAAACGGATTTAACATATTAATATAATTTTATGGTCCAAATGTATGAATTTTGACTATGAAAATGTTGCATTTTTTTGGAATTGGAATATCATATGAACTTAAATGTGTGATCTTTCATTCCTTCTTATACTTGCAGTTCTTGGATATTATTATTTTCATCCCCTGTATATTACTACCATATGACTAAATATTTAATTTCAAAATGCAATATATTGGTTTTAAAGATACTTCATTCGGACCCTCTTAATGACAGGTTAGTGGAGTAGCATTTGATCCATATTGGTCGCCACCAAATTCTGATGACTCAGCAGAAAATGCCGTGTATCGTTTTGGTTCTGTTGGTCAGGTAACCTGAATATATTTATTTGTTTGCCTACCTTTTTGAAATAATACTCCTGTAATTTGTTGGTGTATGTGAATATGTGATTAAATTTCTATCTCAACAAAGGTTACCCTTTCCATTCTGAGTTGATCATCTGCGTTATGTAGTCCTGTTACTCTAGTGAATTACGCATATCTGCGTTATGCAGTCCTGTTACTCTAGTGAATTTGCCATCTGCGTTGATCATTCCGGCACTCACTATTCACAACATTGTAGCTGGTATGAGGTTATGAGTTATTTCGCTGTCATATTGCTTACTTTGGAATTATTATGAACAATTATAAGCTGATTTCATCTTGCAATGCATCAAAAACTAAGTCAATTGCATCTTTCAAAGGCTCAAGCTGTGAACAAACTATATAGCTATTTACTTTCTGCTCGCCACTCTTTCTAATTTAGATATAGTGAGCCATTAAATAGTCAGTAACAAAGATTACATATTTACATGTCTAGTGTTTGAATGTCTGAACACTGAACCTAAGATCCCCGGCCAGCAATTGAACTGAATGGAGATTGGCAAAGTTAGAGAGTATTAGACTCCAGACTACATAATTTGAATAACTGGAATGCTTTGCCTCTTTATCACTAGTGCTTCTGCAGAAGATTGGAGTGTTAAAGTAGGTATGCCACTTAGCAAGTATATGGACTCCGTAATGATTAGAGTGCTTCTGCAGAAGATTGGAGTTTGAAAGTAGGTATGCCACATAGCAAGTATACGTACTTAGTAATGATTAGAGTACTTTCAACTATCAGATGCTCTGATCTGATTGATTTGCAACATCAAATATTTAGTATCATTAAAGGGGCTTCTTTTTGTGGTTGTTAGTGTCAGTGCTGGGTAAATAGTGAGCTTTAAATGGGATTGAGTACCAGGCCTTGCTTAACCTCCATCCGAATAGCTGCATCATTAACTCAGGTAGCTTGGAAAATGATTAACCTTGATTTCACGTGACCCTTATCCCTACTGTCAATGAAATTAATTTCACATTGTTACAAATACCTATCCTCCTAGATGGATACACTTTCATTTTTGAAGTTGAGGAAAGTGGAAAAGAAGTTTAATGCTTCCTTATGTTAGATATATGCTCTTCTTTCTGTTTAGCGGCTGATTTTTGGAGTCTAGACAACTGCTCGAATTGAACAGGGACGCTTTGCTTGGCTATTATATAATGTCGCAGAATGATCATGTTTAGAACTCTGATGTGAAAATTAATCTCTAGTTCATGATTGGACAATAAATTTCTAAACGTTTTAGGGGTGCTAGTGCAACTTGCAAATTGCAATCTCATGTGAAATTGTCTGTTGTGATATGTAAATGTTTGCCTTCCAATGTCAATTTACAACACTTCTATGAGAGATGTTCAATGACTTAGATGTGTTGAAATTATTGACAATTGGATATAGAAGAAGGAATATGGTAGACCTTGGTGATTCCTTGTATTTTTTCTCCTACATTTTGACAGGAGAAGTATTTTGTAAATCCGTAACAAGGTTCTTATATACTAGACATGTGTTGATTAAGCTCTTTTGCAAACAGGACACTCAACTTCTGCTCTGGGACTTGGAAATGAGTGAGATTGTGGTACCACTTCGTCGAGCTCCTGGCGGGTCCCCTCGTATCGGATCCCCCACTTATAGCACTGCAAGCCAGTCGCCTCATTGGGACAGTGCTTGTCCTGCAGGTTCTCTTCAGCCCTCACCTAGCATGCGGGATGTCCCAAAGCTTTCTCCTGTGGTTATCCATCGCGCTCACACTGAACCTCTTTCTGGTGTGCTATTTACACAAGACTCAGTCCTTACTGCCTGTCGAGAAGGTCACATCAAAGTTTGGATGAGGCCTGGGTGTGCTGATAACCAATCTGGCAATTCAGAGCCACTTTTGAATGTTGGGTTAAGAGAAAAGCCAGTGACGACGGCAAAAATTGGTACATCTGGTTTTAAACAATAATATCATGCTCAGTTTTTTAATGCAATTGAAAGACACTTTTTAAACAGGCATTTACAAAAGCTAACGGATGTGCCACCCTCATTCCTAAGGGGCTTGGTTGAATCCCAATTTGAAGACTTCTCGCCACGTTTTTAAGGAAAATGGGGTGTATGAAGCTGAAAGTGTGACAATGCTTTAATATTTTGTTACTTGTAACTATCTTGAGTAATAAGTGAGTTGGGTACATAATTTCGTTAATGGTAGGGCAAATATTGCTATTTCCAAGGTTCCAATGTTGGAAGTTGAAATTACAAGCAATTGGATTAAGTTTCTAACAACTGTTACCCGTTACTTGGGTTTGGTATATATTGTGATTGTTGATTATAGAGAAACCCTATTCAGTTTTCATGTTTAACTTTTAACATGTAAATTTTCTGTGTAAAGCTTCACCGTTACTAGCTTCAAGCTACATCTCATATTGTTCAATATTTCAATTTACTTATCATTATGTTCTGTGCGCGTTGCTCCATCTCTTAACACGGAGGCAAGCTGGCAATATAGATGAGAAAGGATTGAAGCTGTTTTCTTCCTATAGCTCTTCTATCCAAAGGATCATGTTCTATTTCCTTCCCTTCCCTCGCTTTCTCTCCATTACCCAGTGTCAAGGTTTGATTAAAGATTCAAATTCTGTAATTATTACTGCGTAGAAGACTCCAAGAAAAATCGAAGAAAGAATTGCAACAGAAAAAAGGCAGACAAATGGATATTTGATCAGGACTTGGCCAACAAAAGCATCACTCAATCAGTGGCTGTGTGACAAGAAAAACAAAACTCTAAACAGAAAATTGAAAACCAACATAAGCAAGGGAATTTCGTTGAAATTGTAGGTCAAATTTTGCACAATAATAGTATAGTTACCTAACTTCAATAAAACTTCACAAATGTACAATTTTTCGATTTTTTTTAGATTTATTATTAGTACTTTGTATTATTATTTTTAGTTCTAGTTGATGTGCTAGTGTTATAACTTTGAAATATCCTGTTATAAATTGATTACAGGTTGACAAGCAGAAAAGGCCTTCTCTGTTACTGTTGATAACAAACCATTAACGGTTTAAATATTTTCTTTTTTTATTTTTTTTTTATTTTCGGGTTTTAAAGAAGAAAATAAACACTAGTAGACAGTGAAACATGCCCTTAGCTTTAGTTTACCTAGTGATCACAAAGCAATCCGAGCAAAAAAAACCCGGAATATTTGGCGATAGTTGAGGAAAATGGCCCAAATTTACTTGAACATTAAATGCTAAGCACCAATCTGCCTGAAATTTTTACCTGTAACATCCAATATATTTCTATATCAATCAATTTACATTTCTTCTATCTCCTATCAAACAACCTAGAAAACTACTTTTTTCGCAAGCCAAACAAAACACCTGTAGGAAGAGGACAATATTTAAGCAAAATTGCAAATGCCTCAATTCCAGCAACATTTTATGTACAAGAGAGCTTGATATGCACATTAAACAAGTAAATTAACTTCCCTGACGAGAAGTAGGGCTGTTAGCTAGGGTTTCGGTGTGATTATTACTCGTAGTTGCTTGTGTAATGCTCTCTGTTTCAGATGCTGGTGCAGGCACTCCATCAACAGTAGCCGGTTGGGTGTTTGAGCGGGCTTGCCTTATTCTCGTATGTCTTAAAGTCTCATAGATAATGGATGTTCCACACATTGCGATTCCAAAACCAGCAAATGTAGCAATAATGACTGATACTACTGCTTGCAAGTGTACCTATAGAAGCAAACAATTATAAGAAAACATTATTAAAGGTCAGCTTGTTTAAGATAATTTTGTAAAGGGGGGAAATGGTTCCTGCATTGTTTCAATAGCATAATTAGAGAACGGATACGAAGAAAAAAAAATTCAGATATAAACATTTCATGGTTGGAAAACTATCAGATCTCCAATTATTCTAAAAAAAAAGGCACAGGAATAATGGTCTGAAATATTTTCAAGAACTATTAGACTAGAGAAGAATGAGCGTACCAGTGAATACAAAATATGTGCTAAGAGAACAACCAAAATGAATTGCACAGCAGCATATACCCAAAGGAATTTTCTTCCCACTGAACAAAATGTCAAAGTAAAGCATGGTTAAGCATGATATTCACCAGAGAAAAACTCAATGTTGATAGCTGAAAAGTTTTGAAACAAGTTTTATGATAACCATGAAAGCCGGAGATCAAACCACTGTACCCATAGTTGTTGAAATCATGGAAGCAAGAAGACCCAAAATGCAAGAAAATGGAAGCGAAATGGCAATTGCACCTGAACCCATATTTCCAATCTGTTCATAGAAATATTATAACAAATAGTATTATAACCAAAATATATATACAGTATACTACAACAAAAAATACAAATACAACAAATTAAATGTGGTCAACAAAAAAATACATATGAACTTTGTGAGTCTTGTTTCTTGCAAGTTAGAAGAGACTTACCAATAGCTGTTCGAGGAAACAAAAATAAGCAAGCATACTGACAATAACAAGAACTGGAACATCTTGCCAAACCCTGAAAGCCAAAAACCAACAACTATTAAACATCACAAAAACATGAAAAAAAAAACAATTTTGTTACAGCATTTATGTTTACTAGGTGTACCAAAAATATTTATAAAAAATAAAAAAATATATTTTTTTTCTTAAATATTCAGATTCAGGTATTCTGCAATGAAATAGAACTACTAAAAGAATATCGGTTTTGCAAAGTAATTTGGAAAGCATTCTACCCATCATAGAAACTGGTGATCTTTAACTTGCCTGAAACCAGCCATGTCAACCTGCTGTCCACCCTGTTGAGCCTGAGCATTCTGGATTCGCAAAAGTGTAACAGGTAGGTTTTGAACCTCTTGCTGGCATACTTCACAGATCTTGTTGCCTTTAATGCTAAACCATTTCACAGCACATTCTTGGTGAGCTAAAGCAAGTTCACCTTTGCAACTACATTCCATCTTCAGTGTCTCTGATTCTTCCCCAAGTTCAATGAAGCATATTCTACAAACAGCTTCCTCTTCAGGAATGTCCTCACCACTTTCATCAAGTTCTGAAACACATATATTCAAATCAAGTTAGTTATTGAAAATTATGTTCATTATTCAAGCAAGAATGAAACATGAAGTCAAACAAGAATACCATCAGAATTGGCTGCAGTTGCACCTGACACTGTCAAGTTTGCATCTTTAACACGTGGAGTTGTCGGGATGACACGAAATACTCGGCCATAAGGATCTATATGCCGCACACTACCATCTTTGTTTAGGTCTGGAACGGAACGTGAACGATGAAAAGATACTGGGAGCCTTCCTTTCTGTAAAGTGGGGAAATCTGTTTAACATACATATATAAGGGAGGATGAATTCCCATGAAAGATATTTGAAGCACAACCAAAAGGGAGGAAATGGTTTATAGTGGATGGGGAAAGAACATAAAATGAAAGCCATCTTGTGTATGAAAACTTCAATCAATCAATCAATGCCTTAGTCCCATAAATGGGGTCGGCTTGTGTATGAAAATTTTTATGCAGGCATCTTCAATTCTCAATTAACATTCTTTGAGGTTAATTAGGAATAGAGTACGGAACAATGAAACTAAATTAAGACACACTGCAGCATTCAATTCGTCCTCTCAAAATTTGAAAACTAGACCTTAGGTGCATGACATAACCTTTTGTCTTATTAGTGCAAATGGCCATATGTGCATAATATGATTGCTATTTCACACTTTAAGTGTAGTTTTACTTCTCTAAATCTATTAAACAAATTAAAAAAGACAACTGCTGATATTCTGATAATGGAAGCTCAGAGTGAGAATGTTGGTTTCAAAGATCACAATTCGCTTTAAGATGGGAGTAATAAGTATGCTTCCAATGAGAAAGACTTGTGTAAATACTTTAAGGACTAGAATCTGAACTCTGAATTGAGGATATTATAAGGAAGTAGAAAAAGATAAGGGTATTGGACAATGTTGTTTGGTCATGAATACAGTTGCCTAGAAGATTTCTCTGATTAACATGGTGGAGAGTTGATATTGTGAGATTCTAGGAGACTGAGATACCTAAGGTGGCTTGGATGGAAGGGGTTAGCAGAGATATGAAAATTCTAGGTTTCAAACAGCATTCAAAAGTAGATAGAGAGGGGAGACGAATAAGAGGATTTTGGTAGGCGATGCACAGGATAGATCCCAACCAATTTATTAGAATCAAGTCTTTGATTGTATTTGTAGAGGCATGATCTACAATGAACTAATAGTATAAATATTTCGTATTAATTAAAAAAAAAAATTACAGAACAGTGAAGCAGTGGCAGAACCAGTAAATTTGGGATCAAGTACAAAGCTTCTGCCTAAGCAGTATCCTAAGATAGCTGTCGTGCAAAATTGTAACAGCATGACATGGAGGACTGCACAATATATGTACCATTACTCTGCAAGTGAAATTTTCTTTGTGGTATGTCTAGTCGACGACAAACAAAACTCGACAAGAAAGATTCTGTATCACCATGTAAAAACTAAATTATTTGAAATCAAACTATAATTCACTTACATTACTTCCATGCATAGAACCTGGATTAGAGTGTGCAATAGGTGTAGTAGGCAAAGATGATGCTTTTTTCCCTTTTGGTGTAAAAAACTTCGAAATAGAAAATGCCCTTGTCATACGTGGTTTCCCTCCTCTCACGGAAGATGGAGATCCAAGGTTTAGAGTGGAAGCATTCTCAATCTCTGAGTTTTTGAACTTGAAACTAAGCTTCGGGAGGAGGCTTTTAAATGAGGACTTATCTCTGCGCATAATGGAGCTTGAAGACCTGTTTAATCCGGAAACAGTAGGGCTACTCACTGGGGAGAAGTTCACTTTTTTGGGTGTTGGGAGAATATTTATTTGCACAGAATCCTCCGGGGACTCTTGAGCAATTCCTGACGGTATCTCTAAAACGAGATTGTGCTGGAGTGGCCTATTGTGTTGGCCAGGCGGATTGTCTTCAGTTATTTCAGTTGGTTCCTCCATCTGAGAGAGCAATCATGAGAAAATGAATAAATGGTTGAGATAAAGCATACAAATTTATGTTGAAAAGAAAATAAATAAATATAAAGACAGGCCACTGATTGTTGACAACTTGACATCATTACATGTTGCTTGATGGTTTATCTAAAAGACCAAAGATATATTTTACATAACTCATCACCATCTAAAGTTTAGTAGTCCTAAACTGCACTACATCATCTGATAAAATAATGTCAATAAACTAACAAAAAAGAGTAGGAACCAATACAAAAAGGAAATTTAAAAGTAAGAGAAACAAAGAATAGTAGTTGCAACATAATAACCAAATACAGGAACACCCACACCCACACCCACAAGAAACCACAACCGTAGGACAGATCTGTAACTAATCAAAAACATTATGACAAGTCGATATTAGAAAATCTTTCAATGATAAAACTCCTCAATGAACCCATTCAACGAAACAAACAAAGATGCAGCAGTAGAGCCCTTCTAGTTCAGAAAATTTTCTTATCTATACGAGTATAAAATAAGTATGAATTGTCAGAGAGAAACTTAAAGATAGAGATTCTTATGTAAGGAAGAAGTAACTTCCTAAGTAGGACAACAAAAGTCACCACCACTTCATAGAGAAGAAAGCTTTTGGCATACAATACACTTTACAAAGTCTCAACCCCCAATCATCCACAAAACACTAATCCTCACACAGAATAACGAAACTAGGGTCGAATAATCTAGACTTCCAAAGGAGCGATATATAGTTCATACTCAAAAATTAGAACCCAAAATAATTTTTTTTGAAGATAGTTCTTTGGTCATTTATATTTTCAAGAGTAGAAAACGAGAGAAATGTAATCTCCTAATCACATTCCTCAATTCATGTACATGACCTTAACACATTACTCACTAGATAAAAAAGGAAGGAATATTGATTGTTAATACGTCGAAAATGTAGGACAGCGTCATCAAATGTATACCTTTTCAGGGAAGTAGCATCAGGCCAAACAGATAGAACCTAATCATCCAATATTGAATCTTCCATTTTAATACCGCGAATTCTACATTAGTGGCCTAGTGATTGCCTATGCACCAAAAGGCATATTAACAAAGGACGGGGTCAAATCCTAGGACTAAAGAGATCAGCAACAAGGACAGAATGTTTCATGCTATATGAAAATAAACAATTCTAAAGCATAAAGCATAGAATATATCCATGTAATTTTATTTTATTTTTAACTATATTAAACTATATCCATGAATCAGAATCCACTAAAAACCAAAAGTCAAATACTATGAAAATTAAAGGATATGATATGATCTACAATTCAACATCAAGTAAATTTGGTCATATTTCCAAATATAATTAATCCAACAAAATCATTGAAATTAAAATACAATATCCTAAAAATAGAAAATCAATATCTTTTTAACCAAACATTAATTTTCTTTTTTTTTTTTTTCCCTTGTTCTAGTTACTTAAGTTAGGTGATACAACATTGAATTTAAGACATCAAATTTTAAGGCAAATTGAATAAAACCCAGATATATGAATCAAATTTGAACACTAAATTATACATAAAAAATAGAAATTAAACATTAAAAAAAAGTGTCACAAATTTTGACTAAATGATATCAGACAAATAGACAGCAAACAATAAGACGAAAACAGTTCAACTAACTTGTTATTATCATGTGACTACAGCTAATTATATTTTAATTATTAACAAAAAAAAAAATCATATAATAACCTTAATAATTCCTTAAAAATAACAACTTTCATTAGTTTCACAACATCAAAAAAATTAAAAATGAAGTTTTTTTTTTTTTTTTTTTGCTGTATAAAAAAATGGAATGAACTATTTGCAATAAAGCTTCGATAAAATGAATTACATTAAAACCCAGAAAATATATTTAAAAAAAATTGACTACCTGTTGATTAGAAATTGTGGGTGAATGTTGAATGTCATTCTCTTTGAAAACTGGGTATTCTTGAGTTGCCATTTTACATTAAATTCAGCTTCTCAAAACCCAGAATTATGAAGTTTGAATTAAGTTTAAAAATGGGGTTTTGAGAATTAAATTGTTAGAAAAAAGAAATAAATGAATAAAAAGAAAAAAAAATTGTTTAATTCAATTAATGGTTTGCTGCTGAACATAGGAAGGAAAAGAGGAGAAGGGGTTTAGTGGAGGTTTTTTTTTATTGTGAGGAGACGCGCAATAAGGTTGTTAGGAATGAGGAAACTTAATCATGACAAAAAGTAGTAGTGTGAGTTGGACTAAGTAGAGTCCAAGTGAGAAAATGGCTAAAAGTTTGTCATTAGGTTAGGCATGAC
The DNA here is from genome assembly GCA_016808085.1 of Suaeda aralocaspica. Taxonomy (NCBI): domain Eukaryota; kingdom Viridiplantae; phylum Streptophyta; class Magnoliopsida; order Caryophyllales; family Amaranthaceae; genus Suaeda; species Suaeda aralocaspica. Next base: position 1,973,141 of record PYUH01004033.1, on the reverse strand, counting down.
ATGGCATTGGACCATTGGTATATGGATGGTGTCGAGTCGTTTCATGTACCGCCTCTATTACAAATAAAATGCAACGATTTGATAAAGAGATAAATTGTCTAGCGGTTGCATTTTATTTATAACAGATTTCGTATAAGCAATTTTGGCTGGTGAGAGAGTAAAAGAATTATACTCCATAAGATATAAGTAAGTGAAAAGTTTATTTGCAATTTGCTTAAATGTTATGCTTCTTATTGAAAGTGGTGACATTTGAAGCATTTAAGTACCGAAATATTGTGATTTTTAGCATGAATTGCAACATATGGTTGATGACTCTACAATTATCCAAATGTTGCGGTTATCAGCAAAAAAAAGAAAAAAAAGTAGCATTTGATGAGTTACTATAACCCCTCAACTTGCGTACAAGATTTATCATTTTTCGTTGTTCGGTTAAAACCATGCTTGAATCTCAGTTATATAATTATACACATCATTAGCGGAATAAAGTAGAAAGGATCGAAAGCTAATACAATCATGTTTCGGTGTAAATGTGACTTGCGTGATATTTCTTCTTGGTATGAATTATGTACTAATGTGTGATATATGTATAAAGAAATTGTGATATTGATTACCAAATATAATTTATAATATCTCAACAGTTAGAGTTGTACAGAGAATGGTCTGGACTGCACCAAACCGTATTTCTACGGTCTGGTCTACGGTCTAAAATTTATGGTCTGGTTTTTTAAGCCATACCGTAATTTTTGCGGTCTGGTCTGGTTTTTTTTTATTAGACCAGACCGTAAACCGTAAATAATTATGGTTTACGATTTTAGACCGTAAACCATAAACCATAAACTGCATAAACCCTTTTAATTTGTAACTCTGTATGGTTTTTCATTTTATGATTGATTGATAGATGTTATATAGTCATTTTCTGTTATAGACTTGCACTTGGTTGTATAGGTAAACTTATCGTTTGTTGTGTATTAGTATTTTGCTCTTATAAAGTTATGCTTCATAAAATCTTTCAGGAATTGCGGTTTGACCGGAAACCGTACTAGATCAGACCGTTAAAAAAATTGTGGTCTGATCTGGTCTAAAATACGGTCTAGTATGGTCTGGAAAACACCTAGACTGCAATTTTGCGGTCTGGTCTGGTCTGGACCTCATACTGCACCAGACCGAACCGTGTACACCCCTACTCAATACAACTATAATATGGGTAAATAGGTGTTATTAGCTGTATTTGTGTTGTGTCACTCATGCTTAAGACATTTTTATAACATTTACCATTAGCTTTCAAACTCATGCAATGTACTGATATAGTCATATGCATCGTTGATTTGATATTGGGATATGCGTTCATTTCGAGTTTGTTAAGCAAGACGAATTTTTCCTCTTGTAAAAAATATGAAAACAAAAGGAACAATTTGAATTGGCATGCATAAAATTCTAAAACACATTTACTCCGTATTATTTTTCTTTTCAAGGTTAACCATACACATAAACGTATAGTTATAGATGAACTTAAGTATGTTGTGAGTAAAAAATTGGCAATCACAAACAAGTTATGAAGTTGTCTTTTAAAGGGCATCAAACACCCAAAAAGATCATAGTAACTCATTTCATTCTTGGTTTTCCTTTTACGAAGTGTCAATTTGTTTGGTCCAAAATGAAAGGCTAGATCTTTTAACAATTTTCTAAAACTAGGTGGGTTTTCTAGTCGACCTAACATACTCCAATGAGTTTGACCATTTAGCATAGCGCTGCCATTAGGGGTGAAAGTTCGGTCTGTGGTTTAGATTATTTCCCAATCCAAATCTAAACCATATATTTTCGGTCTCTAAAATTTGAGACCAATCCAATCCATATTGAATTTCAGTCCAATCCAATCCACCTAAATTCGGTCTTACAATTTTGGATCCAATCCAATCCGAATTTTAAAGATATTTTTTTTGTACAACAATTCCTGCTTCATATATTTGTAGCAATAATCTGTAGTACTATCCAATAACTCACTAAATCAAGTACTACACACACTTTGAAAAAGGATGATAGAGAATTTTAGGATTTTGCTAGCTTTTGGTGTTTTAGACATAACTACTTAACAAGTAGTAGGCTTAAGGTCATTAAGGACTTAAAGGTTTATTACTATTCAGTCTAAAGTTCGTTGTACGGTCTACCGAGGGGTCCAGTCCGAGTCCAAACCGAAATCCGAAAAATAAAAAATTTACAATCCAAACCAGTCCAAATTACAAAAAAGTCCGATCCAAATTTCCAAAATGGTTTGGTCTTCGGTTTTAATCCGAATTACTTTCACCCCTAGCTGCCATCCGCAAACTAGGTGGGTTTTCTAGTCAACCTAACATACTACAATGAGTTTGACCATTTAGCATAGCGCTGCAATCCGCAAACTAGGTGGGTTTTCTAGTCCCAGTTCCGATCTCTAACAACCTGTTATCATTCCTCTTCCTAAGTTATTTTGAAAAAAGGGAATATTTATCTTTTTCGCTCTCCCGGAACATTCTTATGGCCTTTTCAAACCCGATTGACAATTTTCTTTTCTGGGAGCTTAGAATTTCGAAAAATTGTGAATTATAGCCTTTACTTTTGGCCTCTAGATGGCTATTCCAGGCTTTATCCTCTTTTCTCCTTTTTTTAACCACATGCTCTAGGTCACTATAGGACCACCCATGATTGGTTTCGGCCTATAAAAAAGTTTGTTATCCTTCTTTTCGAGATATTTCGGAATAAGGAAACAATTGTCTTTTCACTTTCCTAGGATGTTCTTATGGTCTTTTAAACCCCGATTGACTACTTAGGATTCCTATTGGAATTTTTTTCAAGACCCTGAAACCTCGAAAAACTGTGTATTGTAGCCATTGTTTTTTTCCAGAAGGATGTTCTGAGATTAAAAAGCTTATTATCATCCCTCTTTCCAAGATATTTTGAAATCACTCTCCTAGTCCATTCTTATGGTCTTTTCAACCTCGATTGGTTGCTCAGGAGTCGTGGTTGATCATACATGCACCTTGAAAAAAAAATTGAGACCCACTAAGTCGGAAAAATGTGTATTATATAGCCTTTGTTTTTGGCTTTTGGAGGCCTATCTCGAGCTTTGTCTTCTCTTCGCCCTGTTTTTATTAACACTTATTTTAGTCACCACAGGGCTACCCATGATCAGTTTCGACCTCTGAAACTTGTTATTATCCTTTTGAGAAATTTCAGAAGAAGGAAACAACAATCTTTTCGCTCTTCTAGGACGTTCTTAATTATGACCTTTTAAACTTTGATTGACTGCTCAGGGTTCCTATTTTAAACATAAGGGTACCTTGTAAAATTTTTTGATTTTTTTCCTTTTCAAGACTTTAGAATTTCGAAAAACTGTGAATTACAACCTTTATTATAACCTTTAGAGGGCCATCTCAAGTTCTTTTGTCTCGTCGCCCTGTTTTTCTACTACGTGTTCTGGGTCACCACATCATTACCCATGATTGGTTTCGGCCCTATAAAAACTTGTTATCATCTATTTTTCCGAGATATTTTGGAATAAGGAAAAATTGTCTTTTTAATACCCTGGGACGTTTTTCACAGCCTTTTAAACCTCGATTGGCTGCTTAGGCTTCCTATTTTGACCATACGGACATTATGTAAATTTCTTGGTAATATTTTTTTTGGGACCCAATACCTCGAAAAACTATGTATTATCTTAGGCTCCGTCTTCTTTTCGCCTTATTTTTTACCGCGCGTTCTTTGTCATCACAGGGCTCCCCATGATTGATTTCAGCCTTTAAAAACTTGTCATTATCCCTCTTTCCCAGATATTTCTAAAGAAGGGAACAATAGTCTCTTCATCTTCTAGGACGTTCTTATGTCCTTTTTAACCCTGATTGTCTACTTATGTTTTCTATTTTGACCATACATGCACTATGTAAAAACGCTGGCAATTTTTCTTTTGAGACCCTTGAACCTCGGAAAACTATAAAGTAGCATTTGTTTAAGGGTCCCGAGGGATGTCTCGCGCTCTGTCCCCCCCCACCCCCCCCCACCCACCCCCCCACCCCCCTCTTTAGACACACACACACCACCACTTGTTTTCTTACCACGTGTTCTTAGTCACCACTAGACTCCCCATGATTAATTTCAACCTCTAAAACATGTTATCATCCCGATTTCAAAGATATTTCGAGCGAAGGGAACAATATCCCTTTCTCTCTCCCGACACATTCTTATGGCCTTTTCAAACTCCATTGGCTACTCCTATTCTACCATACGGGATCCCTGTAAAAATTTTGGCAATTTTTTTTTCCAGGGACCGAGTAACCTCGGAAAAATGTATATTATAGCCTTTGCTTTTTGGCCTCTAGAAGGCTATCATGTACTTCGTCTTCTTTTCGCCCTGTTTTATTATCATGTGTTATGCATCACCACAAGAACTCCTCATGATCGATTTCAAATTATAAATCCTTGTTATTATTTTTGTTTTTGATATGTTTTGAAAGAAGGGAACAATAGTCGTTTGGCTCTCCAAGGACATTCTTATGACCTTTTCAAGCCTTATTGGCTGCACAGAGGTCTTATTTTGACCATACAAGTACCCTGTAAATTTTTTGGGCAATTTTTTTCGATACCCCAAAAGCTAGTAAAAATTCAAATTATATATAGCCTTTGTTTTTGGCTTCTGAAAGACTGTCCCGCGATCTATCTTTTTTTTGCCATGTTATTATTAACACGTGTTCTTGGTTACCACAGGACTGTCCATGACCCACTTCGGCTTGTCATCATTCTTTTCAAGAAATTTTGGAAGAATGGCTCAATAGCCATTTCGCTCTCCCGAGACGTTATTATGCTCTTTTCAACCCAATAGGTTGCTTAAGGCTCCTCTTTCGATCATAAGCATAACCTGCAAAGCTTTTTTTTGAAAATTTTTTCTCAGGACTCCGTAACCTCAAATAACTGTAAATAGCCTTTTTTCTTCTTTTTTTTTTTTTTGGTTGCCTCAAAAGGGTTTTCAATGCTCCCTCTTCTTTTTTCCATGTTTTTTTTACACGTATTATGTCTCACCACAGGATTACACATGATCGGTTTTGGCCTTATCATCCTTCCCCTTGAGATATTTCGAAAGAAGGGAACACCAATCCTTTAATCCTCCTGAGATGTTTATATGGACTTGTCCTCCTCGATAGGCTGTTCAGTGTTCTTTTTTTTTTTTTTTAACATACAGGCATCTTATAAAATTTCTTACAACTTTTTTTTTTCCGTGATCCCGAAAATTCGAAAAACTGTGAGTTATAGCCTTTTCTTTTGGCCTCCGGAGGGCTTTCCAGGGCTCCGTCTTCTTTTTTCGTGTTTTTTTTATTACCACGTGTTCTGGGTCACCGCAAGACTATCCATGATAAACTTTGGCCTATAAAAACTTATGATCATCATTATTTCCGTGATATTTCAGAATAAGAGAACAATTACCTTTTCACTCATTATTTCCGTGATATTTCAAAATAAGAGAAAAAATGTCTTTTCACTCCCCTAGGATGTTTTATGCCCTTTTAAACCCAATTTGTTTTCTTAGGTTTCTATTTTGATCATATAGACACCCTGTGAAATTCTTGGCAAATTTTTTTTTTTCCGGGAACCCAAATTTTCGGAAAACTATGAAATATAGCCTTTTGTTTATGGCCTCTAGATGGTTGTTTTGGGCCCATCTTCTTTTTCAGATGTTTTTTTACCACTTAATCTAGGTCACCACAAGACTACCTATGATCGGCTTCGACCTCTCAAAACTTGTTATCCATCTTCTTTCCGAGATATTTTGAAATAAGGGAACAACAACCTATTTTCTCTCCTGGACGTTCTTATGGTCTTTTTAACCTCGATTAGATGATGAGGGTTCCTACTTTGACCACATGTTCACCCTGTAAAACTTTTCGAAAAATAATTTCGGTACCCGAAAACATAAAAATTGTGAATTATAGCCTTTGATTTTAGCCTACGGAGGATTGTCTTAGAATTTGTCCTTTTTTTTCCCTGTCTTTTTACTACATGTTCTTGGTCGCCACATGACTCACCATGATAGATTTTGGCCACTAAAAGCTTGTTATCATCCCTCTTTTCGAGATATTTCGGAAAAAGGGGAAAAATACCCTTTCTGCTCATCCGAGACGTTCTTATGGCCTTTTCAACCCCGATTGGCTTCTTGAGTTTCCTATTTTGACCAAACGGGCACCCAGTAGATTTTTTGGAAATTTGTTTTTCAGGACCGATAATTTCGGAAAACTATGGATTATAGCTTTTGTTTTGGCATCGAGAGGGCTATCATGGGATCCGTTTTCTTTTCGCCCTGTACCGCATTTTATGGGTCACCGTAGGACTCCCCATAATTGATTTCGACCTCTAATAACTTTTTATTATCTCTCTTCCCGAGATATTTTGGAAGAAGCAAGTAATATCCTTTTCGCTCTTGCAAGATGTTCTTATGGCTTTTTCAACCTCCATTGGCTTCTCATGGTTCCAATTTTGACCATGCAAGTTTAGAATTTTTTTTCTAGATAAATAATAGCTTTTTTTTAACCACATGTTATGGATCATTACAAAACACTCCATGGTCGGTTTTGACCTCTTAAAACTTGTTGTTATTCCTCTTTCAGAGATATCTTGGAAGAAGGAAACCATTTTTTTAGCTCTCCTAGTCTTTCTGATGCTCTTTTCAACCTTAATTAGCTGTTAAGAGTTTTTATAGGTGCAACGTGTAAAATTATTAAATTTGTTTCCTTCTTTTTCGGCTTCCCGAGGGGTTATCTTTGCCTCTTAGACATTGCCTTGTTTCTGCCCTATTTTTTACGACGTATTCTAGGTTACTTCTGGGCTCTCAACAATCAGTTTCGGTCTACAAATTTGTTTTCAACCCTTTTTCGGAGATATTTCGAAAGAAGACGACATTAGTCGTTTTTGCCCTCATGGGACCTTCTTATGGCCTTTTGAACCTCGACTAGGTGTCCAAGGGCCTCATTTCACCTTTTGGAGACCATGTAAAATTTTTAGCAATTTTTTTAGGACCCCAAACCCTCCAAAATTTATTACTTATAACCTTTATTTTCGGTTTTTGGAGGGGTTGTCCCAGGATCCGTCTTGTTTTCGCCCTTTTTGTTTAACCATGTGTTTTAAGTGACCACACAACTTCCCACGATCAGTTTCGACCTATAAAATTAAAACTTGTTATCATCTTCTTTCAGAGATATTTCGAAAGAAGGGAACAATAATATTTCTCGATCTCCCGGATTTTTCTTATGACCTTTTAAACCCCGATTATATATCATCACTACTCTTTAATTGCTATTCAAAATTATTTCCTGTAGTTTATTTTATTTGCAGCGAAGGAAATTTTTTATAAAGAAGACGATGTAGAGGCAGTATTTATTTTGACAAAAAAGGTCGCAAGGATATTAGATATTACAAATAAAGTGACGGACAACTAGAACATGCGACTTATCGTACACAAATCCTCTATCTAATTAACTAAAACCCTGAACCGAACAAAACAAAATGAACTAGAATATAATTAGCTAAATATAGGTAAGGGAAACTAAATCAGATAATACGCCAATTTGGCAAAGCTGTAATCGTTTATAGCATCGGTGACTATGGTGAGTTGGTGTCATGCGCATATTGATGATTGATTACAGAGTAATTTGTGACGTGAATCACGTGATTCTGTAGTTAATTATAACTTTTACAAGCTTATCCAATTTGATTAGTCAACTTTTTTTTTTTTTTTTGAGTAAAATTAATCAATTCCGTGACAAAATCGCACGGCATTTACCAAAATTAGCAGTAACAAATTTACAATACAATCTAAAATTAGATAATTGCTGCCAATTAAATGGTTTGATTAATTTGATTAATTTGCAGGTATCTCCTCTACGTTGTTGGGTCTACAGTAAATTTATGATAGACCTGGTGCATACTGGATGTAAAAGCTGTGTTAGTTTTGTACAAAACTTGACATTAATGAATGTCATTTTTCACATCTATGTTTGGTACTCCATCCGTTCTTCAAAGACCATGCCAAATGATATTCATGATTAAAATTTGAATAATATTAAATTATTAGGTAGTATGTGCCAAAAAGCAAATTAGATTGGAGAGCGAAATAATAAACCAAATGATGATTGATTAATGAAATAATTGGCCTCACATGATGCTATGGTGGTCTCCACATGTAATAAAAAATTATATAATATGTCCAGAAATAGAATAATAAAAGTTGCATAAACTTTAAAGAGCGTTCAAATAAAAAAAAAATGGCATGAACTTCAAAAAATAGAGCGAGTACAACTTTTCGTTGAGCAAGTCTTTGGATCCTAGTTTTAAAACACTAAAGTGGCCAACTCATATGCGACATTTACTCAAACATTAATCTAAATGAAGAGAGTCCATATGATTTTATTATTATTATCTTTTATTTTTTTGGAATTATATCAATCATATTCAAAGTAATTAGTTTCCTATTGCTTAAATAATTATTATGCCGCGTTATTAAATTATGATTAACATTTAATAAATGCAAAACATTATTTAAGTAAATTGACAAAAGCTATAAAGCGTCCATGTATATTAGATAATTACGTCCATGTGTATTAGATAATTATGTTAAAAGTGAAAATATTAATTTTAATCAAATAATAGTCCCGGGAATATGAGCACGTCATTTTAACTTGAATTTCCAAATTAATCCAATTTTAGAAAATATATTTAATGCTTATTTTTGTAAGTTTGGAATCTAGAGCACAAGGAAAGAGAAACTTTAGTCATATTTTTAACATCAAATTTTCTTTATAAAATATAACAAAAGATATTGATGTTTAAAGATATACATTGAAAATTACTCAAAGTGTAAATAACTTTTAGGATAGGGGGAGTAATAATCAACTACTCCGTAGAATTAAAATGATCTTGCTAACGAACGCTCCGGGGCATTTGATAGACATTAAATAATTTTCTAAAATAATGCTCATTTGGATATTTGAGTTAAAATCATACACAATTATAATGTAATTAATGCTTCTTCAAAATTATTATTTCCATTTTTACTTTGCTCACCCAATGTGTCTAAGCTGCTTGTTAACTTTTGCGTAATTAAATTAAAGGTTTTTCTACATGGTGCCCTTGGGATATTAGGTTTTCTACGTTGTGCCCTTCCAAATTAAAACTTCCACATGGTGCCCCTGAAGTTCATTAAGTGACTAAGCCATGACCTTTTCGTTAAAAATGTCACAATTTCAATCTCAATTTGGTGGCCGGCTCATACGTCTCCGTTCATGACCCATATTTTAACAATTTCTCTTGCAATTAAAGTGCATTATGAGCACTATGGTTCATACAACAAATAATTTACGGACATTTAATATTTGTTTAAGTACAAGGTCATGATATAGTAAATAATTGAACCTTAGGAGCACTGCGTAAAAGTTTTAATTTGGAAGGACACAGCATAAAAACTCAAAATATCAGAGACACAATATAGAAAAACCCTTAAATTAACGTGCAAATGTCTAGTCCCACCTCCCCCCTACGAACCCCACACAAACACCAAAAGGAAAAAAAATCCTTTTAAATCTAAAATGACATCAACTCTACACTTTAAAGCAACAGTGTGTTAGTTGGGGAAATGAATAGCTGACTATTATTATTATGATCATCAAAAACCTACAAAGTCGGGTAACTACAAAAACAAAAAAACAAAAAAACAAAAAAAATGGTGGGGATTTGCAGATATCCTTGAATAGGGAAAGAAACATTGATCAACTGAATTATTGTTCTCGATTTTATTTACATGCTGCATAATCTCTTGAAACGAATATTTATGCAAAGCAATAATTATATAGGGACTATAACTTTATAGAATGACTGAGAGAAAAAAAAATATATTAAAGAAGAGAATGACAAAAATAACGGTAAAGTAGAAAGAAATTTGGTAAATAAATGACAAAAATAAAGATAAAGTTGTAAATGTTCGGGAGAAGGGGGGAGTGGGGGACCACACCCAAAAAGGAAATGGAGTAACTAATTTAAAATTTTCCTTTAAAGCATATGTTAAGAAGATATCGAAGAAATATATTTTCCTTAATTATTGGTGATATGTAGCAACAAGTATATAGCAACTTACAAAAAAACATAGTGAGTATTACTATTGTTGATAGGGAACCACTGAGCCGCAAGGATGATTAATGGGATACCCGGAATAGATTAATTCGATCAATCTCCTAAAAACAAGAAAAAAGTTGTAACTAGCTAATTTATCCCCTCACCTTCACGTCAAATTTGCCAAAAAAACATAACCTTTATCGGGAAAAAAAAAATTATGTTGTCACATTACATGTATCCCACTTGTGTATCATTATTTCTTATTGACTAATAATATTACCTTTTAATTTTTAAATTCGAAAGTGATGGACTCATATTTTAAAATCAACTAATAAAATTAATTATTGTCACAAAATGATACACAAATAGTGGGACAAAAGATTTGGACTCTCTTTCGTAGGGGCCTATAAAAGGGGTGAGCGTGTTAGATATTATTACATACTCACATATCATCCATTCCACAAAAGAAAAACTTACCATATAAGAAATTATTGCCTGAATAGGAAGTATTACATAAATTATTGTGAGAAATAGATATGGCAGCTTCTGGTTTAAAGCGTAAGTTAGAGGGTGAGATAGAAATAAGAGTAGGTGGAGGTGATGCGTTTCATGAACTCTTTCAAAACAAACCTCATCATATAACCAACGTTCACCCTAATTTTGTTCAAGATTGTGAATTGCATGACGGTGAATTTGGTAAACCTGGTTCTAAGATTTGTTGGCGTTATTCTCTTGGTACGTGACTAACTAATTATACATGCTCAAACTTAATTTATTAGCACACTAATCGATATATATATTCTACCGTGTTGGTTGATTATTTGGTTGTGTTTTCGATCTTTTCGTAGTGCCACCGTGATTTGTGTAAGTGTGTTGATGATACGTTGAAATTTGTTTTCTCATAAAATGTTTATCACTTATATGTCGCTTATTTTCATTGGTTGCCTTAAAAAAAAAAAATAATAATAATAATAACTCATATTATGGTCGTATATAAATTATGAAACATTATATTTCACGCCTACTTTGTGTACGCAAGTCTTCAAGATGATATTGAAGTGTAGATCGGTCCATTGATCACCATTGTGCAATCGGAAACACCAAAAAGAATTAGAACTGTGGCGCCTTAAGAAATGAAACAGAATCTATGAACTACATTAGTTATTTTAAAAAATGGATTTGAGTAATTGTAATGATCCTAATATTGTTTCTCATTTGATCATCCTAGCTGATAGACATGATGGCCATTTTTGGTAAAGAAAATTTTGAAGAAGTTTTATTCATTTGTCAAATTTTTAGAGGCTTAACCAATTAACCATGCTTACAGTATTTGAAGAGCTTTATGTCTTCAAAAAGACAATTGCAAAGAGCTTTATGAAGAGATCTTATGGAAAATTATTTTTAAATGCTACCATATGTTACTATGTTGGAGAACTAATAAATAGGGCTGTAAAAAATAATCCTACTCGAGCTATATCATCCGTGATCCGAGCGATCCAATTCGATAAGTTAAAGTTATTTAATTTTTCCAAATATTTGATTTCAGATATTTCTGATTGAATGTCCGATAAAAATTAGAACGGGATCACGTTTCTTGGATTGTTGAATACCCAAAATATCCGAAAATGTGAAACAGTAGGCTTTTCGGATCGGTCGTGTCATATATCGAATCAAATTATTTCGTTAAATCTAATATTTTTGTGTTATTTTAATATCAATTTTTTTCTTAACTAATTCATACTCAGATCATCAAATATTCGGTTATTCGATCCAACGATATTCGGATATTTCGAATTAGATATCCGACTTCTCAAATCGGATCGATTCGAATAACTATACATGAAGAGATGTGATGGTTTAGATATTGGAATAAGTTTTATGTTCTATCACCCTATCTCTTCATACTTTGTATATTAGGTCGCTAGTGCATATAATTACTTGAATCTAGAAAGTGAGAAACCACTAATTAAAATCAACTAAAAGTCTCAAATAATTTGATGATTAAATTAAGGGTCTGTTTACTTCAACTTAAAAACAGTTCAGTTCAGCTTAGCTCTTCTTTTATTTTGCTACTCATTAATCCTCCATAAAAAACTTTCAGTTCATTTCAGTTCTGTTCTGTTCAGCCCAACTCTAATCAGTTCTGTTCTGTTCAGCCCAACTCCAATCAGTTCAGCTCAGCTCCAATCAATTCAGTTCATTTCACTTCAATTTAGGTATTTTCAGATGAAGCAAACAGGTCCTAACCATTAACCAAAACAATCAACTAACTAACAGTTAACCGTTGATTCGCTGTAAAAAATAACACAATATGTCAGTATGTAATTAACAAACATGGTCACCTCGTCATTCTGTCAAATCTATTTATTGTACGTTATGTTGGTTCTTGGATCTAAGATAAGAGTAATATTTAGTAGCTGGGAATTAATTGAAGAAGAACGGGACATTTGATGAGGAGACAAGACTTGCAGAAAAAAAATAATACTTCGTATAAATTAAAAGGAGATACAGGTATACCTTTAAAAAAAATATTTGTACATAGTAGTTTTATAAAATAACAAGTCCCTCATAACACCGTCTTATAAGTTTTAACTTAGCTATTTGTATTTTGCATATTGTTTTAACTTTTAATTATTATTTTTAGTATTTTAATTAATATATTTTTTTGACTAATTATATTGTAGTCTAATTAAAAAATAAGATCATTTTATATACTACATAATTTTGTAGTTTTTAAAAATACTTTTCATTATATTAACTTCATATAAGTTGGAATAAGATCTAACATGTTCAATAACTTTTAATCATTTTCACAAAAAAAAAAAATAATATTAATAATCATGTCTGATAAGTTCTACATGTTTCATATATAGAATCAGATAGAGTTCGATTAGGTTTAACCAGTTTAAGGTTTAATTCAATTTATTAAGTTCAAATAGATTCGTTTAATTAGATCGGACACAAACGGATTTAATTTCAATTTATTCAAATATAAATAATTTCTAGTTGAATAAGCTAAGTCGAAATCAACGTAAGGCCATTATTATAAGAAGTGGAGTTAAATTTATTCCAAAAGTAATTATGTTTTATTTGAATGTGTGTCTCCAAAAAGAAGAATAATTACTTGAATAATAGTACATGTTGATCATATTATCGTTAATTAATTATTTTATATATAGATGGAAAGAAACAATCAGCAAAGCAATTGCTAGAATTGATAGACGAGAAGAATAAGCTGATTAAATTCAGGATGTTGGAAGGAGATTTAATGGAGGACTACAATACCTTTGTTATTACATATCAAGTGATACCTCAAGGTAAAGAGCTTAGCTTGGTTAAGTGGACACTTGAGTATGAAAAGAAGCATCAAGGCATTCCTGAACCTTCTTCTTTGATGGACGAATTTCTCAAACTAGCCAAGGAAATCGATGATCATCACCATCGCGGCCAAGGCAATTAGACCTATAATTAAGTTTTCTTTGATCTATTATATATTATGTTGTTTGTTTGTTTGTTGCGCTGCTCGTTGTACAATAATTAAGGCTGGCATGTATGTTATGTTATGCATGCACGCACTTTGGTTTAATTTAAATATGTCAAATGAGTGGATCAATCAATTCTGTATTCATAGATCCCTACCTAGAGATATATGATGCGATGAAACTAAGTTGAGCTCTTTCCTCGAATGTCCTAGCCCCAAAAGTTCGAAGGGTGGATCTATCATAATCCTCCACATTGGAGGAGAATGTATGTGTTCCCTTCCATCTTTGTACAAAGGGGAGCTCAACTCCACTTATTAATAAGTTGGATCTCTTCGACCAACACTTAGCTTAATTGCTTGGTTCTTATAATCTTATATATCTATCTTTACAAAAACAAATGAATGTTGTACGTACGTAATGTCTATCCTATACTTGTGCATGCAGTTAAGCATGCATGTAGTTTCTTCAATCTCTTTTTTGGAGAATAATTGTATGTGTAACCTAGTTTGTTTACATTGTTATATACTTATATTATTTGTGGAATGAAGAGAATAATAAGATTATGGTATATGATATAATTATAGTAGTGGGTCAAATTAGGGTAATAATTGATGAAAGAGAAACAACTTGCAATTAATCAAGTGGGTGATGTGTGGGGTCCATTTTAATAAAAAAAAATTATAAATCTAATAAAGTTGTTTGGTAAAGAAAAATATGGAACATCATAAAAAACATAGGTAAAGAAAAAAGGGAACGGAGGGAGTAGCTAGCTTAGTTTGATAGTAAATGCATATATAATAGGTATATATTAAAGATTATATGTCTACAAGACTTCAAGTATGCAACTACGTTACGACTCAACCATTTGATTTATAAGACCTTCATTTTCATTTTCTCCATTTATCACATTTTAAATTGTTTGATTAAATTGATGATACAAAAAATAAAGTAGAAAAGGTTTTTCCTTTTTTTTTTTTTTTGAGATACTTGGGATAACTTGGCAAATTAGCATTTTCATGAAAATTGGCTCATAATTTTGCATAATAAAGTTATAATTGGTGTAATTGTTACGAGGGCTGACCAGTAAATCACTGTGATATGTAATTTTACATATCACAATGGTATTTTGAGGTAATATGTTAGAAATTTAGGGGTAAGGTCGTCTTTTTATATGCACTTTAAGGGATAGTTTGGTAATAAAGTTTTCTACTTATTTGCAAAAATGCCATGTGATTTGCTATTTATACATATCACAGTGATTGATTAAATATTATTCAATTGTTACTTGTCAAGGCATGCCGACAATGACATGGTGTATATCAAAAACCATTTATTGGCACCTTATTATTGGCCTACTATTATTACAATTATTTATTATTTTTTATTGGGTGGTGGTCGTTGTTTATGGCCCGAGTCAATAAGGCGACTGATGAGAAAGAGAGTTTTAATTAATCAACTAAGTTTTTCTATACTCTCTTGTTATATATTCAGTTGTTGGGGATAATTTAGTCCTTTTAAAGTTGTTGATTCTTTTATTATGAAGAGAAGAAAAAAATGGATCAACTCCTAGCATGGGGTAAATTAAACCAAGAGTGTCCTTGTGGAAAAATCATGGAAAATTAAGGATCTATAGAGTGAGACACGCGAGGTGAGAATAGTTGCGCTTTGTATAGGCTAAATAATCAGCTGCTTGATTAGCCTCACAACAACGACAATTTGAAAGGAATCGAACTTTAGTGAATCTTGTTAAGTAATAAATATACAAAATGATACTTTTGAGTTGCGGCGTGCCAAAGGAGTTACCAAATTGGCGCCTCTATGATCGAATCGATTATGGAGGAATTGTTGCTAAACCTTCATTAGAGCTCTTCTTTAGAAGCGGATTGTAGGTTATCAAGTAACGGATATCTTCGTTGATTATTTACCTAATTTTTCTTCAACTTCAATTATTTTTACTATACCTGAACTTAATTTTAGTAAAAATATTTAATCAAAAAAAAGCTACCTAATTAGGGTCTAACAGATCGACGAAACAATATTGATCGAAGAGGAGTGCCACTACAAACACAAATAGTGTGTATATTACTCCGTAGTTTTCTCTAGCTAAAAGATGATTAAATACGCTAATGTGAAAAGTTAATGGGTTAATAATAAAACTCACAAGTTTGATGAGCTGTAGTTTAGATTTTAACAATATAGTTACGAAAACTGTGTGAATCTTTCACAAAACTCACGAATTCATGTGTAATTTTGGGGATATGGACTTGATTCACCAATCAAAGGTTTTACAAGAACTAAGATTTATGCTAGGGATATAGTCAACCAAACAAGAGTGTAGTAACAACTACGAAAACTTTATCAATTCAATAACAGAATCGAAATTCAAGAAAAACGAACAATTTTATTCATTCAATTCAAAACTCAAATTTATTTCTAATTAAACAATGAAAACTATGGGTATTTATTGGCAAACAACCCTTGGCATTAGGCCCAAATAAACAAAGATGAAAAAAATAGAAAATAAATCCTAAATTACGTGCTAAACAATATCCTAAACATACTGGGACTCCAAGTAAAAGAAACCTAACTAAAAACTAATTTCCAGTTTGACAGCTGAACATAAAACGGGATGCAAAATTATCTTCCGAATATTTCTACTATTTTTCCTTGAAAATAGATTTAAGAAACTTTGCAACGCATATTCAAAAAGCCTTCTAGTTAAAATCCAATTGTCTGAAATATCGTCAAAGTCAGACAAACTGCACGTACTACTCCAAAAATGAAATCCGGTCTTTAGAAATTCCAAGAAATATACAATATTGAATCTTTTGATCAATAAACCTTCAACAACGTGATCCTCTAATATTATAGACCAAATATGATAAACACGAATACCTAATCCTCTTAATCATGCGGGATTTTTGGATTGACGTACGAACTCAATCTCACCATAAAAAAACAATGTGAAACGCTAACATGCATGTATTGGTCAAAATTAAAGTAACCATTAAAGGCTCAAGTCATAAAGCAATCTTTGATAGCATATTAATTAAATACGACTCTGGATCACAACCACATCCATAAAGATAGAGATAGAGATAGAGAGAGAGATATTCTATTAAGATACAAGATATTCCATATACATAGTATATAAATATAAATATAAAAGTGTTACTTGATTTGCTTAATATGTGAATCAATTGATAAATTAGACAAGTCACTTTTAAAATTGAATGACTAAAAGTAAGGTGAGTATGGTAACTCCTTAATCTTATTAAGTTTCTAAAATATTCTTCTTTTATCAATACAGGTTGCTTACTATATGTCTTTGAACAAAATTACANTTTATGCTAGGGATATAGTCAACCAAACAAGAGTGTAGTAACAACTACGAAAACTTTATCAATTCAATAACAGAATCGAAATTCAAGAAAAACGAACAATTTTATTCATTCAATTCAAAACTCAAATTTATTTCTAATTAAACAATGAAAACTATGGGTATTTATTGGCAAACAACCCTTGGCATTAGGCCCAAATAAACAAAGATGAAAAAAATAGAAAATAAATCCTAAATTACGTGCTAAACAATATCCTAAACATACTGGGACTCCAAGTAAAAGAAACCTAACTAAAAACTAATTTCCAGTTTGACAGCTGAACATAAAACGGGATGCAAAATTATCTTCCGAATATTTCTACTATTTTTCCTTGAAAATAGATTTAAGAAACTTTGCAACGCATATTCAAAAAGCCTTCTAGTTAAAATCCAATTGTCTGAAATATCGTCAAAGTCAGACAAACTGCACGTACTACTCCAAAAATGAAATCCGGTCTTTAGAAATTCCAAGAAATATACAATATTGAATCTTTTGATCAATAAACCTTCAACAACGTGATCCTCTAATATTATAGACCAAATATGATAAACACGAATACCTAATCCTCTTAATCATGCGGGATTTTTGGATTGACGTACGAACTCAATCTCACCATAAAAAAACAATGTGAAACGCTAACATGCATGTATTGGTCAAAATTAAAGTAACCATTAAAGGCTCAAGTCATAAAGCAATCTTTGATAGCATATTAATTAAATACGACTCTGGATCACAACCACATCCATAAAGATAGAGATAGAGATAGAGAGAGAGATATTCTATTAAGATACAAGATATTCCATATACATAGTATATAAATATAAATATAAAAGTGTTACTTGATTTGCTTAATATGTGAATCAATTGATAAATTAGACAAGTCACTTTTAAAATTGAATGACTAAAAGTAAGGTGAGTATGGTAACTCCTTAATCTTATTAAGTTTCTAAAATATTCTTCTTTTATCAATACAGGTTGCTTACTATATGTCTTTGAACAAAATTACACCGGCTTGAATAAAAACTATTCACTTAGCAACAAAATCTTAACTACTTCCACTAAGGGTTAAAAAAAAAAAACAAGCAAAAAATAAAACGATACTTAATTTTTCTCTTCAAAATAACATGTTTAATGGAGATTATTGGAGCCCAATATTGACAATGCAAGTATGGATGTATGATATTAGGGGATTATGGATTCATTGAACTAATTAATTCTATAATTATATAAGGAAATTACTACACCAACCCTTACTTATCCTTCAATTCATTACTTTATCACACAAATACATCCCTTAATCATTGAGGAGGTGATTTTTTCAAAGATTTGAATCACTTTTTCCCAATTTAAATAATAAAAAATTACTTGTTCGTTGTTCCGTTTTTTGTAAGTTGGTTACTTGGTCATACTCTCATATATTTTTATGAGAGGAAACATAATCAACGTGTATTTAGCTTGAAGAAATGAAGGGAGCAGCAATTAGTGTTTCGTCTCCTGGAATTTGTTTTGTAGCATTCATTGATGTTGTATTTTTTTAAAAAACTTGCAAGCATTCTATAATTTGTGCATGTTGGAAATTCTTGAGTGAAATACAAAGAAAGGTCGGTCACAGAAAATAAAAGAGAGTCTCTAATTGATAAATTTATCAAAACCCTTTTAACCGTTGGCTATTCATTGTTATAAGAGAATATTGATTAAATTTCAATATTCATACCCATTAATGTCTTGAGTAATGTCTAACGGACACAATATTTACGGTCTCTCATTATGTTGACCGTTATATGTCTCTTCTCCTTCATCCTATATATACCATTTTTCCATTATTCTTAAAAACAACAACTCTCAGTTCATGTTTCACAAAAGTTAAATCAACCAATCTATTATGTCAAACACTTTACCATTTGGGCGATAGTCTGAGTTTCAGTCGGAGTTTATGGGTGCACATAAATTTCTGCGCCGTGCAAATCCTGAAGGGCGACTGTTGACTGTATGACTACTACACCGGGTAGCACAAAATCGTCTTTTAGGACAGTGATTCACCACAACACAACAATTTGTTATTTATAGTTTAAGCATCCTCCAGATAAGTATTTACCATTTTAATTTAATTTAATTTAATTTATTTGATCATTATCTAACAATGCATGCATTATTGTGTGCATAAAAGACTGTATAATATAATAGATATTTGCATTTTATATTTATTTTTTTAATAAGGGTCTGTTTACTTCAACTGAAAACAGCTGAACTGAACTGATTAGAGCTGAATTGAACTGAACTGAAAGTTTTCTATGAAGGATTAATAAGTAGCAAAATAAGAGAAGAGCTTTACTGAACTGAACTAAAATGAACTAAACGGAGCTGAACTGAACTGAAAAGTTTTCTATGAAGGATTAATAAGTAGCAAAATAAGAGAAGAGCTTTACTGAACTGAACTAAAATGAAATGAACGGAGCTGAACTGATTTTAAGCTGAAGTAAACACTTCCTAAGGATAGAAGCCCAATTAATTCCGGTCATAAAGCCAACTAACAAATTCATTTCCAACAATTAACTTCAGAAAGACCCCTCATACATACCAAACCAAATTCTCATATTAGGATATAGTTATGTCCTATTGCTATATTAACTTTCCGAATATATATAATACAATATAATAGATCTTCTTGATTGATTGCAGATTTTTGAATCTTCTATTTCCACATTGCAATATCAAATGGACGTGAAAAACGTGATACTGTACCTAGCTAGAGCTTTCAACAAGTAAACAAATTAAAGCCGTTAATAATCATTCAACTATAAAAGGATGACCTAATTCATTACATTTTCATAACATAATTAAGAAGATAATTAAAATTCAAAATAATTGCCCCTTTTTTTATTGTGGTGTTGATAATTGCCTTTGTAGTAAGTATTGTCTATTCGTGAGAATTAGATATGGAATCTTCCGGTTTAAAACGTACGTTTATGGGTGAGATAAAGATAAGAGTTGGAGGGGGTGATGCGTTTCATGAATTATTTCAAAACAAACCTCATCACATCGCCAACGTTCACCCTAATTTAGTACAAGATTGTGAATTGCATGATGGTGAATTTGGTAAACCTGGTTCTAAGATTTGCTGGCGCTATTCTCTTGGTACGTAACTAATCTATCCATATAATGCAAACACTACTATATTACGGTTTTCAATATTTCAACTAACCTAAATATATTTTATTTGGTTCAGCTTTCTATCTATCGTCTAATATGCGGACAAGTGATAAATTTATAACTAATGTACTAGTAAGCAACTAAGTAATTACTTGCAGTAAAGAGGTATTATTTGTTAGTATTAAAAAATAAGTATATTGTTAGTAAATGTTTATTGAGATAGTATATGTCCGAGTTAGAGAATATATGTCCAAATAAGTCATCACATAAATTAATATTTTTAACGCATTTAATTAATATGTATAATTTTTTTTATGTTGGGTGTTGATTCGAAGCTATCAAATCACTTGAGTAAATTGTTTATGATATTCATTAGTTCCTATATATATATATATGTTATAGATGGAAAGAAACAATATGGAAAGCAAGTGCTGGATTTGGTGGACGAGAAGAACAAGGTGATGAAATTCAGAATGATTGAAGGGAGTTTATTGGATGAATTCAATTACTTTGATGTCACTTATCAAGTTTTTTCTGAAGGTGATGAGCTAAGCTTAATTAAGTGGACATTCGAGTACGAAAAGAAGCATCAAGGTGTTCCTGAACCATCTTCATTGATGGACGAAATGCTCAAACTAACCAAGGTGATCGATGATCATCACCATAGCCAAGACAAGTAGCTAGCTAGAGTCCATAAGTTTCTATCCTTCATATGAAAATAAATGAAATATTTGTGTATGTCTACTTCATTTGGTTTACCTATTTTAATTATATTTTGATTGTATGCATGTATTAATGTTTCCATGTCGTGAATATAATTTTCCCTTCGTGATCCCGTCGTAAATGGTTATTATTATTGTTATTTTTTATAGAGTTACTAGAAATCAAGTCTTTTACGGCAATCTATTTGACTATTTATGACGAGATTTAAGCCCGTCATTAATGTGTACTGTCGTAAATGAAGAAGTTTTTAATAGTTTTTCACAAGCACTTCGTTTCTCAATAAAAACAAAATTTTAATTATCACCATAATTTTTCGAGTAATTTGATACCAGGCCAACTTTGTGCAAAGTTGTTGAGTAAAAAAAAAAAGGCACCCTGTTCATTCTACTTGTGCATATTATACTTCATGCTCATACTTGATTTGTCCATTTATTTCATGGATGATGGAAAAATCATATCACCATATCCTTAATTTAGTGGAGGATGAAATTTATATTTGAATTTAGAGTAATTGAGAAGGTGTTGGCAAAGATATGGAGGGTGTAATTTTGTGGTATTTATGTCCTTAATTAAATGGAGGTTATTTTCTAGTGTTCTTCAATTTTCTGGTTTTGAATTAATTGTGCTTGGCATGTTTTTCATTGGAGGCAATTGTGCCTAGGTTTTGGACTATTCATGCAAATTATTCATTTTTGTGGGCTCTTTAATTTTCTTCAAGGCTATATCATATTTAATCTGATTGTTGGTTTATGAACTTAATTTATGAGTTTTGATGAACTTGAATTTGTGGACTTTTATTGGAATTGTTTTTCGATCTTGAGAAAATTTTTGGTGTTTGGAGATTAATTCGGCTGTGCGAAAATCCTGCGCTTAATTAGTTTTTTGTTTGGAGTTTAGTGTTTGATTAAAGTTATCAATTAGCTTTCTCTCTCTTTATTATACAAATACTTAGATAGGTGGTCCCATGTTAAAAGTTGGTGGTCCCTATATTATTCCACCGACGCTCAGCTTTAGCCTCAAAAGGTTGTTATGTTTAGTCAGTCTATAGGATTCCCGAAGAGGGCAGATGCAGCGGGAAAGAAGACCTTGTTGAGTTTGTCTCCAGTCTGATTTTGTGAAATGACTTGAGAGGTGCAGGATAAGTGGGAACTTCAGTGCAAGTGAAATACCACTATTTTTAATGTTATTTTATTTACTCCATGAATGAAAGGCGGGGCACTGCCCCTCTTTTTAGACTTAAGGTCTGTTTCGACGGGTTGATGCGGTTGGAGTACATGTTCAGGTGGAGAGTTTGCCTGGGGCGTTACATCTGTCAAAAGATAACGCAGGTGACCTAAGATGAGCTCAACGAGAACAAAATTCTTTGAGTGGAATAGAAAGGTAAAGGCTCGCTTGATTCTGATTACCAGTACGAATACAAACCATGAAAGTGTGGCCTAACGATCCTTTATTTAGACCTTCAGGATTTGAAGCTAGAGGTGTCAAAAAAGTTATCGCAGGAATAACTGGCATGTGGCAGCCAAGTGTTCATTGCGGCGTTGCTTTTTTATCCTTCGATGTCAGCTAGCTATTCCTATCATCGTGATGTAGAATTCACCAAGTGTTGGATTGTTCACCCACTAATAGGGAACGTGATTTGGGTTTAGATCGTCGTGAGACAGGTTAGTTTTACCCTACTGATGACGGTGTCGCAATGGTAATTCAACTTAGGATGAGAGGAACCGTTGATTCGTACAATTGGTGCATCAAGATTGGTTGAAAAGCTAGTATCGTGAAGATGTCGTGCATTGGATTATGACTGAACGCCTCTAAGTCAGAATCCGGGCTAGAAGCGACGCATGCGGCTTACCCGATTGTTTTCCTTACGGTAGGGGCTTCGGCCCCCAAGGGCACGTGTCTAAGGCTAAGCCCTCACAGCAAATGCGTTGTGAGGGTCGCCTTGAGGTACAATTGCTACCAATCGATGGGTTGAATCCTTTATAGATGACTTAAACACGCGATGGGGTATTGTAAGTGGTAGAGTGGCCTTCCTGCCAGATCCACTGAGATTCAGCCCTATGTCGCTTCGATTCGTCTCTTTAACCCCCTAACCCCATTTTCCCCAAAAACTACAACATAGTGCGAAAAGAGGCTGCCCGGACGCCTCAATATTTTTTCAGTATGGGAAAGCACCTAGGTAAGTATGGGGCGTGTCTGCAATTGCGGTGGGTGCATGCATACATCTCTCATTAGAGACCAAAACCAAGTTACATAACACATGGTACAAAAAGAGTCTATCTGCCCTCAACCATGCGCTCCCCCTTCCTCTCGTTGGAAAATACTACATAGTACAAAATAGGCTTTGCATGCCCTCAACCATGGTCATGGTATAAAAAAAAACCCTGAGACAAAAAAAAAAAAAAAGTTCATAGGAAAGGCCTCCTAAAGGTGATGAGAAAGTGAGAATGACCCAGGGAACGTGATTACGAAAATCCTAGATAATGGGATCATAAGTGGTCTATAGGGGCCAAAACCGATCGTAAGGAGTTCTATGGTGGTCCACTGGTCCATAGCATGTGGTAAAAAAATGAAGCGAAAAAACGACGGGGCACAGGACGACTTCTACGGAGGCCTGAAACAAAGGCTAATATCTACTGTTTTTTGGGGTTCGGGGGTCCTAGAAAAAAAATTGCCAAAAATTTTCAGGGGTGCCATAAGGTAAAAATATGAGCCTAGAACAAGCGATTCGGGTTGAAAAATTCATAAGAGGGATGATAACAAAGTTTAAGACGGTTTCGTAAGGGACTGTTTCTCCCTTCTCTAGAAGAGGTCATAAGAGGTCTTAGGGACCGAAATTGATTGGGGAGTCCTATGATGGTCCAGAGCATGTGGTAAAAAAAGAGGATGAAAAAACCACGAGGCCCAGGACGGCCCCTACTGAGGCCTAAAACAAAGGCTATTATCCACTGTTTTTTGGGGTTTCGTGGTCCCGAAAAAAATTTGCCTAAAATTTTTCGAGGTGCGCGTAAGGTAAAAATATGAACCCAGGTCAAGCGATTCCGGATGAAAGGGTTGTAAGAGGGATGTTAACAAGGTTTTAGACAGCTCTGTAAGAGGCTGTTTTTCCCTTCTCTAGAAAAGGCCATAAGAGGTTTTTAGGGACAGAAACCGATCTTTGGGAGTCCTATGGTGGTTCATAGCACGTGATAAAAAAACGGGGCAAAAACTTGACGGGGCCTGAAAGGACCATCCGGAGGCCTAAAACAAAGACTATTATCAACTGTTTTTTGGGATTTCGGGGTTCCGAAAAAAAAATTGCCGAAAATTTTTCGAGGTGCCCGTATGGTCAAAATATGAACCAGACCAAGAAATCCGTGGTGAAATGGTCATAAGAGGGATGATAGCAATGTTTCCAAACGTTCCGTAGGAGGCTGTATCACCCTTCTTCGGAAGATGCCATCAGAGGGATCATAAGAGGTCTTTAGGGGCCGAAATCAATCATAAGGAGTCTTGAGGTAGTCCATAGCATGTGGTAAAAAAAATGAGGCGAAAATAAGATGGGGCCCGGTGCAGCCCCTCAAAAGGCCTCAATAAAAGGCTATTATCCACTGTTTTTTGGGGTTCCGGGGTCCTGATGAAAAAATTGCAAAAAATCTTTAGGGGTACTTGTATGGTCAAAATATGAAACTAGACCAAGAGATTTGGGTTGAAAAAGCCTTAAGAGGGATGATAACAAGTTTTAGACGGTTCTCGAAAGAGTTTGTTTTTCCAATCTNTTCTTAAAATTAAAAATACAATATGAAACTTCATACACCTTAAAGTTCATAGGACGAAAAGAGATTTTTGAGGCCCTTATACTCATTATGCCTAGCATTGAATAGGATGGGGTATTCACCCTATCAAGATTTCAAATCAATAGCGGGTTCTATTTGGTAACTTAACTAAATCTTGAATCGGACCGAACTAGAACTAATTGTCAGGCTATTGTTCTCTTGTTTTATTTCCTCAAAATCATAGAGTAAGACATCGACATATCAAAAAGAGAAAAAAAAATTTTGATTGCATGACGAACTCCCTTGAAAAACATTGGCGCACTTGTAAACGAGGTGCTCTACCTAACTGAGCTATAGCCCTTGTGCTTATGTTTCATATTTTAGCATGTAGATAATTTCTTGTGAAGATAAATATTCCCCGATCAATGCCATAAGAGGTCTTTAGAGACCAAAATCAATCGCGGGGAGTCGTCCTGTGTTGGTCTATAGCACGTGGTGAGAAAACGGGGCGAAAATAAGACAAGGCCTAGGACAGCCCCTCCAAAGGCCTTAACCAAAGGCTTTTATCCACTGCTTTTTGAGGTTCCAGTGTTCCGAAAATAAACTGGCGAATATTTTCCGGGGTGCCCATATGATCAAAATATGAACCTAGCCCAAGCGATTCAAGGTGAAAAGTCCCTAAAAACATTCCATGAAAACGAAAAATTTGTTTTGTCGTTCTTGAAGAAAACAACTGATCTGAAAGAGGGATGGTAAATTTTTTTTTAAAGGACGGAATCGATTGTGAGGATTTCTCGGCTATTATCCAAGGTTTTGGGGTGTTTCGGGAAAAATATTGCCAAGATTTTTGCACAAAAACCATATGGTCATAGGAAGGGCGTAAGAAGGTCCCACGAGGAGTTATGTATGTTTTTCCTTTAATAATTTATTCGTTGTCTCTTTTTAAGTTGATTTCACACCTAGTCGTGTCTATTGAGGTTGTTTTTATATCGGTTTTGTCTGTGCCATGCATTGGCAAGCCGACACGAGAATAATGTTGACAGCGTATGTAGTGTGTTAAGTGTATGTGTAGTGTTTGGTCTGTGTGGTTGGTGGGCTCTGTGCTTGTGCATTTAACCACTCATTAGAAGACCTCTTAATTTTTTTTACGTTCCAAATGTATAGTAAGTGTGATTTGGGAGTCTTTATTGTCCTGTGTTGTATTCCGAATTACGGTAATGTTTTTGCTTTACAACTGCGATTTACGCTCAAAGTCCTTCACGAGGTGTGGGGTGGACAGTGAAACTTGGCCCATCGCCCACCAACTGTTTGAGAACAAGAGTAGAGGGATCGGAAAATGGTTGCAAGCTGAGCCCTTGGATGCAAAATGCTGACAGGGAGTGAAAGGCATATCATCGCGCCCCTAATCTAGCATTTTGCGCTACGCACGAAAGACACTTGAGCATATGCTGATCCTCTCATGATCTGAAAGGGTTGATGCGTGTCGATATCTCAAGAGGAGTGCTATATATATATAGACACACACACAAAAGAGGATGAATAGTTGTCTAGTTTATGTTGCTTAGCTTCATCAAAGTTGACATAATAACAATGTTATGTCATCTTTGTTATCTTAATTAAATATCCATTGATTAAATTTGTATGATAATTGCATTTCAGTCTACAAAAACATGGTTTAAATTGGATTAACAATAGAGATTTTATTTGGCCATTAAATTGAATTTGTGTGATCAATAGTCAATAATGTAATTATATGTTCTAATGGTTCTAAGTAAAATAGTTATTATTTTTTTTCCATTGTTAATAAAGTAGGTTTGAATATAGAGCTATTGTAGCATGCATAGTAGTATCATTACGTTGAAGCAATAAGGTTGAGGGTTCAATAATTCTCGCTTTTTAACAATTGTATTTGAATGAACATTATTAAATTTAGTTTAATTTATAAGATAACATGTTGGAACAAGGCAACGTTATGTCATTTATAGATAGATGTCTAGAGGGTGTGTTCGAGAATAGCTTTTTGGTTGAAGATCAGGGTAATATGTATCAGATTATTTGTTTCATGTATCGAGTGAACTTTGAGCTCTAAGGTTTTTTTTTTTTTTGGGGGGGGGGGAAATATGACCCATAGCATTAGCAAACTATACTCTCGGAGCAATCAGATTTTTATTTGCAATGTTCAATTTTAAATAGACAATGTTAAGTTTTTTATGATTAATGCTCATTACTCCGCAGCATTTTACTTATTTGATTTAGATAATATTCCATTTTTCTCACACTTTTATTGATTTATATATTAAATGTTCTTAAATGCTTGTTAAGTTATTAATAGAAGTTGGTTAATCGAAGTGTAACTAGAGTATCGGCTCGGGCAACGCCTCAGGCATTACTTTTTAATTTTCCACTTAATATTAATTTGTTTTCTGATAGAAGCACTTCATATATATTTATTTTTTATACTTGTGAAAATAAACAAATCTTAATTCTAATTTACTTAATAAATGAAATGAATATGTAATGCAATGTTGACATTTAAATTCATTAATCAAAGTTGGTTGAGATGGTAAAAATATGACCTTGATTGTAAGAGAATTAAGTACATGAATCTCGAATTAAGCACAATTTAGTTTGTTAAATGACATGGCAAAATTATATGGCATATATTCTTTGGAGTGTGCCACATGGCACGGTTCTTTTGAAATGAGATAAAGTAAAAAATTTATAGCTTAAGATTTTTTGAGCATAAAATCATGCATGGTATCAAATCCATCATGACTACAAGAAGGTCACATGCATGTACGTTCACATTTGATGCGCCTCTAACTCCAAAGTGGGTGATTAATTGGAATATTTAGGGTAGGGTCAAGTGACAGGATTTAGTGACAAACTTTATTGGGCCTAGAGGCCCTAGACACAAGCCCTCATAGGAGGGGATAATGACCACATACAAGTTTATTGTGGTTCCATTATAAAATCAATTGATAATATGAGTAGTAGTCCTCTAAGCTTATATGGTAGTCATTTTTCAATGTAAAATTCACTTGTGCATTTATTCTCTCAACAGTTAGGAGGCACACTTTTACTAATCGTAACGAGTTACAAGTTAAACTCTCATGTGTGGCAATTTCTTTTACTCCATATACGTGAAAGTCAAAAAATAAATTTTTGGACTTCAACCAACCATCTTCATAACTTTTGGCTGAATTAATCCTTTAACATTATAGTTTCATATTTTGAGTATTATTCTCTTGTATACCAATTCATCTCATTTTCTTATGCCTCCACATTAAAGTTGTGTTTAGTTCAGCTTATTGAAGCACTCAAGTACTTATTTGAAGAAAAATGATACGGAGTAGTAATATATATAGTTCATACTTTATTTATTATTTTTATTTTAAAGCTAAAATTTTAAATTTATGTTCAACTAATTTCACTACAAGAAAAGCATTCTACGAGGGCAACGAAAATTGCCCTCTTAGATCTAAATTTTGCCCTCTTAGGCTAAGAGGGCAAAAAAATTTTTGCCCTTATTTTGCCTTGGTAGCCTCGTTGTATTAGGCTTATGGGGCAAAAACATTTTTTTTGCCCTCTTTGCTTTGAACAATAAGGGCAATTTTTTTTTGCCCTCTTTGCTATAATCCAAACAAGGCAAAACAAGTTTGCCCTCTTTGATCATTAACTAAGGCAAACATTTTTGCCCTCTTTGATCATCAACTAAGGCAAACATTTTTGCCCTCTTTGATCATCATCAAAGGCAAACAAATTTGCCCTCTTTGATCATCAACTAAGGCAAACAAATTTGCCCTCTTTGATCATCAAAGGCAAACAAATTTGCCCTCTCTGANGTAGAACATAGCCAATACTTAAGATGCAAGTTCTTAAACCTCCCTGTAAATTTGCTTCCTGTCTATAGTTTTTACCTCTGATCTCTCAGATTTTATTTACAGCATACCATCCTATAGTTAGCAAGGCGTTCCTCCACCTTGTTCATGGCTCTCTTTGCCATCACAGGTCTCCCAGTCTTGATGCATGCAGCTATCAGTAACCACAGCAGAACTGTAATAGTTCAGCACATCTGATTAATATATGAAATAGAAATATGCCTCACTGAAAATTGCTTTTATAGTATGTTAACTTCATATCACATAATCTTAATATACACAAGATGACACATTCAACAGATACATACTTTATATATATTGCCAGTAATCTTAATATACACAAGATGACACATTCACAAGATGAACTGTAATCTTAATATCCTATTCTTCTCTTTCCCAAATTTTTCTTTTTTAATTCTTTTCCTATTTTTTCCTTTTCTTCTCATATCCCTAAATTTATGCTTCAATCTTTGCGACAACAATGTAAATTAGGGTTTGCTAATGTTGATTCTGCTATTTCTCTTTATCATGACTTTAATTCTTTGCTTCCTCTTCCTCCTATTATTTGAATTTTCAGTTTTGCGGAGTGTTTGTTGTTTGAATTCATCAGTTTGTTTGCAAATACGTTAGTTTTAAGCTTTGAATTCGCGAATTTTTGATTTCTTGGATTTATTTCAAACAATTTCTTCAACCTCCTTTATATTTGCGAATCAATTGATTGTTTATGTTGATTTGAGAATTGAATATGTTGATATGTTGTGAATTCTGGATAGTTGAGACTGAAAATGTTCGATATCATGAATATGTTTAACATATTCCTTGATTAACATATTCAATGTATGTTGGACAATGGATTTGAAGTTTCTATTTATCTATTTCTCACAAGCTAATAGCAACTAGTAATATGTTGTTGGACAATGGATTTGAAATTTATGTTGGACAATGGATTTGAAAATGTTGTTGTTGTTGTAATAGTAGTCGTATGTAGTTGCAAATATGGAACAAAATCAACATATCATAAATGAGGATTCATAGCAGGAATTAGAGTCAATTATACTTAAGAATAAATTTGCGAATCAATCTCTTCTTCTTCGTTGTTTATTATTTATTTTTTGTTGTTGTTAAATTTAGATTTGAAGTTGTTTTCGTTTCGTTTTCGTATTTATTTAAATTTAGAAAGTTGTTAGACGTTAGTATTCAATGTTTGTAGGAAGAATTTATGCTTGATTTTGTGCATTTTCATTGATTTTTGCTATAACTTTGATGAATTTAATTGATGAATTTAGGATTAAAGTTATTACAGGTTGTGTTGAAAATACCATGGATGATAGGAGTTGGATGCATGCTCAGGGTTTTAGTGGAAGAACACAATTAGCTTATAGGAATGGTGTTAAAGCTTTTTTGGACTTTGCATTCAAGGATACAAATCCTAATTCCGGGGCAAAATTAAGGTGTCCTGCTTGCATTGTCGAAACTATTTTGATCAAGATAGAGAGAATATGAGGGCTCATCTTTTTCGAGTGGGAATAGATCCCGATTATGATCCATGGATTTTTCATGGTGAACAACAAAATTTTGAAGTTACAGATCATGAGATCTCTGAGGAGGAGGGAATTGAATTTCCAAATGAAGATCCCTTGTGTCCAATGACATAGCTTCATTGGTGCGTGAGGCTATAAATGAACCTCATACGGATTGTGGTGAAGATGAGTTCCTGAGAAGCTTCACAAATTGATGAAGATGCGGAAGAGGAGCTTTATCCAGGGTGTAAGACTTTTTCAAGATTAGAGTTCATTGTGACTCTTTTGAAAATCAAGGTGAGTTGTCATTGGACTAATAAGTCATTCAATGACTTGCTAATACAATACACAAGGCCTTAAATTATGATTCAAGCTTCCCAAAGAATTCCTATGAAGCAAAAAAAACACAAATGATCTTGGATTAAACTATGTGAAGATCCATGCTTGTGTGAACCATTGTATTCTTTATAGAAAAGAATATGCCAATGTTGATTCATGTCCTACATGTGGGGAGTAAGATGGAAGAGAGTAGTGGTGAATTGGATGATGTATCTCCTTTTCAGAATCTCAAGGGACTTCACAACACAAGCCACGAATTCCCCGCCTAGTTCTTCGCCATTCCCTTTGGTGCCAAGGCTTCAAGGCTTTATATGTCATCAAAAATTGCAAAAACACATGCAATGGCATAAGGAGAGGCTGACCGAGGAGTGCGTATTAAGGCACCCGGCAGATTCAATGGCTTGGAAGAGGCTTGATGATTTGTATCCTCAGTTTAAGGCTGATGCAACTAACGTGCGATTAGTCTTTCATGTGATGGATTCAATCCTAGTGCAAAATTTAGGCAGCAAGCATAGTATTTGGCCAGTTTTTTTGGTTCCATTAATCTTCCTCATGGAGTGCATGGCAAGTCCATTCGTCATTTTAATCACTTTTGATTCCTGGCCCTAAGTCCCCAGGAAATGATGTGCTGAACTATTACAGTTCTGCTGTGGTTACTGATAGTGCATGCATCAAGACTGGGAGACTGTGATGGCAAAGAGAGCATGAACAAGGTGGAGGAACGCCTTGCTAACTATAGGATGGTATGCTGTAAATAAAATCTGAGATCAGAGGTAAAAACATAGACAGGAAGCAAATTTACAGGGAGGTTAAGAACTTGCATCTTAAGTATTGACTATGTTCTACTGCATCAGTGGATAAAACACAAAGATGCTGCTACTGTTTGCATTGGAATTAATGAATAGATGTTCTAGATATGAATAGTTACAGCTCTTGTATTGTGTGATCCAAAATTACTCATATATTGATGTTTGAAACTCATAGAAACATCAGTTCTTATGCATGTATCATAATGAATAGGTAGTTATCCTGGTCTATTTTATTTAGGTATGATGATGTTGTGCCTATGTGAGGCAATGGCAAAGAAAGGCAATGCCATCAGAGAGGGCAAATTTGTTTGCCTTTGATGATCAAAGAGGGCAAATTTGTTTGCCTTAGTTGATGATCAAAGGGCAAATTTGTTTGCCTTTGATGATGATCAAGAGGGCAAAAATGTTTGCCTTAGTTGATGATCAAAGAGGGCAAAAAGTTTGCCTTAGTTAATGATCAAAGAGGGCAACTTGTTTTGCCTTGTTTGGATTATAGCAAAGAGGGCAAAAAAAAATTGCCCTTATTGTTCAAAGCAAAGAGGGCAAAAAAATGTTTTTGCCCCATAAGCCTAATACAACGAGGCTACCAAGGCAAAATAAGGGCAAAAATTTTTTGCCCTCTTAGCCTAAGAGGGCAAAATTTAGATCTAAGAGGGCAATTTTCGTTGCCCTCGTAGAATGCTTTTCTGTAGTGAAATTAGTTGAACATAAATTTAAAATTTTAGCTTTAAAATAAAAATAATAAATAAAGTATGAACTATATATATTACTACTCCGTATCATTTTTTCAAAAAGTACTTGAGTGCTTCAATAAGCTGAACTAAACACAACTTTATGTGGAGGATAAAAATGAGATGAATGGTATACAAGAGAATAAACTCAAAATGAAACTATAATGTTAAAGGATAATTCGCAAAGTTATGAAGATGGTTGGTTGAAGTCAAAATTTATTTTTTGATTCACTATATGGATA
This sequence comes from Suaeda aralocaspica, assembly GCA_016808085.1. Lineage (NCBI taxonomy): Eukaryota > Viridiplantae > Streptophyta > Magnoliopsida > Caryophyllales > Amaranthaceae > Suaeda > Suaeda aralocaspica. The sequence goes on along the minus strand of PYUH01004033.1, from coordinate 1,941,010 downwards.
AAAGAATTGCACACATGAGAGTTTAACTTGTAACTCGTTACGATTAGTAAAAGTGTGCCTCCTAACTGTTGAGAAGAATATAATGCACAGTGAATTACATTGAAAAATGACTACCATATAGTTGAGGCTTTCTTAGATGATACTAATATTCTTTATAATTTGAGTTAAATGCGAACACACATAAACTTGTATGTGGTCATTATCCCCTCCTATGAGGGCTGTGTGTCTAGGGCCTCTAGGCCCAATAAAGTTTGTCACTAAATCCTGTCACTTGCCCTACCCTAAATTCCATTAATCACCCACTTTGGAGTTAGAGGCGCATCAAATGTGAACGTACATGATTGACCTTCTTGTAGTCATGATGGATTTGATACCATGCATGATTTTAGCTCAAAAAACTTAAGCTATAAATTTTTACTTATCTCATTTCAAAAGAACCGTGCCATGTGGCACACCCAAAGAATATATGCCATATAATTTTGCCATGTCATTTAACAAACTAAATTGTGCTTAATTCGAGATTCATGTACTTAATTCTCTTACAATCAAGGTCATATTTTTACCATCTCAACCAACTTTGATTAATGAATTTAAATTCCAATTGCATTACATATTCATCATTTATTAGTAAAATTAGAATTAAGATTTGTTTATTTCACAATAAAAAATAAATATATATGAAGTGCTTCTATCAGAAAAAAAATTAATATTAAGTGGAAAATTAAAAAAGTAATGCCTGAGGGTTGCCCGAGCCGATACTCTAGTTACACTTCGATTAACCAACTTCTATTAAAACTTAACAAGCTTAAGAACATTTAATATATAAATCATAAAAGTGTGAGAAAATGGAATATTATCTAAATCAAATAGTAAAATGCTGCGGAGTAATGAGCATTATCATAAAAAACTCTAAATGTCTATTTAAATTGAACATTGCAAATAAAATCTGATTGCTCCGAGAGTATAGTTTGCTAATGCTATGGGTTATATGCTCCCCCCCCCCCCCCAAAAAAAAAAAAACCTTAGAGCTCAAAGTTCACTCGATACATGAAACAAATAATCTGATACATATTACCCTGATTTCAACCAAAAAGCTATTCTCGAACACACCCTCTAGACATCTATCTATAAATGACATAACGTTGCCTTGTTCCAACATGTTATTTATAAATTAAACTAAATTTAATAATGTTCATTCAAACAAATTGTTAAAAAGCGAGAATTATTGAACCCTCAACCTTATTGCTTCAACGTAATGATACACTAGCATGCATTACAATAGCTCTATATTCAAACCTACTTTATTAACAATGGAAAAAAAATAATAACTATTTTACTTAGAACCATTAGAACATATAATTACATTATGACTATTGATACACAAATTCAATTTAATGGCCAAAAAAATCTCTAGTTGTTATCCAATTTAAACCATGTTTTTGTAGACTGAAATGCAATTATCATACAAATTTAATCAATGGATATTTAATTAAGTAACAAGATGACATAACATTGTTATTATGTAACTTTGATGAAGCTAAGCAACATAAACTAGACAACTATTCATCTCTTTTGTGTGGTGTGTCTATATATATATAGCACTCCTCTTGAGATATCGACACGCTCAACCCTTTCAGATCATGAGAGGATCAGCATATGCTCAAGTGTCTTTCGTGCGTAGCGCAAAATGAGATTAGGGCGCGATGATATGCCTTTCACTCCCTGTCAGCATTTTGCATCCAAGGGCTCAGCTTGCAACCATTTTCCGATCCCTCTACTCTTGTTCTCAAACAGTTGGTGGGCGATGGGCCAAGTTTCACTGTCACCCCACACCTCGTGAAGGACTTTGAGCGTAAATCGCAGTTGTAAGCAAAAACATTACCGTAATTCGGAATACACACAGGACAATAAAGACTCCCAAATCACACTTACTATACTTTGGAACGTAAAAAAAATTAAGAGGTCTTCTAATGAGTGGTTAAATGCACAAGCACAGAGCCCACCAACCACACAGACCAAACACTACACATACACTTAACACACTACATACGCTGTCAACATTATTCTCGTGTCGGCTTGCCAATGCATGGCAAGACAAACCGATATAAAAACAACCTCAATAGACACGACTAGGTGTGAAATCAACTTAAAAAGAGACAACGAATAAATTATTAAAGGAAAACATACATAACTCCTCGTGGGACCTTCTTACGCCCTTCCTATGACCATATGGTTTTTGTGCAAAAATCTTGGCAATTTTTTCCCGACAACACACCAAAACCTTGGATAATAGCGAGAAATCCTCACAATCGATTCCGTCCTTTAAAAAAAAATTTACCATCCCTCTTTCAGATCAGTTGTTTTCTTCAAGAACGACAAAACAAATTTTTCGTTTTCATGGAATGTTTTTAGGGACTTTTCACCTTGAATCGCTTGGGCTAGGTTCATATTTTGATCATATGGGCCACCCCGGAAAATATCGCCAGTTTATTTTCGGAACACTGGAACCTCAAAAGCAGTGGATAAAAGCCTTTGGTTAAGGCCTTTGGAGGGGGTGTCCTAGGCCTTGTCTTATTTTCGCCCCGTTTTCTCACCACGTGCTATAGACCAAACACAGGACGACTCCCCGCGATTGATTTTGGTCTCTAAAGACCTCTTTATGGCATTGATCGGGGAATATTTATCTTCACAAGAAATTATCTACATGCTAAAATATGAACATAAGCACAAGGGCTATAGCTCAGTTAGGTAGAGCACCTCGTTTACAAGTGCGCCAATGTTTTTCAAGGGAGTTCGTCATGCAATCAAAATTTTTTTTCTCTTTTTGATATGTCGATGTCTTACTCTATGATTTTGAGGAATAAAACAAGAGAACATAGCCTGACAATTAGTTCTAGTTCGGTCCGATTCCAGATTTAGTTAGTTACCAATAGAACCCGCTATTGATTTGAAATCTTGATAGGGTGAATACCCCATCCTATTCAATGCTAGGCATAATGAGTATAAGGGCCTCAAAAATCTCTTTTCGTCCTACGAACTTTAAGGTGTTGGTTTCATATGTTTGATTGGACACCCCAACTTTTCGAGCACGTCTGAGCGGCGGCCGAGAGAACGAGCGCGAACCGGAAAGCGCCGGCCCGCCGCCCCGTACCCCTAAGCGTTACGCAGTGCCGCGGTCCACGTTAGATCCCCGTTCCGAAGACCACTGCGGAACGCGCGCGAAACACGCGCAACCCCCCCCGCCATTTTGGACAATTTTCCTGACTCGGCGTGACACCCCGACTTTGAGCCCGACCAACATTCGGGGCGAGTCAGCCCTCTCTTAAGGCTTTTTTTAGCCTTTTTTTTTTTTCTTTTTTTTTTGGTGTTAAACCCAAATCTCCTTGGCTCTCCCCCCACCCGCCGCATTTCACCCAATTTTTTTTGTGG